>CM055897.1:0-600000 GCA_029582155.1 Panopea generosa
ATCATTTGATAAATCCATTGTTACTTTATTTTTCTATCAACGTCTTGCCTTCATTCATTTATTATACTATCCAAACCAAGAAATATATAGAAATTCAATAGTTTTCAAATTCATTTCTTATAATCATTCAAAACAAAGTATATTGCAATTCATTCTCTTTTATATTCTTTTTATTCTTTTCTTGTTAATATTCAAAAAACACAGTATATTACATTTCTATATATTTGCATATTAATTTTTTTTTATAAATATCCAAAGGAACGAAGTATAAGTCTATATCCAGTGTATCAAATGAATAAAAGTCACAGTACCTTTCTAGAATGTTTTCCTATGTTAATCTCTACTACGAGATTCAGAAATAATCACTGTATTATCACAAGTGGATAGATCTAGTCCGGCAAACTATTCATCCTTGCTTGAAAATCTAATAATTTGCATCGAAATGAGATACAATTAATTCATAGATATCATTTCGAAATAAATAGTTAATGCCATTCTCTCATATGCATTGTAATTAAATGCAGGAATCGATATTTTGAATTTTACAATGAACGGTGTTTCAACGACATTCGAAAAAGAGTCACCAACGTTTTCTGTTTTTTACTGTTTATTCTTCTTAGTTTTTATATACACGAAAGAAAAAATATTTACGACGGTTTCTTTAAAATCACTTAATATTCACTTTGAACACTAGTTAAGAACTTATTCAATCCTCACCCGAACTAATACTAGGTTCGAAACAAACATGTCTCCTTTTTAACCGAGAACCAAACGTCCCAGTTGCTATAGTTGCTACAATTGCTACAGTTGTAGTCACTTAACTTAAACTCTCAAGTGTTTTGTTAAAAGTCAGCAGTTGGTTAAAGGTAAAACGTATTGCCAGTAAATATATCACGTTCTAAAGCGTATAACTGGTCAGATCGCTTTGAAAAAGATGCTCAGGAAGTATGGCCTCTAGTGGTGCTAGCAATGATGAGGCGTTTATCTGAACCTTATGTTCCTATTCTGTATCTATACAATACATCCTCTATGTCCATTACATGAGACCGGTAAATACGTTCGCAGTTTTGAAAAATCACTTCAGGGAATAAACACACTATTTGCTGATAGGATAATACATTGTACATAGCTATATGTTCGTTAAAAGTATCCAGCAGGTTTTTTTTTATATGTGGTTTTATTTATTTGCTCGTTATTTCCATCTAGTATATCAGTTAATAGTTGGTAATTATTGATAGTTGGTTCTAGGGCAGCCTCATTAAGCATGTGCTTAAAGTGATATATATTGTCAGAGATGCTCATAACAGTGTCTATCTGAAATTAAAAGAAAAAAACAACTTCAAAATGATTACTTTGATAACCTGATATGTAATTATGCTTGAAGATATATATGATATATATATGCAGATATTTATTAACAATTTAGATTTCAGTACGTAGAAGTATGTATATTTTTAGCCTTTTTGTTTCAGCATATTTTAGAATTGAGCACTCAGCATTTTTCCTGACAAAGAAATAAGGATATGGTCACATTGACGTCACGTTCGGAACGTTGTTTAAACGCAGTCTTTTCAATTCGATTAAATGGAACAAAAATAAGCATGATGTTATTAACTTGCACATATATATTTCATCGTTATCTATATATATATAATACAAAACGTTTATAAGTGATAAGCACAATCTTAATTAATATGAAAAAAAAAAAAAAAAAAGTAATATTAAACATTTTGTTAGCGGCCGCTTGTAACAATAAGCAATTCATTGATATCAAAGCAAACAGTCCATTGGGAATACTTACGGCTTTACATGACTGTTAGCTACCATTCTGTGAATTTGCTTTAATAATTTACAAACATTGCCACAGGCGTTATATAACATAGTTTTGACATGCAATATAAACAAGGGAAAACGTGTGTGCTTTTTTCAAGTTTCGGTTTTCAAAAATTAAGAACGGTTTTAAATGATATGAAAATAAATTTGTACAACATGTGGTATATAGATAGAAGTGCTCCTAAATACGTTTATAAAATAAAACAACAATTGGATAGGCAGACATACGCATATCTAAAACGCTAGTTTGAAATCATATCTGTTGCCAAGATAACGTTCAAATGATCGATAATTTGATAACAGATACTACTAAAGCCACCAAAAAGTATTTATCTTAAATTAAGATACAAACACATACTTACTCAACACAAACTTCTACTATTAAAAAATCAAAAATGTGTTTAAAATTGAGTATAACATTACTCATAAGTTGTTTTATTCCCATATATACGTTATTACTTTTACACAAAAATATCTAACATATGGTAAATGTATATTGTTACTTTTTCCAACAAAGTATTACCTCTACAACAAACAGTGCAAATATATTCACAATGTGTTATAGAATATAAATAATAAATTGAGCGCCATGAATAAGCTTGACAATATGATAATTTTAAAGGTACTTTCACAAATGCATTATTCTTAAGTTTTATAAAATATCAACAACAAGAAATAATGCGCTGTTTGCCGTTTTATTATCTTTCCTAGTGACATAATTTGTTTGACGATTTCCTTAAGCTTTGTTAAATACCATGTTGCAGCTAATTCTAGAGGAAGGGGAAAAGTAGCAATTAAAATGGAGGCGCCGGCGAATATCGAACGAAAGATAAAACGAGATATTCAGCCATATAGATAAAATAGCCAGCCAACGACTTATCTTCAGTATATCATGAAGTAGCTTAGTACATCAAAGTAGACAGCTGCTAGTAACACTCAATATCCTGGTAATTCTAGATCAGGAAGCGAAAGGGAAGTGAACAGCTAGCAAAATTATCATAGGCTGGGAGAGGTGAATGTATAGTTGTAGGTCATGGAATAGAGTCATACATATCATATTGTCATATATATAGTAAGGGGAACAACGAAGGGGACCAGCTGAGGTAGGGGTGAGAGTGAGGATTGGGCATGTGGGCATGACTGAGGGGATGGGGAAAATGGCTGGGGATGTAAGGGAAGAAAAGGTGAACACAAAACCAAAATGTGTAAACCGTTACAGCGTTTGATTTGAACGTTTGATTTACCTGTATCACAGTGGTGTGCGGATGATACGTGTACTAAATACTGTTATACATATATTTGTAGTAGGATTGCTACATTGGTTTCATTACTGAGTAACATGAATCATATCATGTACGTCTCACGAGACCCAGTTGTTACATATTATTATATTCAATTTCATTATTATATCATTTGCCATTCATTTTCAATATCGCATTTATGCTTTCCCTTTCCAATATATTAAGTACATACATTTTAGATTAGCTAACCGCAAATACATTATACAGTCGAACGATTAAATATTAGACACTTGCTCACCAAGGCGGGAATGTTAGCGTTATTTTTATTGTGCACCAGCCATACTGTAAGTGAAGCAAAGCGTAACATTATTTCATTGATCAATTATCCTGCTTTATTCAGGTTAATTTAATGGTGTATTAACATTTTTTTTCTTAATAACCCAGCTGTTATATTGCATTATTATCAGAAATAAAAAGTGTATACTGTATAAACATATACATTCAAATACCATATAACAAATGCCTGTAAATTACTATTTATATATCTCGCTAGTCTCCATTTAAATATCAAATATGCCGCATTAATGATTTAAAAAGATAACCATTTTAATACTTTGCATTACACTATAAATAACACATGTTGTATAAATATTCAAGCATATTGTTGCTATACTTTTTGTATTCAAATATGGATGAAAGAAACAATCTGCTAACCTCGAACTTGTGGTTTTATTAACATGCAAGGACCAAACCATAACATAAACTTTGTACGAGTACTTAGGGAATATCATATTCAGAGTTGAAGCATTGTGCATAAAATTCAGCTTGTAAGCATCCATTTAATGTGGTAGGTAAATCAAGAAACAGTGTTTGAATATTCAAATACAATGATAGAGTAACCGGTGTTCAAGTATTTAAATCCATCGATATGAAAATCCGTGTTTGAATAATGTTAGATTAATCGGTGTTCAGGTATTCAAATATTGTAGTGTTTGAAATCAGTGGTAGATTAACCGGTGTTCAAGTGATAACACACACCGGTATGAGAATCCGAGTTTGAATAATGGTAGATGAACGGTTTAATCAAATATACCACTGCAGTGATCGTTGAATGCAGTGGTATGCGAAGCAAACACAATTTACGATGAAATAACTACCTTTTAGATGTGACTGTACAATGTTAGTCAATCAAATACGTTGTTATATGAAGCAGGCTAAATATATTGTTATATGAATGAAATACATATTAGGTGATTCAACATTGTATTTGGTGAATTAAAAACGGTTTTAGATGAATACTCAAATGCAATAGAAGAAAATTCTAATATTGTGTTAATTGAATCAATTCTGTATTTGATGAATAAACTACTGTGTTCTGTGAATCAAAATAAATATAAGCCAAATCACATACAGTGTTAGGTGAATCAGTACTGGTGAATTAGGTAAATATTAAAAAAAACAATGTGAGGAAATCAAACAAAGTGTAAAGTGAACCAATTATGTATTAGGTGAATCTAATACGGTGTTTTGTGATAAAAAACTGTATTATCTGAACTAGGTTTGTATCATGTAATTAAATATTTACATATGTAGTTGGATAATAAAATACCATTCTCCTGGCGGAGGATTGAACCTACGACCCTCTGGTCATGGGTTCGGGGCTCTACCACTGGACCACGCGCTCCACATCACGGTTATATGCTACAGGTAAATTCATATCCAGTGGTATTTAAAGTGATACAATTAATTCCATAATAATATCTGCACCTATGTACACTTTAAAAGTTAACAAACATTATGCATGCAGACCATCGGGACATACAACAACACAATATAAACATTCCTTTCGTGATTAAACAGGCAATGCGTAATTATTCCATATAATGAAATGCTTTAAAGTGTAGTCAATTCACTCTCAAAGTTCATTTGCAATTCAATGGGTTTTTTTTAAACCAAACAAATTGCATTATATGATATGTGTTCTCATATTTTCACAAACAAATTATAGGTGTGTGATGCCAAGGGTTTGTTTTCAGGATGTTACATTGCAGTGATTAATTTTTCCATATGATGTTTTAAATGGTCAATATTTTAGAAATCACCACTGAAAATTTGATGCTGATTCCAGATTTATAGACAATTTTGTGACACTTTAGATTTGATGGGTCGAATGTTATTGGTGATGAATTGTTGGCATATTATTTCAAGGGAAATTGACGGTCATTCAAAACTTTGAATAAAAAAAACAAACCTGGTCAACGTATATATTTTTTGTTTATATTTGCAGACCTTGAACCAGTTAAGAATTTGAACCAAGACACAAGCTGCAAATTTGGATTTTTCACAGTGTCATTTCCCTATGGGAATTTTAATTGTGATGTAAGACGTGTTGATTGGAAAACCATGCATTTGTACAGATGATGATGAGCATATCATCTTGTGGTATGATGACATGGTTTTGTTGTTTTTTTGAAAACCATGCATTTATGCAGATGGTGTTGGGCACATGCTCTTGTGGCGTGATACCAGGGTTTTGTTGTTTCGAAAACCATGCATTTGTGCAGATGATAATGAGCATAATTAATTATCATCTTGTGGTGTGATGACATGGTGTTGTTGTTTGGAAAACCATGCATTTGTGCAGAGTGTGTTGGGCACATGATCTTGTGGCGTGATGCCAGGGTTTTGTTGTTCGGAAAACCATGCATTTGTGTAGATGGTGATGCGCACATGATCTTGTTGGGTGATGCACGTGTTTTGTTGTTTGGAAAGCCATGCATTTGTGCAGATGGTGATGAGCGCATGCTCTTGAGGTGTGATTCTAGGGTTTTGTTGTTTGGAAATCCATGCATTTGCGTAGGTGATGATGAGCATATGCTCTTGTGATGTGATGCCAGGATTTTATTGTTTGGAAAACCATGCATTTGTGCAGATGGTGTTGAGCATACGATCTTGTGGTGTGATGTCAGTGTTTTGTTGATTGGAAAACCATTCATTTGTGCAGATGGTGTTGTGCACATGATCTTGTGGTGTGATGCCCGGATTTTGTTGTTTGGAAAACCATGCATTTGTGGTGATGGTGTTGAGCGTATGATCTTGTGATGTTATGCCAGTGTTTTGCTCTTTGGAAAACCATGCATTTGTGCAGATGATAATGAGCACAAGATCTTATGGTTTGATGCCAGTGTTTTGTTGTATGGGAAACCATGTTGTGTGCAGATGGTGATGAGCACATGATCTTGTGGGTTGATGGCATGGTTCTGTTGTTTGGAAAACCATGCTTTGTGCAGATGACGATGAGCATGTGATCTTGTTGTGTGATGCCAGGGTTTTGTTGTTTGGAAAACCATGCATTTGTACATATGATGATGAGTATATCGTCTTGTGGTGTGATGCTCGTGTTTTGTTGTTTGGAAAGCGATGCATTTTTGCAGATGATGATAAGCATATGATCTTGTGGTGTGATGCCAGTGTTTTGTTATTTGGAAAACCATGCATTTGTGAAGATGATGATAAGGACATGATCTTGTTGTTTGATCCTTGGGTTTTGTTGTTTGGAAAACCATGCATTTGTGTAGATGGTGTTGAGCATATGATCTTGTGGTGTGATAGCCATTGTTTTGATGTTTGGAAAACCATGCATTTGTGCAGATGATTATAAGCACATGATCTTGTGGAGTGATTCCTGGATTTTGTTGTATGTAAAAACCATGCATTTGTGCAAATGTTGTTGAGCACATGATCTTGTGATGTGATGCCAGGGTTTTGTTGTTTGGAAAACCATGCATTTGTGCAGAATGTGCTGAGGACATGATCTTGTATTGTGATGCCAGTGTTTTGTTGTTTAGAAAACCATGCATTTGTGCAGATGATGATGAGCATATGATCTTGTGGTGTGACGTCATTGTTTCGTTGATTGGAAAACCATGCCTTGTACCTGTATCACAGTGGTGTTCGGATGCTACGTGTACCCAATACTGTTATACATATACTTAGTAGTTAGATTGCTAGATTGGTTTCATTACTGAGTAACATGAATCATATACGATATCATGTACGTCTCACGAGACCCATTTGTTACATATTATTGTATTCAATTTCATTATTATATTATTAACTATTCATTTTCAATATCGCATTTCTGCCTTCCCTTTCCAATATATTAAGTACATACATTTTAGATTAGCTAACCGCAAATGTATTTTACAATCGATCGATTAAATATTGGACACTTGCTCACCAAAGCGGGATGTTAGCGTTATTTTTTTTGTGCACCAGCAATTCTGTATGTGAATAAAAGCGTAACATTATTTCATTTATTAATTATCTTGCTTTATTCAGGTTAGTTAAATGATGTATTGACATTTTTCCCTAAATTGCCTATTCAATATTATCAGAAATTAATAATGTATAATGTATAAACATATATATTCAAATACCATGTTACACATTTGTGTAAATACCATGTTACAAATGTCCGAAATTTACTATTTATATATCTAGCTAGTCTACATTTAAATATCAAATATACCGCTTTAATGATTTAAAAAGATATCCCTTTTAATCCTTTGCATTACACTATAAATAACACATTTTGTATACATACTCAATCATATTCCTTATTTCTGATATGCTGCTATACTTTTTGTAATTCAAATATAGATGAAAGAAACAATGTACTAACCTCGAACTTGTGGTTTTATAACCATACAAAGACACCAAACCATGACATAAATATTTTAAGAGTACTTAAGGAATATCATATTCAGAGTTGAAGAATTGTGCATTAAATCAGCATGTAAGCATCCATTTGATGTGGTAGGTAAATCAGAGTTCAAGTGTTAAAACACAGCGCTCGATGGGAGAAACAGTGTTTGAATATTCAAATACAATGATAGAGTAACCGGTTTTCAAGTATTTAAATCCATCGATACAAGAATCCGTGTTTGAATAATGGTAGATTAATCGGTGTTCAAGTATTCAAATATAGCAGTGTTTGAGTATTCAAATACATTGGTAGAATAACTGGTGTTCAAGTATTCAAACACAGCGACGGAAGATCAGAGTTTGAGTACTCAAATACAGTGGTAGATTAACCGGTGTTCAAGTGATGACACACACCGGTATGAAAATCCGAGTTTGAATATTGGTAGATGAACGGTGTAATCAAATATACCACTGCAGTGATCGTTGAATGCAGTGGTATGCGAAGCAAACACAATTTAAGATGAAATAACTACCTTTTAAATGGGACTATACAATGTTAGTCAATCAAATATGTTGTTATATGAAGCAGGCTAAATATATTATTGTATGAATAAAATACATATTAGGTGATTCAACATTGTATTTGGTGAATTAAAAACGGTGTTAGATGAATAATCAAATGCAGTAGAAGAAAACTCTAATACTGTGTTAATTGAACCAATTCTGTATTTGATGGATAAAATACTGTGTTCTGTGAATCATAATAAATATTAGCCAAATCACATACAGTGTTAGGTGAATCAATAGTGGTAAATAAGGTAAATATTCAAAAAACAATGTGAGGAAATAAAAAAAGTGTCAAGTGAACCAATTATGTATTAGGTGAATCTAATACGGTGTTTTGTGATAAAAAACTGTATTAGGTGAACTAGGTTTGTATCATGTTAATAAATATTTACATAGGCAGTTTGATAACAAAAAACCATATTAGGAAAATAAAAAAAGGTCAATCACTTTTGTATAAGATTAATTAAAAACAATGTTAGGTGAAAAATCAAATTCAATGTTAAATATATTGGCTCGTCATAATGAAAATAATTGTGTTTTTTTTTTTAATTAAGTTAAAACCCATATCAATATTACCTAAGAAGAAACTGTTCACTAAAAAGGAACCTTGTTGCACTCGGTTTTGTGCTAGTGCTTTGTTAAGATGATACATACGTCAAAATCTAATATTTTGTAAATTTTTATAAAAATGAGGTCATTATGATATAATGTATGTTTACATATATATGAAACTTAGTTCAAAATAAGCATCATAATAGAAAGGGATCACAATATTTTAATCTTTAAAAAAAAATAATTCATCGAAACTATGTTGTTTTTTAATATATTTTTACTTCAGAAAAAAATACCATAATACCGTGCACGATGAATAAGGTATAGTGTCATATTATTAGAATACTGTTTTAAATGACTGAATAAGACTACAGGTTACTAGGATATCCGAGTACATTGATAACAAAATAGTTTATGTTTATCATCTACATATTATCGAGAGGATTAGTTACATAACTTTAAGAACTACATGTATATGTTTAACATTATATATGAATGTATAGGTATATGTACCGGGCATCATTTACGTGATTCAAGTATTGTTATATCTCGTGGAAGCACAAGTAAAACAATTATGTTTTTTCACTATATCCAAAACAGTTACTTTTAAATATAATTTACGATTTTATAATTAGTTTTCCTTTATCATTTTACTGATACTCTGATATTGAAAACATCATCTAAAGTATGTATGTTCAATTGACTTCATGTTTTATATGTGACGTAATTCTTTTTGAAGCTTATACGGGTTTATCATGCTGTTGATTTCTCATAAACATCTAACCATGATTAACAATTTTAGTTGCATGTATAATTTTGAATTGAATCAGCCTCGCCTCGTATTTTATTGGCATGAAGCAACATGTAGTACAAGGAGCATGACTTGATCTGCACCATGTACACCTACGATACATTACATAAATAAATGTATAAATAAGAAACGGGATAAAGCGTTGTTACTTGTGTATATTGATAGTATAAATTCAAGGAACTAATTGTATCTGTTTAACATCAAAACATTTGTTAACTTACAAGTAACAATCCACGTTTAATTTAAACTTATTTATTTTACTTCTATTGTGAAACAAGTTCTAACATCTAAGACAAATCACTCTTGAAGTCGTCCTGGTTAACGTAGTCGTTTGTGTTGACGTTTTGAATAAAGTATAGGTGTGTGATGCCAGGGTTTTGTGGTTTGGATAACCGTGCATTTGTGCAGATGGTGATGCACACATAATCTTGTTGTGTGATGCCAGGGTTTTGTTGTTTGGAAAACCATGCATTTGTGTAGATGGTGATGAGCACATGATCTTGTTGTGTGATGCCATGGGTTTTGTTGTTTGGAAATCATGTATTTGTGTAGATGGTGATGAGCACATGATCTTGTGGTGTGATGCCAGGATTTTGTGTTTGGAAAACCATGCATTTTTGCAGATGGTGATGAGCACATGATCTTGTGTGATGCCAAGGTTTTGTTGTTTGGAAAACCATGCATTTGTGTAGATGGTGATGAGCACATGATCTTGTGGTGTGATGCCAGGATTTTGTTGTTTGGAAAACCATGCATTTTTGCAGATGGTGATGAGCACATGATCTTGTGTGATGCCAGGGTTTTGTTGTTTGGAAATCATGTATTTGTGCAGATGATGTTGAGAACATGATCTTGTGGTGTGATTCCAGGGTTTTGTTGGACTAACGCCACTATAATCGCCCTTGAATACTCCAGAACTACAGATGATGGAGGTAGTATTAAAAATATAGTTCCCTTTTTCTTTCATTTTTAGGACTTTACATTGCAGTGATTTATTTATTCTTATGATGTGTTAAATGGTCAAAATTTTAGAAATCACTTCTGAAAATTTGATGCTGATACCCGATTTCTAGACAATTCTGTGACATTTTAGAATTGATGGGTTGAATGTCATTGGTGATGAATTGTTGGCATATTATTTCTATGGAAATTGACGGGTACTTCAAAAACTTTGAATTTAAAAAAACAACCTGGTCAACGGTTGCTTGTTTTTGTTTATATTTGCAGATCTTGAACCAGTTAAGAATTTGAGCACAGACACATGCTGCAAATTTGGAATTTTCACAGTGTTGTTGACAATTATGTTACAATGGAGCCCTATGGGACATTTAATTGTGTTTTAAGACGTATTGATTGGAAAACCATGCATTTGTGCAGATGATGATGAGCATATGATCTTGTGATGTGATGCCACGATTTTGTTGTTTGGAAAACAATGTATTTGTGCAAATAATGATTAGCACATGATCTTGTGGTGTGATGCCAGGGTTTTGTTGTTTGAAATATCATGAATTTGTGCAGATAATGCCTATGATCTTGTTGTGTGATGCCAGTGTTTTGTTGTTTAGTAACCCATGCATTTGTGCAGATGCTGTTGAGCACATGATCTTGTGGTGTGATGCCAGGGTTTTGTTGTTTGAAAAACAATGCATTTGAGCAGATGGTGTTAAGCACATGATCTTGTGGTGTGATGCCAGGGTTTCGTTGTTTGGGAAACCATGCATTTGTGCAGATGGTGTTGAGCACATGATCGTGTGGTGTGATGCCAGGGTTTTGTTGGTTGGAAAAACATGAATTTGTGCAGATGGTGTTGCCTATGATCTTGTGGTGTGATGCCAGTGTTTTGTTGTTTTGGAAAACCATGCATTTGTGCAGATGCTGTTGAGCACATGAACTTGTTGTGTGATGCCAGGGTTTTGTTGTTTGGAAAACCATGCATTTGTGCAGATGGTGTTGAGCACTTGATCTTGTGGTGTGATGCCAAGGTTTTGATGTTTGGAAAACCACGTATTTGTGCAGATCCTGTTGAGCACATGATCTTGTGGTGTGATGCCAGTGTTTTGTTGTTTGGGAAACCATGCATTTACGCAGATGATGTTGAGCACATGCTCTTGTGGTGTGATTCCAGGGTTTTGTTGTTTGGAAAACCATGCATTTGTGTAGATGGTGTTGAGTACATGATATTGTGGTGTGATTCCAGGGTTTGTTGTTTGGAAAACCATGTTTTTGTGCAGATGGTGTTGAGCGCATAATCTTGTGGTGTGATGCTAGTGTTTTGTTGTTTGGAATATCATGCATTTGTGCAGATGATGATGAGCATATGATATTGTTGTGTGATGACAGGGTTTTGTTGTTTGGAATATTATGCATTTGTGCAGATAGTGATTAGCACATGATTTTGTGGTGTGATACCGGGGTTTTGTTGTTTGAAATATCATGCATTTGTGCAGATAATGACGAGCACATTATGTTGTGGTGTGATGTCAGGGTTTTGTTGTTTGGAATATCATGCATTTTTGCAGATAATGACGAGCATATGATATTGTGGTGTGGTGACAGGGTTTTGTTGTTTAAAATATCATGCATTTTTGCAGAAAATGACGAGCACATGTTCTTGTGGTGTGATGTCACGACTTTTTGATAAGCACCTGGCTTTGAACTAAGAAATGTACATGGTGCCAGCTAATGTAATTGATATACAATATTGATGAGTAATATAACACGCACCGATTGGAAAATAGTTTTTGGCCAATTAAATGTATTAATAATCTAGTAGTATGCATAATTATAACAAAAACAAAACAGTGCTTACTTTCAAATTTTGAAAAAAAGGTTCTCTGATTTGAATCATGCATAGCATTATATAAAACCTGCCCCAGAGCTATCTTGCATGTTGTTTTGTTTATATATTGGGGTGTTTTAATCGGACTACCATAGTAATAACACTTGAAAAATGCATTTAAACTAGAGCTTTTAAGAAGACTTTTAATTAGTTGACTCAAATATGAAACTAACTAAATGCTTCTTTTTGATGTCAATGATTAATTACTGCTTTATTATCTGACGCCAAGGTTAACTCAACGTACATTTCTACAATAATTAAACTGGAAAAGTATATTGGTGAGCGTTTGGTACCATTTTTTGGAACATTTTTTAAAATGAAATACTTGTAATACAATGTCCATAGTATTTTGTTTATATAAAAAAATATGTAAATGAAATTCAAAAATGGAAAGTAGTTCCTGTTGCGTAATCAATACTGTAAAACTTAGTCATGACGACATAAGCAGGGCTTTGCCTTTAAAGTAGTTAATTATTAGACATATGCCTATATTTAAATTGTGTCTTTTATAACCGTATTACCATTTTTGTATGCGTGGGCTCTATCTGTAAAATAACTATATGATGAGTAATAATTCAAAGTGCAATTTATCGTCAGTTTGGCATTGTGTTCATATAGTGTGCAATGGAATGACATAATACATTTGGTTCATAACAACAATTGTAGATATACATGTCAGTTGCTGCGTGCTAATATTTCCATCACAATCACTACTTAGAATTTTGTTGTCTGGTTTGAGCAATTGCGCAATCATTAACACCTTTTTGTTCATTAAACATAGTGCGTCCAGCGCGCTGTTACTGTCGGGTCGGGTCTCGAAATGATGGTGGTGCCTGCGTTCTTCTTCCGGATATGGTTCAAGCATGCAACATGTAAACTACAAACATGTTTTATCAATTATTTCTTTTGCAAAATGCATATCTGCCTTTTTTTCCGTTTTTGTTAAGTTTGATATTAATGAAATGTCCATGTTTTGAAGATAAGTTTATATTTGGACATCACTCTAAATGCAAGATGATTTTTAATGTAAAATGAAATTTAAAGGAAATACAATTTGACATGTAGTTACGAAATTAATAAATCTAATCCTTGCCACATTTCCGAAAAACAATTGCTTCGAAATATATATCATAAACAAAAACCAGCAGTTCTCCTTTTGGTTTACATCTAGTATTGGAGCGGGTAGTATAGTGGTAGAGCATCGGAGGATCATTGGTCAGATCCTCTGTCACGGTTAGGTTTGGTTATATTTTGAGTAAGACTCTTTTCCGCATATACTAAGTACTGGTTCTACCAAAATAATTCTCGAACATTATTTGTCTAACAATTCAAGTAAAACAAATACATTTTAACAAAATGTTCAGATTGAGTTAACAATTAACAATTCAATGCTGTGGGAACTGGATGGAAGCGGAGAGCCCTGATTCATCCTATCCAAAAAGAAATGAACATTCGTAACATTGTCATGTAACTATGTATGACTCATATACACGTACAGTTTTCCTAAACCATTGTATTCGGTTATTATCGATGGTATTTCATTAGTGTTTATAGTCGACATTTTACCTTTGAATATAAACCCGTCTTTTTTAACTATAAATAGCGGTCAAACATTAATAGTATCGAAGGAGTTCTTTCCGTTTTGTGTGAATATGAATGCGCAAGAAAAACGTTGACAGTCATTTTTAAAAACATGATTAAAGGAGTATAATAAGCAATATACATTATATTAATCAAACAACATTTGATTCTGAGATCAAACAGACAATGTCTTCATAACAGCGTGCTATCACCTTCCACTAGCGTTGTTCTAATGTTTCAATGGCACGATTAGTTAGTGTCATAAAACAAAAAGGGTTCAAATCTGTATTCTGTATAACAAAAACTCTAACTGTCAATCATGGGTCAGTCTCATAGAGCTGGAAATGATAAACTGCCAATCATCAATACGTGTTAGTCTCGTTAAGGACATAATAAGAACGTCCGACATTAACAGTTTCAAAAACATCACTTGAGAGTTTTAATAACAAAAATGTGTTCGTTAAAATGACGATTTTTAACGTTAAACCATTTCAAAATATCATATTTATATTTCGTAATTTTAACTAAAACTTGATATTTATAAAATACGTTTAACATATTCGATTACATAATGAAGACATAGTACGGCCACCAATGTAAGGCTAACTAATTTTAACTAAAACTTTAATAAAACACGGTTAAAATTATCACATCGCCCGATGTTTTTTTTTATCAGCAGATCGTGTTCAAATACATACTATATCTTATTCGATTACATTATGAAGACACAGTACGGAAACCAATTTAATGCTGACTAACCCAATGGCAATAATCACCAATTATAAAAAGGTTTTAAAGCGAAAGGCAATATCGTAATATTTGATAAGAGCGTATTGTATTTAATTAAAGCAATAATGTTATATTTTTAAAAAGTGTCAGTTGATATAATTTTGATGCATTAATACTTCCAAAGACTGATATGTTGTGTAACAGGAACATCTTGTTATCAGAAACCTTATATTTTTCAGGTAAAAAATTATTGATTACATGTTATCATTTTAACTTACAGTTAACGTACATTAGATAAAAAATGGTTTCAATGTAAACTTCAATATGATATAAGCAGTTATATGCAAAACCGGGCCTTTGCACTTCTGCCAAAATTTGGTTTCGTAAGAGTTTCTGTGTTTAAACTGTATGAATATACATTTACATTCTGGAGTTTGTTTTTAAAATACTCCTGTTGGGGCACTTGTAATTACGCTGGCTCGTCTTGGTAATAAACTACAATCAATATTTCGTCTTGGTAATGAACTACAATCAATATTTTTCAGAATGATGACTCATCTTGGTAAAGAACTACAATCAATATTTGTTCAGATTGATGGCTCGTCTTGGTAATTGAACTACAATCAATATTTGTTCAGATTGATGGCTCGTCTTGGTAATGAACTACAATCAATATTTGTTCAGATTGATGGCTCGTCTTGGTAATGAACTACAATCAATACTTGTTCAGATTGATGGCTCGGCTTGGTAATTGAACTACAATCAATATTTGTTCAGATATTAAGTGGCGTTTTCACCATAATTATAATTTTGTTATCTTTATTAGCTATCTAAACATAGCAATACTAAAAAATAACATAATAATATAAATGTTTATAGTGGTTTGTTAACTATATGCTTGATTCTATTTGGGACACTTCAATATGCTGTTTATATTTTGCAAATTATATAATAGCAGCAGAACTTAACTGCTGTTCACTTTCATGAAACGATCCATTGTCTGGACAGCTAATAGCTCATTATTCTGTAAGTGATTATATATCTTTATATTGTGCTAATAGTCCAGTCGTACCGTACACCAAATTGGATAGTTATATTATTTATTAGTATGATATGTAACACATCTACTGAACACTTTTAGATCTGGGACTGCCTCATCTAAGATGGCGGTAATAAACTCATACTATGTGTATGTGTATTTAAGGATGAAATACTGCTTTCAGGAAACATTGACATTTGATAGATAGTCACTTTTTGAACATGTTTAGCTATAGGGTCACGTCATCCTTTCCCAAGATAGCTACCAAGATACAATATAGCCATCAAACTAACTTAAATTACACCATGTAAGAACGAAAAAGCATGGAATTTGACATAGTGGTTATTATGTACCAATTGTTTTTTTTAAATGGCGCTGATACTTTTTTTAGGGATGACCGCAAAACTCATGATGGTCATGAAACTGACTATACCATTGGGAATTTAGAGACAGACATCACGTATTAGCAGTTTCTTTGCAAATGACTTAGTTGAATAAAATGGTTCTATATTGGATTATCAGTCAAGGCTTTAAATTCTATAAATGTAAATTCAAAACATTATTTATGGAAATTGCATTTTGTTTCAGATATGGACGGAAATAATATATATTACTTGTGATATCGAATAAACAACCCGCCAAGAGAGAATGAAAATGAGCTTTCACTATACAAACGAACAACATATTGCAATATTACAGAACTTGCATTTGCAATAGTTTTATGTTCATTATTCAATACGATTTCTAGTAAAAATGTCACAAATGGTAAAACACGTGTATTGTTAATTACACTACCAAGTTTCTCATCAATAAAATGTTTCCTCTTAAACGTATTTGATATATATTTATTTTAATCGCATTATAGTGTTTTTATAAAGAACAACATGTGGTAATATTTTTGCAAATCTCCATAAAAAAAGTTATAACAGTTTATTCATTTCTAGTATAAATGTCACAATGCTAATATTTAAATCGACCTGACGTAACATGTATTTGAGAAAATACGGTTTTAAGGAATGTAAATATATAACCCTATCCTAGCACCATCTATTCTTTATATTACAGAAAACAAACAAAAAATAAAACATTCAATTTAAATGTAGACGTCTATCTATCAACTTTTAAAGTACTCTTTAGAGGATCTCGATAAATATCACTTTGGACGTGATACGTTATATGTATGTAGACGTATTACACATTACGCAAATGTATTTAAATCGCTCATACCATTGACATGTGAGCTAAAGTTTACCGTTATTTTTTTGCGAATGACTTCAATAGCATCGGCTCAGTGTATTGTTATAAACTTATGATATTTTACAATAAAAGTGTACGCACGTTATTTTTAAAGTTAATCAAAATTAACGTATGGTTGAGGTTCGTATTTTACGACGTTTTGACGTTACACTTATTGGCTTCAACTTCTGACGCGACGTCTGTAAGATTATATTTTACACCAATAAAATTGATTAATTACACTTTTGGAATGAGCAGCCATGATGGAAACAAAAGCAAGTGTCATATATATAGAAATTTGGCGGATGACTATTTACTATGAGCGAATATCATTATTCCAAATTGAATGTTTTTAACCATAAAATAAATGTATTTAATGTATTGGTGTAATATAAGGATGTGCTTGGATTCCATTTTTCTCATAACGCAGCCTTTATTACTGAAATATTTTATTTCGCTTTTTGAGACGAATTCCCATTGGACTTTTGTACCAATATAATAACATGAATAGATGTTTACAATGTTGGTATTAATGACCTTCGTGTATTATAGCAGAGCGTTCTAATACTACTTTATCAAATCGAATATTTATTTTTCTCAAATTACTCGCAAAACTGAAATGATATATTTCACTTTAAGTGATTAACCTTCATTTAGTCTTACTGCTATAATAAAAACGTTTTCAATTAAAATAGCTATTTAAATATAATTTCATCAATATTGCATCTATAATTCATGTACATGTACCATGATATATTTAATAGTCCGATATGTCGATACTTTCAGCTGAACTAAGGTAAAATCAACTGCACAGCTGGAGATGTTTCTGGATTGTACTACATTATGAGAGACACGCCAGCCAAGAGAACACTTTTATATAACTTTAATACTTACTATATCAAACACGTGTCTCAATTATCAATTAAGTATCAATACTCACATTAGGTCTATGAAGCTACGCCCCATATTCAGCGATCAGTAAGGACCAAAACACGAACGTCCCGTTTATTGTAGATACGTGTTTGAACGGTGCAGAAAGGAAACCGCTTCATATTTTTAATAACTTTTCTCTCCTAATACGCTGTACATGTATATGTTGCTTATAAAACGTTTGGAGATAGCATTTCTAAATGCTTAATAAATATTAAGTTTAAATTATATTTCGAGGAATAACTGACATTGTACTATGCTATATTGCATAGTTAAGCTACATTCGTTAGTGCCTACTGAGTGACTTTAACTCTCTAACACACACACACACACACACACACACACACACACACACACACACTATATTGCATGATAGTTTTTAAATCACTTACACAGTTCTTCTCTGTGTGATGATGGAATGGAGACTGAAAATGCAACTCGTTATTGCTTTTAATGCAATAGATTCTCCACTCAACTTTTTAAATCTACAAGAAAATATCACTCGTGTAATATAAACATTATCTTGTATGGAAACAACGAACCAAAACAAGAACATAATGAACATTTAATTTGATACTTTCAGATGTTTATTAAAGATAATGGACCCTTTTGATCACACATACGACCTAATGATTAATATTAAATTACAAAGCAATTATTTTTGGTTGATATGCACATGTATATGTCTTCTTCTCTGATATCTTTACGCTATTATCTTTCCAAAATACTTTCTGTTTGATCAAAGTTCTCAGCATTTTGCTCTTCTTTAAATATTCTTCCCAGTGTTTACAACAAAATATGTTTAAACACGTGACTCTCATTAGGCAATTATCTTTCAGTCATATCATTGTGGTGTGCATGGAGTCATATTTTAAGTTTTTCCACGAAATTGATTCACCTGGGATGATTATTTTGATGGACGAAAAATCACATGCAATAGTGCACGGGACTATGAACATGAGTCCATATTTCTACACTGCATGTTCATACGTAGACACATGGTATGATGCCCCCCTCCCAGTCACAGTATTTTTTTTCCCAAGAAAAATTCTGGTGTACATTTTTTATATGACCAGCACGCGAGATAGACAATCTGCAGTAGATTACCACTGTACAGTAGATTACCACTGCACTACCGTTAAGTAGTCAATAGATGATGGAATTGTACGGTTGATTTAAATATCTACGTGCACAGTGCTTTTAATGTTTTGACAAAATTATATAAGCACAACCAGTTCAGTCTATTACAATATCAGATGTTAAAGTTTAAAATGTTTTAAGATCAAAATAATGATTCGTAATCTAAACCATATTCTTCTTATTAAATCAATACAGGTCGTTGGAACTCAACAATAAAATGTAATTAATCAAAACGTATGATTTAGTATGATTTTAGATGGTTGTCAATAAAGATAATAGCTACAAAGGCATATCCGTAGGGGACACATTATATAATATTTCCCATTCACTTCAGGTTAGTCCCGTTATTTGTTTTTATACTCTAAGTATGATGGCTGCAACTGCTAATGATAATACGCATCAATATGTCATCAGCATCAAGTATTGTACAGCGGATGTACATATCTCTATTCATGATCTTACAACATCATTGCCTGCGTAATCATTATCTTCGAAAAGTGTGGCAATAGCCGACTGTTTTTTGTCGTTGTAACATCAAGTGCGAAAATGTTATAAACCAATACAGCACTTTCACATTGTATTAGACGTCACTATAAAGAATGAAACGGTTACTTCTGTATGTAATAATCGAGTGTATACATGTGCCGTTTTTAATTGTTACGGTTGATGCTCGCCAAAATGACTAGTTGAAAGAGCGAGGATGAACCAAAACGGATATATACAACTTACATGGTCAGGTTCGAACGATCTAAGTTATACTGTTTTGTGCTGTATGATATTACTTATTATATTGCGCGTATAAAAAGAGGGATTTGCATAATACATTTAACGTCGAAGAGACATTTAGTGGTGCCGTTAAGGCATTGTTGAATACGCCACACTGGACTAACTTCTAGCATGAAATTATATTGTTCTCGTATACATGTAGTGCCAAAAGTATATGCAGTACATGTATACAGCATGTAACGTGTTCCCTTTTGTATCTCATGCTGAATAACAAACGTAAAATTGAACACAGAATTTGTACAGTGTGCACCGATATGTGTATTCATTTACCTTAGTATATATATATATATATATATATATATATATATATATATATATATATATATATATATATATATATATATAATCTTTATTAACCTCCAATACTGAAGAGTTACAACAAACACATGAGAAAATGAAAAAGCAACATACAATTATACAAAACAATATATACAGTACATTACAATACAATACAATATATCAATAAAGCAACACACATTTTCTCGCCCGAACACACGCACGCACATACACACACGCGCGTGCATTAATCAAAAGCATGTTAATATTACTAGAGGAAAGGCCTCAAATGGGGAAAAAAAACAGAAGACAAAACGGAATAACGAAACGTATGAGGAGAAAATGGTAATACAAACGATCTTAAAGAATAGCAAGGACTCGTCATTCAATCCATCATGCGATGAAAATACCTTACAATAATCTTTAAACATTTTACTTGTAATTCGTCACAGATTAGAAATTGACGTAGGCCAGCGCATAGATGAGTTATTTGACTTTTCATGTTAAGATTGATAAAGTTGTTAAAAACAATCGACCCAAACTGTGTGTAAATTACCTTCCACAGTGCCTCGCGCAAATCTTCATTGGTTATACATTCATATACAATGTGTATTGCTGGCGAGTTCACAACTGCACCGCACTTAAAACAATTCTGATAATAAGAATTACGAGAGTACAACATACTTAATAGCTTCATGGTATTCTGACATTCACCCAAAAGCAATGGATATCTTTTACTCAACATCCACAGTGCTGACGGAGAAAACACATCAGTAGCGGCAATGTATTCAGTAAGTTGAGGATCTTCTAGCATGGCTATTTGACGAACATTATTTTCGTATACGCGGATAGAATGTTTAATTATAGTTTTCCAACAGTATTTTGATGGGAAACTTAACCTTTAAGAAATCATCGAATATATGTTGAAGACGATATTTTGCCAATACCCTATAAATATCAGGAATGAATCCACTTTTACGATATGGTGCATCGCTATATCGGACAAGTCTATTAAGGAATATATTCTTTGCAAGAAAATGACCCTTGATTACACAGTTGACCAAAAAATGTCAGTTTACGGTAATTTATCTCTGATTCTATAGACCTACTGCCTACCATGCATAAAGAAACGTGAGTCCGCGTATTTGTAGAAATGCCTTGCAAAAATTTAATGCACATTCGATGACAGCGTTCCATATCTAATAACTGTGCGCCATTCATGTAATTCCATAATTCGCAACCATAAAGAGCCTTTGGAAGAACAACATATTTATAAATATTATATGACGTTAAGGGATGTAAGCCTTGCTCATGGACACCACTACATACAACGCCAAAAAATGCTCTTCTTAGTTTATTTGCGGCTTCGTTTATGGCCAACTCTGTATCATAATATTTATGAAAAGTAATTCCCAAATGAGTGTATTGGTCACACTCAGCTACATGTTTGGGACCTAATCGCCATGTGCGTTTAATATTTTTAAAATCACGATAGTCTTAATTAAAAACAACAACTGCGCATTTTTTTGCATTGTAATCATAACGCCAGTGACAGGCATATCGGTAGCAAATGTTCATCATTTGATCTAGAGCGGACTTCGAAAGGGAGATCAAACACATATCATCTGCGACAGTCGGGCTGGAAATATTTAAATCGAACGAGCATAGACCTAAGCCTGAATCATGCAGCTCTTTTATTAGTCCATCAATGAATAATAAATAGAGCATGGGACTTGTTACCCCACCCTGTCGGGTTCCCTGTAGAACTGGGAACCAGTCTGAATAAAACCCCTGAAATTTAACACAGCTCTCTAAATCTGAGTATAGGCTCACGAAAGCTTTGTAAATCTGCATATCTAATTGAAGATCGTACAATTTACTAAACAAACCATCATGCAAAACCCTATCAAATGCTTTCTGTGCATCAAGGTAACATACAAAAATGCATTCCTTTACAGTGTAAGATGTCATAACACAGCCCAATGTTTTTTTGAAAACCGCATTGAAGACTGTTGAACTTTAAAGAGTTACCATCAGTATCAATTTTGTTAAGAAGTATATTTTCATACAGTCTAACAAAAACGGAGGATAAGGTAATAGCACGGTAACTGTCGGGGTCATTTCTTGGTTTGTTACCACCTTTAGATAATGTGATAATTACACCCCTTTTCATGCTTCTAGGTATATATGATAATTGTAACATAGCAGTATATAGTTTAGAAAGTATTTTCTGACAACTATACCACTATATATTAAATGTTCATAAACTACTTTGTCTATTCCTCCGGCTTTGGCCGTTTTCGCTTTACGCAATGCCAGATTGACAGATTCTAAAGACACCTGAGCTACTGATACAGTCGAACAGTTATCAACAAATATCTCAGAATTCACATTTGTCATTTTATTCTCAATGTCTGCTTTAAATTTTGGCTCATAGTTTAAATGATATGATGGAGTGTATAACTGTTTAAAGTAATTACCCCAGTGCATTTTAATTTGGTCTGCATTTCTACAAAAACCTTCACCAAATTTCATTTCATTACCTACAGAATTACACGATTTTTGCCGTCGGCTGTTTATAACCTTCCAAATGTCATACTATCAAGTTCAAGGGATTCGTCAACTTCGCGGTTTAATAACAGTAAATATTCTTCAATAGCGCGTCTATGTTCCCTGCGAAAATTTGTTTTTGATTTTTTATATGAGATATATGTATATGAATTAGTATCATGGGGTCTACCATTTGCGACCCAGGCTTTACGACAATCATCAACTTTACGACGGTAATTGGTCAATTTTGCTGACCAGTATGGCTTTAAATAATGTCTAAATTTAGCTTTTGGGATATATGTATGTGACGAACTAATTAACGATGATACTAGTGTCTCGTATAGAACATCAATTCCATTCGTATCAACAATATCATCTTGTAATAAATGAAGCAAATCCACATTTTGATCTAAAGACAAAGTGTACTGTAGTAGAACCTCGGGAGTCGCTTTTGACCATTTTAGTCTTGGCTCTGTATCAAAACTATTAGTGTTTAACTCAAGTTGTGGAACACATATACTACAGAACACAGGCCTATGTGTAGACACATTAACAGAGCTATCCTCAATAATTTCACAAACATTGATAAGATCAGTTTGCTCTTGTGAAATAAAAATATGATCTATTAAAGAGCTTTTTGTTCCATCATATGAAACGAATGAGTTACTAGCGCCAGTACACATGTCAATGGAGTTAACTGATACTAGCGTATGGTTATTAATTAATGTCAGCAGTAATAGACTTCTGTCACCAATGTCCTTGGATTGTTTAGAAGAGTTGAGATGTGCATTTACATCTCCCATTAACATAACTCTACCCCTGGTTGAGTAGTAATATAGAAGTTCTGATAATTTATTTACCGATTCCTGAAATCTTTTTAAAGAATGGTTACAACTGGGTAAGTAAACTTGTAAGATATACATAAAACAGTTTTTTGAATATTCAAATTGAACACCTGTTATTCTATCGTCCTCTATTTGAAGGACTGAAACCCTGCTAGCGTGTTTAACATTCCATAAGATAGCTACCCCACCCTTACGTACGTTGCACACACCGGGGACGCGCAAGTCATAGTCACATACAGCATGAGATTTATATTTGCTATCGATACAGTCTAAAAAGTGTAAATCGATCTCTCTAAGCCAGTGCTTAGAGATACCGCAAAAATCAATGCTCTTGGCATTTAATATATCACATAAATATGTACAACTGGACATGATTCCAGTTGCATTCCATGTTAAAATGTTCAAATTATCAATCATTAAAAAGTTTCTGAGTCGGGGTACAGATATGGGTTATAGTCCGTAATATCTGATCGTGTGTACTGACTATTATTGTACACTCTTGACGTGCGTTGACTAGGATCATAATTCCTTTCTGATCGCTGGTTACAGCGATATTTCAATTTATTCCTTGTTACCCAAGGCCTGCATGTTACTCTTGGAGGCCAGAAGTTCGGGTCATCTAGCAGAGCGGAATACTCATCATCCTCAACATTTAGCTTAATAATAGCTGACCCGTATCGCAAGTTTCTAGTTATGAAAACCTTAGTCACATTAAGGCCCCTCTTCCTGACAAATTCAGCAATCTTTGTCTCGTTGATCGACGGCTTGAAGCCCCCAATATAGAAACTTTTTGTCCGATTTCTGATATATGTCGTAAAATCATCGTCGACATCATCCGTTTCCATGTCCTTATTTTGAGTTTTAGGCGAAGTACTAAATTTCCTATCCGGTTTATGTCTATAATTCGTTATAGTAGGTATGTACTGTGATTTAGCCGGCCTAGCAGAAACCTCAGCATAGCTATCAGAAATACGCGCCGGCAGCTTCTTGTTGCTATCAATGTTCGTAAAGCGGTCCTGTGACATCGGAATATCAGCAGCGCCATGGTCACCACTGCTCACATTTTTACACGACATGTTTTTATTTACCTGGACATCAGCGGTATAGTTAAAACGATTCACATTATCACCGCTATTTAACAAGCCATTAACAACAGTTATGTTTGGACAAATATTACCGTCACGTGAAACAATAGGCATGGGACGATGCTGCGAAGCAGTCTCAACGATGATTTGTTCAATTCTTGATGACGTTTCCAGACAGACGACTGGCTGAATAGGCGTAGACAGAGCTGCATGGGAAATGTCACGTTGCAACATGACGTTCTCAAAGGTGAAATAGTCCGGGTCATCATCTGGCGAGTTAGTATCGCCAGTGGGTAATGCTGATTGATTGACAGAAAACGAGCCGTCATAGTTGGCAGTAGCATGCACGCTACTGTGTGAACTTTAAGTAACACTTTCATCATGTGGAAAAGCAACCGAGTGAGACTCATTTTGGCACACATTTGAGTTAATATCATTTCCAGGTTTGGAACCATTTATAGTTTGAGTACCCGATTTAATGTCTTGTCTCGATTTCCTATTAGACACCTTTTCGAGAGAAACTAGTTTTCTGTTTAAATTATTCATAGATAATTCAAAATTGTCTTCACATGATTTTACATTGCCTTTTAATACTTTGATTTCATTCTTTATCTCACAACGCCGGTTAGCTTGTCCGACTCAACCCTTTCAATACACATATTAATCTGTTCTAAACTGTTTGACACAAAATTACCCAATTCCGCTAAGTCATTCTTCACACTTATTACAGTTTGCTTAAGGACATTGATTTGCTCTGTGCGAGCCGATTCGTTAGCAGAATATTTTTGCTTTAGATTTAGCATTTCTACTTTCAGAGTAAAAACCGAATCTTGTAAAATGGCGAGATCCGGGGATGGAATCTTCTGCCTGGCAGGAGTTGAGTGATTCATAACATTCGGATCTTCAGTCGGTACCGAAACTGAGCGAGTGGATTTCCGTTTACTCATGAGCTCTTTCAAGTCGACTGTATTTAGATCTTCACCTTCGATGGCAGAGATCAGAGTGTGAATGTCACGTCCCAGCTTATCTGCCATAAGATCACCTTTCCGGGTTTTAATACGTTTTTTCATTTCAACATCTTTATATGGAAAACCTGGTATACGTTTAACCAGTTCGAACAGATCGACTCGAACGCTTTCCAGCTTTACGTCACATTCCCCATAGGCCCGTCTGACCATCCCAATGAACATTGACGTTGGGAACCCGCGATATAGTGTCTTGTTCATCAGTAAGTGCTGACACATGATAATTATAATCACTTTCATAAAGCTCACTTTGCATGGACGATTGCAAAAGCACAACCGCATTCTCTCGGTCCATAATAGTGCTGACATCGGCATCCCTCGGCTCTTTACTATGTACAAAAGGAATTTTGGCCTCAGTATTATCTGATAATATCACTGGTGTTAGTTCAGTATATACGGGTTCATAATCAGTCGAGGATCCCATATTGTATATACATCCAATTAACAATGTTTGCTGGACATTACTCTTGACCAACTGTATTATCGACTGCACAGCGAAATTTCGGTGGCGTCACATCCGATTAACGGTTACTCAAGGCTGTGGTGAGCACCATAACGGTCCATGCCCTGAGGCGATGTAAAGAATACTCCAGCGTGACCCTTGTATTAAAGGTGTGATTTGAACTTTAACTATTTAGACAAAGGAAAATGATGAAAATGTTTGTTAATTCATAGATCTACGATCATAAGAGTCATTGTTTAAGATATACAATAAACTTCACTTAGCTCATCATTTTAGTCCATTTCCTAATTTAGAAACCACATAAATAACACATAATTCCAACTTTTTCTGAGAGCTTAAAATACAACGACATGTTTGTTTTCACGCATGCGCATCATGATCGAAATAAAAAAGTATTTACCAGCGATAATTTTATTTCAAATATGTTTAAAAATTCACCGTCAATGTGCTGTTGGATCTAACAGATAAGAACATTATTAAAACAGATCATGTCACAACAGTCATATATTAATTTAATTGAAGAATTTTCGCGTTATGGGCGCAATGACATTAAAATAAAAAATAATTAAGATGTTTTAATTCAGTTTATTTGAGTTATAAGTTATAAAAAACGTATTCTCGGCGATAAGAAAACTATAAAAAATATCATCATTTTGTTGAGCAATTAACTAGATAGAGACATTTTTTTTACATTTTTGAGAGAGGCAGAGGAGGGTTATTAAAGGGTGAAACAAATATATTTGTGAATGTAAGTTTTCCATCTTTTTTTTGCTTTTCCGGAGTTCAACGTATTATGAGGCCGAACTGCCACTGGTATATCTATATAAGTCTAGGGAGATAGCAGATTGTCGGAGTGACATTTTCTTTGACATTCAATAAGCAGTTTATCAAACTTGATTTTCTTCACTTCATGCATTTCACCAGCAACTCCAAGAATGATCTTGCGATGTAAAAGTTTGTAATCGGGCGTTGACATAGTTGTCAAAAGGCGTGGCCAATTCGTCATCAAATTATCAACATCTGATTCAGCCTCACCCGCCTCAGAGCCAAACACGGGGATACATGCTGTGGAAATCCGACAGACATAATGCCAAGAAACGAACACAATATACTCAAGTAAAGGAATACATCAGATCCTGCATACCACCCGATGGGTGTAAATTCATGTCCAGACAAAACAAGAACCGCACAAACGTCTATCTCAGTGTCATACGTATAACAATTTAGTATTTATATCATAATATTAGCCCATAAACCATGACAATTTTTAAGGATATGCATCTCTTAAGTGAATGAAAACTGATATTTTACTGAAACCAGCAATAATTAGCAATTGTAAAATAAAAATTAAGTATATCAAATAAATATTTTATATAATTATATGAAATAAATTAAAACACTTAGCAACTGTAAAATAAAATTCAAGTATATTCCAAATACATATTTTATATAATCATATAAAATTAATTAAAACAATAAGCAATTGTAAAATAAAAATAAAGTATATCCAAATGCATATTTTGTATATTAATATGAAATTAAAACAATTAACAATTGTAAAATAAGATTTAGATATTTTACAACTACATATCTTTTTATATAATAGTATGAAATAAATTAAAACAATTAGCAATTGTAAAATAAAAATAAAGTATATTCCAAATACAAAATAAAATTAAGGTATATTCCAAATATATATTTTATATATTTACATGAAGTTAATTAACGCAATTACCAATTGTAAAATTAAAATTAAGAATCTTCTAAATAAAAAGTTTATATAATCATATAAAATTAATAAAAACAATTAAAAATTGTAAAATAAAATTAAAGTATTTTACAAATACATTTTTTTTATGTAATAATAAGAAATAAATAAAAACAATTAGAATATTCCAAATATATATTTTATATATTTACATTAGGACCGCGGCGTGGTTTAGAGGTAGAGTGTCCGCCTCGCATGCGAAAGGTCGTGGGTTCAATTACCAATTGTAAAATAAAAATTAATAATCTTCCAAATAAATATTTTATATAATATTATGAAATTATTAAAAACAATTAGCAATTGTAAAATAAAATTTAAGCATTTTCCAAATATATATTTTATATAATCATATGAAATAAAATAAATCAATTACTAATTGTGAAATAAAATTACAGTATATTGCAAATATATATATTTTATATAATTATATGGAATTAATAAAATCAAATGGCAATTGTAAAATAAAAATTAATGAAAAAAATAAGTATATTCCAAATAAATATTGTATATAATTATATGAAATTCCATTAAGCAATTTTGAAATAAAAATTAAGTATGTTCAAAATAAACATTTTAAATAATTATATGAAAATAATTATCACAAATAGCAATTGTGAAATAAAAATTAAGTTTATTCAAAATAAACATTTTATGTAATTATATGAAATTCATTAACCCAATAAGCAATTTTAAAATATTCAAAATAAATATTAAATATAATTAAATGAAATTAATTAATACAATAACCAATTGCAAAATAAAAATTAAGAATATTCCAAATACATATTTTATATAAATATATAAAAAAACAATTAAAACAAATGTAAAATATAATTAAAATATATTTCAAATACATTTTTATATAATTATTTGATATCATTTAACAAAAATAGCAATTGTAAAAGGAAAAATTAAAATATTCCTTATAAACATTTTGTATAATAATATGAAATTATATCAATCAATTAGTAATTATAAAATAAAATTAAATTATCCTCAAAATTTTTTTTTATATTATCATATGAGATTAAATATTTCAATAAGCAATTATAATGTAAAATTAAAGTAAGTTCCTAATATAAATTTTATATATTCATTTAAAATTAATTAAAACATTAATAATCATGAAATAAAAATTAAGTATAGTCCAAATACTTATCTTATATAATCATATGAAATTAAATAAAACAATTAGCAGTTGTCATAGAAAGTTTAAGCATGTTCCAAATATATATATTTTATATTATAACATGAATTTAATTAAAACAATTAGAATAGTAAAAAAAATAAGTATATTCCAAATACTTATATGATACAATCATATGAAATTGAATAATTCGATAGTAATTGTAAAATAAAAAATTGAAGTATATTCAAAACACATATTTTATATATTAATATGAAATAAATTAACACAATTGCCAATTGAAAAAAAAAATAAGAATATTCCAAATTAATATTTTAAATAATTATATAAAAGTAATTAAAACAATTAGCAATTGTTAAACAAAATGTAATAATAATAAAATAAAATCAGCATACAGAGGATAGTCCTTTGTCTGGTTGAAATGTTTTGTGATTCCATAGTTTTTTGCCAGATATATTTTAAAACGCTTCACTGCTCTTCAACCCTGTTTTCAATATCTAACGAAACCCGTTTGTTTCGTGACCATTTTGCAAGTCACCTTGTGACATGGACGAAAAGACTGAAATTTGTGGCTATATAAAATGCCACACTAGGCTTGGTATATATACAAAGCAGATATTTGATGAACTATGAGATATATATTGCCCTCAGTCCATTTCTATACACACAGTATTTATGTGGGTTAAAGCTTTTGAAGTTGGTAAAGATGGCGCCCGCCTTGGTAGACCTAAAACCTCTGTTACCAAGGCAAACATCGCTGCTGTAACGGCTGTTGTGGAGCAGGATGCCCGCTTGTCGGTGAAAGAAATCGCAATAGTACAGTCATATCTGAAGGCAGCGTGCAAACGATGATGTAAAAGCATTTGCATTTATGCTAGGTGGGTACGTCATTTGGTCACTGTGGTGCAAAAGAAACAGCGGCTAAAATGTGCCCCGGGAACTTCTGAAAAAAAAATACAACAGCTGTAAAGTCGGGTTATTTCTAACTTGCTAACAGTCGACGAAACCTTGGTGCACATGTTTGAGCCACAGAGAAGGGCTGATAACAAGTAATGGAGGTGAAAAGATCAAGTACGCCCATGTACTGCCAAGAGAACCATCGGTACGAGGAAAATGTTGTACGCTATTTTCTTTAATTCTAGTGGGCCAGTTGTTCCAGTGTCTTGTTCATCGGGTCATACAGTCACTGGACGGCAGTGGACACTTCCATAAGAACTATGTGCTGAAGAAGTGAAAAGGTTGTTAAGACTTTTTTGGCGTCTGTAAACGTGCATGTTGTAAACCATCCGCCTTACTCAACCGATCATTCGACTTATGTTTATTTCCTGCCGGGCCCGATTAGCTCAGTCGGTTACGCGTCTAACTATCAATCCATGGGGTCGAATCTCCTCCCAGCAACAGTCTTCGTGATGATTGATATATGACATTGTGTCTCATTATCACTCGCCTCTCACCTCTGATTCAAGTGGGGAAGTTATCAGTTACTTGCGGAGTAGTGCGACATATTGCACGTCTCTATGGAGCCTTTTAAATAGTTTTATTTTGTGTGTCCCGAATTATGGACAGCAGATCAGATATCAAAATAATAAAAAGTAAGGATGGCAACGAATGGCAATATTGATATTCGAATATTCGGTCATTCTTTCGAACGAATATTCGAATATATTCGGTCAAGATCTTAAAAATAAATAATCATCAACTTTCTATCCCGAACGTTTTCACTCGCCATATTTGTTACTTTCTCTTTCAGCGGAAACGGTGCTGATGTATAAATACTAAAAAGCAAACAATTTGAATATCATTGTCGTCAAGATTCAACATGACGTGGAACTCGATGATGCATAATTAATAATAATAAATGCTATGTTATATTAGCTTTACTAAGTTAAAAATTCGTATGTTTGTATAGTTTATAAGTAATTAACTATTTATAAATGAAATTGAAAAACAAACATAAAAAAAAATATATATATATATATATTTTTTTTTTATGTTTGTTTTTCAATTTCATTTATAAATAGTTAATTACATAAGTTAATTCGTCTACTACTTGACACATTTATTATTCACAAGTACATAAACGGCCTTCAAATCAAATAAGTGTGCTCTTCAATTAGGTATAAGATTGGTAAATAAACAAACTTGCTCTCGAAGATTAAAATTGCCTAAGGCAAACAATTAAAGGATTACCGACCAGGACCCCTTATCACCTTGTCAACGTCCAATTGACACCGATAATTACCGTGTTGATATAACACCTTTCAAAACCATTTGTGGCAAAAAAATTTAAATTGAAAATAAATAAAGAAAACAATTTGAATTTACTATATTTTTTTAATATTTTTTTTTTGCGAATATTCGAATATCAATATGACATTCGAATATTCGGACGTATGACCGAATATTCGAATATCCGAATATTCGTTGACATCCTTAATAAAAAGGCTGTCTTTTCACGCCTTATTTAATCAGGCTACTTGCGGAGATTGTGTTTGCTCGAGTATTGATTACCTTCCAGGATCCGAATCCCAGAAAACAGTGGTTAGGTTTACTTATCGTCTGTTAGCCCTCGATGGCATAAAAATGACGCTAAATGTTCAATTTTTTATTTCCAATGCTTGAGAAAATGTTTTCTAGGAAGAAATGGAAGTCGAGAAGTCCTCTTGGTAGCGCTGTCAACCAGTGTCTCCAACAGATACCAAAAGAAGACAATCTAACTGCATTTCACGACTCGGTAAAAAGGTTACAAACATGTGTTTCGGTTAAGGGGGAATACTTTGAATGTTTGCAAATGTCAAAACTTTTTTGCAGGAGCCTCGTATAAGATCTTTTTAAGATTTTATTGATTCAGTTCATTGGTAAATAATTTTAATAAAATGTAAAAACTGTCAGCTTTTTTTGCTTGAAATTATTATGTAACCATAAAAATAGGTTTTAAAGTTAAATGGACACATGATAATTTTAATAAATTTAATATGAAATTAATTAACTTCTCACATTTTAGGTCATCTAGGACAAAAATGGTGACTTTTTAAAACTCGTTTCTTGCCAAAACTTACGAGACACATTAGTTATAGAAAACTGTAAATAATTTCGTATTTGAATGTGTTTATGTGTGTATATGTATAGTATATGTGTTATGATTACTTTGACAGGTGGACATGGATAAAATTTATTCTAATATTGATGCGTGTCTCTTTAAAAAATTGTTTCATTAGTTTAGCTTGTACTTATAAGAACTTGAGACAGGGTTTGTAAGAAATTTACACCATTACTAACTTTGTCGAATAGTAAATTCTCAATAATTTTAAAAAATATTTGTAAGATTACTATTTGGTTACACTTGAACAGTCTATCAAATACAATTACTAATTTAACCCAAATAGGGGTGTAGCTTGGCTAAAAACGATGTGTAGGCACAGTTGTTCGGGTTCAGGTGACATGCTCTTCCGAAAAAAATCAGCTAGACTGCCACAGGTGTGTTTTGACGTATATCTCTTATTTTTAAAGGGCCTGGTTATCCTTCATATTTACCTTGAATTCAGTTTTATAACAAATAAATAAAACTTTGAGGTTTGTTCACTTTAATTAAGGTCAAAATGAAGTTGTATATGGGTCAGATTTATTATTGCATGTTTTGGCATTTTTATTTTTTGATATCTCAAAAGTTTAGGCACGTGTCTACAGCGCCTATGTGAAGCTACGCCAAAGTCCATATACTTGTATGCTTCCATTCATTGTAAACAGTCCACTCGTGTCCATATCGTCGTTCTATCTTACACACACAAAGACCATGTTCCTTTAGTGTTACTAATGCAACATGAGAGATGTAGTTATATTGTTCCTAATACAGCCTTTGGAAGCGTACAGTGGAATTTAAGTAATTGTCTGTATAACTGCAGTAGATTTCAATGCCTTTTCGTAATCTGTCACCAAAAGCTGTCCTTAATTTTGGAATGTATTGGCACTGTTTTTTTCCATTATCACTATAACTGTCTGGTAGTCTCTGACATTGTGAAGATAAATGCGTTATTTTACAAGTAGCCATAATAATTGCAAAATAGAATTGATATGTAACGGGTATGCATCTTGTGTAAGTATATATAGGGCACCGCTTACATTATCGTATTTTAAAGTTATACCGAGCTCTTGAATTATTATCTCAAGCTTGTTATGTCCATTGTTATTTTATCTCAATATCTACTTATACCAAGTGATTTATTATGTTGAGACATTAAATTATTAATTCCACTTAATGTCTAAATATTTTGACTTTTATCCAAATCTCAACTTTGTAAATCTCTAGACCTTGACATTATATATTGGGCTCTCAACTTATAACTTATCATTTCGGGATCTCGACTTTTTTTCTTGAGTGCCAAACTTGTAATTTCAAGTTTTTTTACTTATTTTCTAAATGTTTCAATTTATCATCTCAAGATTTTACTTATCTCAATATCTCACATTGTTACAACTAGACATTGACTTATTATGATGAGCTATTGTCTTATTATTTCAAACTCTTCACTTCATGTAACATATTAACTCTCGCCATTACACATATGTCTATTTGGTATGTACTACATATATACATATCATCTTGAGCATTTAAGATAATTAGCTGAGATAATAATTGTGTATTCGAAACAAAGCACGTTATCTTAGCATCAATATTTGAGCTTGTATAGAACAAATCCTGACCGGTAGTCTTTATATATTTCTATATTTAGATTGTGCTTTATGGTGCATAATATGCTGCAATGTCGGGCTAAGTATAGCCTGTCTCGCATACGAAATGTCATGGGTTCAACCGGCCGAATTGTTGAAAAAATATAGTGTAAGTTATAGCTGAGAGGATCTTCTGTTTCAAGAGAAGCTTATGTTTACATATGCGATATATGCACTACCTTCAAAGTGTATAGTAATATACCAGTTCTTGTTACTGGATCTGTAGAAATGTGCCAACACATACGGTTTATCAATGCTTGATATCTTTCCATATTGTTTCAGTATCTTATATATACAATATATACACTTCACATCGGTACCAGTTCATGAAAATGGATCATAGTTGGAATAATATTGTACCAGCATACACAGTTTATCAAAGCTAGATACCCTTTCATAAAAAAAACAAGAAATAATGATTTTTATATTTAATTTAAAAAAAAAAGATTCATTTTTTTTTTAAAGAAGCAAACATTTATATTTGCGGGTTCAATCTCCCATCTTGACCCGATGCCTCTCATAAAATAACACTCAGTGCTTGTCATACCAAGGAGGCCGACTCGAGAGCTGTTTGTATAAGCTCTGAGTTGTAATCGCAATTGAGCTCAAATAATAAGAATAAACAAAAATTTGACCCATTAAGGCGGGCCGATTTTGCCCCTTGGGTCATTAATTGAACAAATTTGATAGAGGATCACAAACTGACCTTATTTGTAAAACGTCTATGTAAGCCTTAAACTCTAACAAAATGTCTAAGCCTAAAAGGGCAATAAGTCTGCCAAAATGCAATCACGAGTTATAGTTATTGTCTCTATTGAGTTTCCTTGATGTTGGTGAACACATGTGAAGTTTAATTCACGTTCAATGATAGGTTGGTGAAATGTGTACCAACTCAAAACATTTAACTTGCTAAATAATTCTAACCAAATTTTTTCTAAAAGTCTCAAAGGGCAATAATTGGGTTAAAGGGCAATAATTGTGTTAAAGGGCAATAATTGTGCTAAAAGGCAATCAAGAGTTCTTGTCGTCCTTGATGATGTTTGACACACACATGAAGTTTCATCTATATCCAATAATAAGTTAATGAAATATCTGTATAGATACGGCTGTCATCCTAAAAATAGACCGTCGGTCAAAGTCCCAAGTAAACCCTTGGTTTTAATAATTAGATAGGAATCTATAATAAAACTAACTCGTATTTAGTGTCGTTAGCCTACTGTTGACTCTATAACAAAGATATACTATACTTCACTGAGAAGTATACACACACACACACACACACACTAAGCTACAGCAGAACTGGAGTTTCTCAGTACAATTAACAGCATACTAGAATATAAAATTGATCGTCTTACATGCATGACTGTACAAGAATGATGTGAGGCGCGAAAACGTATTGCAGTTTAAAAAGAAATAAAACCGCTTACAGTGTGGGGTATTAATACTGCATCACCCCTTTCCTTTTTGAATGCCTCAAAGTTTGACGCCGTTGCCAGGTGCTATGGTAGCTGGTTCCACAGCTACATAGCCGAACATTCCAGGCCAAAAAGAGTTCGTTAAAACAATGTAGTTTGTCTACATAATTACTTTTGACATAAATATATTAAGTTTAGGCCATTCATTGTATTGGTTATATGTGAGCATTTTTTTTTTTATTTTCAATTAAATATATATTTCTTTTTCATATTAAGTTGTTTTGTTCGTTAAAATAAGCAAGTTAGGTGTGGTCTCTCCGTCATGTACGAGATCTCGTACGTTTATCAATTTGAGACTATTCATTATATTGGTTACATGTGAGGGTTAATTACCTGCGTTATTGTAGATATTTAGTGGTTGGGACGATAGTCCTTGTTTAGCGTGATTCAAATATTTTATTAGCAATGGAATTGCAAAAAATAAAAGATGCAAATTATTTTGTCATGGTTGTGTTCGATAACAAATTTTTACAGCAAATAATTACTTGTAAACTATGATTTCTACAGTTTAATTTTAACCCGGCGGAAATTAAATCATACAATACAGTGCCGGTGCGGAATAATGCTGAAACCATGATTAATCGGGTAACCGTCCGGATACAGATTTAGCGATAAACCGGTTATAAATAATTTGTTTAACTCGCTATATTCTACAAGTGATTGTACAAAGAAACTCATGAACTTGGGTAAGCGATCGTACAGAAGGCATACAAGTGACCGTACAGATTTTCGCTTTATGTACGCATTTATAATCGATGATTTTACTGTATTCTAAGTCTATTTTCGGATTTATTGATATCTCAGTACTTCCAGAACTCTATTATCTACTATTCGAGTCTACTTGTAAAGTTTCAGCGGGGGTCATTAGTTTTTAAATCTTACGATTTTACCAGCGTGTGTCTATTTTGGGCGGTGAGTGCAAAATGATTGTTTGATGTTTTAGAATAACGATATTGGTAGATAACACTAATATTCAACACAAAACAAACTGTGTGAGAATATTGTGCAGCAATAACTTGTACGAATGAATTTAACTTACCTGCTCAGGAGAGCCGATGGACGATAAGACAACAATCTCTCGTTTCGTTACTCACAAATGACCGCACAAACTCAAAATTTCCAAGTGACTGCATACACTGTGGTTTTGGGTCATATGATTTACTCTAGGTTTGCCGCTACCCAACCTATTTCTAAATCAGGGGCACATATGACTCTGCTTTTAATGATCCTATCTAAGCAAAAGTTTCACTTGACCAACTGCAATATTACACGTTTGCTAAATCGAGGACAATAACAATATAATCGATTCTGTATAATCATAAAAATGATATCCAAATATTATTAAGATTGATATTGAAATAGAGCCACTATAGTGTTAAAAATATCAAATTCAGTTTCTTGCAAAATGAAAGGAAATAACGCTGATGTTACGAAGTTGATCTGACCAGAACTCCAGCTTGGCCAATATTTTACAAACATTCACATTATATCCAAATATGACTATGGTAGAGTATGGGAGTTTTGCTTAATCAAGAGCTATACATCTGGTCATACTGGTACGATCTTACCCATAATTGTACTTTTGAGATAATTAAGTCAATCATATATATATTTGTTATACGGTTTGTCAATAATGTTTGAAAAAGGTGGCCACTATATTGTAACATTACATTGATATAAGCGATAAACTGTAAGCTGGCTGTGAAAAATATGTTCGTACCAAAAAGTGAATAAAAAGGTCAAACGTAGTTACAGGTCGCTTTGTGACATATTTGCATGTATTTGTAACAAAAATGTGAAGAATTCGCACGAACTTCTCACAGGTGTGAAGAATTCGTTTCTGTGAATTTTACGGTTCAACAAACGCGTACATTCAAAAGAGTGAACTAATTATAACAACAACTATTCGATACGACACATTATAAAACTTTATTTCGATTGTGAAACGGGTTATTACAGAGTATTTTAATGGGGTTTACCGCTATTTTCAACACATTCCATGTTTTATAATATTATGGCATATCCAGTCTTATTGGTGGAGAAAATGGAGTTGAACCACCTGCCTTCCGCAAGTAACTGGCAAACTTTCTCACATAAAGGTTTTGTAGCAAGCGGGACTCGAACCTTAGAGGTGAGAGGTAAGTGATGTTGAGACGGCGCCTAAGACCCCTCGGCCACATTGGACCCTATGACAATGTATACAGATGTTTTCGAGGGTAGAATATGTAGTAAGCGTATATGGGTGATGAGTCTTAGGAACACAACACAAGGCTTTTGGGTGGGTTAAACCCACCCCTCTGAGTGCGATTATTTATAACTTGATCACGCACTCCAATTTTGCAAAAATAACATGGCAATGATATATTTTAGTAATTGCTCAAAACCTATAAATCTGAAAACACATACAACCTAAAAATATTTAGTATTTATTTTATGTTTTAATATGAAAATGTATTTACGCTAGATCTATTTACAGCAGCACGGCCGCAACTAATGTTGTAGAATTTGTGGCCCAACCCATTTGCTTATTATGTGAATTATGCAATCAAATATGTTTAAACCACAGTAGAAAAAAGGGAAAACAGAATGCATGTTAAACAAATGAAGAAGAATTAAAAAACTGTAAGTATAGTGCGAGGTCCAGTGTTAGCCTGCATCGAACCCAGAATAGTAGGGTTGTGGGTTCGATCGCCCCTAGTGCTATGTGTTGTGTCCTTAAGTGAGATTCTTTTCCCGCGTATGGTTAGTACTGGTTATACCCAGGAGGACTTCGAGCATGCTTTGTATAAGTTGTTAGAATTTGTTTCACAATATCAGTAAAATAAATAAGTTTCAACTAATCAACTGTAGACAGTGTAAATATAGAATAGTATAGAACAATTATCTACAATTTAAGTGTTAAGACTGTGTCAATTTTTTCAAATTAAACGCTTTTAAAACATATTGTGTGAGTTTGCAGTGTAAATCAACCTACGTAAAACGGGTTTGAATTTCGTGTTTTCAAATTTCCGCCTTTATTTTTTTGTTAATCTAACTACAGTTTCGCATCATCGGAACACCTCGCCTATTATCCTAATTAAGCTCGGAGAAAAATACCAGACATCTTGGAAATAAACTCAGCTCTAGTAATGATAGGTTTATAAACATAATTATACCGTTGGAATTTTATTATGCTTACGTGGTGTAATGGTTAGAGCTAAGGGTTGTCGAACGGACTGTCCGGGTTCGAGTCCAGCGACTAGTCCTATGGTTTTTTTTGGGTTCATTTCACTAGCAACACTATTTTTCCTACAGTACTCCATAAACGGCTTATCATATAAAAAAAAATGTTCCAATAAAATATAAAAAAATAATACTTGTGCATATATGCATTTATATATTTAGACATATCTTAATTATCTTCAACATTTTATGCCACTTAAATAAAAAAAACATCCTTTTTACACATATCTATCAATTTAATACGTTTAAACGGTTAATTATCGTTCAAGGTAAGTAATCAAAATTATTTAAATATATACAACATTGACATTGATACAACCACAGGAATATTTACTCAGAATTACCCGGTAGTTGTGTTTTAAACAATATATGTCTATTAATTAACAACTGTTCAGTCTGTGATAACTTGTTTTATAAAAGTTTACTATGTTTTTGTTTGTATTGTGTTAAGCGTCACTTTCAACATTGTTTCAGCTATATCGCGACGGTTCTACTTGACACAGTATTCTAAACGCTGCCATACTGCAGTATCATGTCGCAGGCACCTGGTATGTTACCTCACCCAGTCACATTGTACTGACACCGGGCCGACCACACCTAAAACTATCCATTAAATGTTGGGCGCCAAGCTAAGAAGCTTTTAATAAAAGTCTTTGGTTTGACCCGGCCGTTGGTCGAACCCACGACCTTCCGCATGCCAGGCGGACGCTCTACCCATATACCACCACTGCGGTAAAAGTTTAATAAAACTCAAATATCTTCCATATTACACTTTAGCATGAATAGAATAACCTATGTATAATAATACATATATCTATATCCACATCATCTCAATAAAATCAGTAGATTTGTATACACTCCTGGGTGTCAACGTTTGATATATACTGAACCAAAAAAAAAAACTTTAGCTAAGTTTGAATGTGAATATTTTGTTAACATTTAACTAAATTTGGCTGAAATCTTCTGTTTGTTGTATAATTATGTCTTATCAATCTACTGAAATAGTTAAATTGAACAGAAATTATCAATTTTATTGTTTGATTTGAATTTAAAACAGGAAGGGATGGATTTCAAAATCGGGTTAACAGTAGCGTGTGTGGCCGCCGCATGCGATGATGATTGCTTGACAGCGACGTGAGCGCTCTCAATGCGACGTCGCTGTCATGCAGTCATCATCGCAGTTTTGCATGTACAAACATTTACTACAGCAGTAAAAACGTTGAAGCAGTAAAAAGTCGACTCAGTGATTTTATATTTTTATGAATACAACTTAATCCGAAGCTGAAAGCTGGGATCGTGAGCGTCGTAAGGGTCGTTACAGGTGTTACGTGAGGGTCGTTTATAAGTTGTGAGCGGGTTCAATTTAACATTATCATTCGTTTAAATTGTGACGGATGTTACATTTAACATTATCCTCAGTTTAAGATGCGAGGGGTGTTACATTTAACATTATTCTTCGTTTAAGTTGTGATGAATGTTACATTTAACATTTCACCATTCCACCCCGTTCAACGTCTACGTTACATAAGCGGCGACTAATTACACACGATAAGCGGTACTTCCTGTTATTTTTGTGCACGCGGTTGGGCAGTGTGACAATCTCATTATTTCCATATATTTATTTCGTTTACAAATTAAAGATATAGCCGATACGAGCGGCATTGTATTTAAGTTTCAAGCGAGCATATGTTTTTGAATGGGAACATGGCCGTTTCCTCAAACATTCGAGAAAAGTGGCGGTTTGGCAGATTCTCACTATGCTGTACGACATATCACAACAGTTTCAGACCCGAAGACCTTAGGCTACCTATTCTTCGTGTAATACATGTGTACACTTCTTACATTGTACTATTTGTCTATCGGCACTCGATGGCATAAACTGACGCTAAATATTAAACATTATATTTCCTTTAACTTTTTTTAAGAATGTATTATACGTAGGCTATCCAAGTGGGACAGAAAACAATCTCAGTCGAAGGGACTCTCGGTAATGGCCGCCATCACAAATATATCCTATATTTCTAATACGTGTTTAACGCCCAATGTATGAGGAAATTGACATTCTAAGGTACAAACTGAAATTATGTACCAGAAATTACAATTGTTTATCTTCCCACATATTGCCTTTTCAAACAATACACTTTTAATATAAATTTTACCCTGACCCAGTGTTATAAGGAGCAAAACGTCATAAAAATAATGTTGACGTCATTTTTCTGACGTAACATCTATCTTTTTAAAGATGTTTTCGTAGGCGTAAGAATAAAAATAGGTAGGCTATGATTACGAGTCAGTGTGGATAAGGATCTGATTGGCACAAACGAGGTCACTGACCCAGACTATCTAAAACACATATATACGGTATATTTTTTAGACAAATTCAGTATAAAAGTTGATATTTGAGCTTTTTGTTCAAAAGAATATGCGATTCCAGTCTGCATAGGCTACAGTAAGTAGCCAGTCTACCTATCTTGACTGTCATTTTCTTCGAACCGGAAGTAGAGTGAACTAGTCCGTGGAGTTCGGACCCTTCCGTCGTCATCAGGAATGATTTCGCTCTCGTCAAGATTTTCCATATAAGTAAGGCACCAGCCATTTCCAGTTTGATATACGATTCCGGACAACACGAGGTGTGCAAGATGCTGAACATATTTTATACGCACAAAACTTGCTTTGCCTGTTAACGCTGACTAGAGCTGGCTTATATTTGTTATTCGTTGTATCAATATACTGCTCCACAGATGATGTCCGTTAAATATATACTGGTCATACCTATTTAAGTGTGCTGAGTAATAAACAGTTGCCGGTACGAATGTAAACAAATGCCGACGCTAACGGAAGTTGGAGCTTTGCCCGTGTTTTGGATATTGTAATTATACGGGCATTCGCGGTATATCGCGGTATTAGGTATACAAGGGATATTTGCACATGATTTGATCTGTTTTGTTTGAAAAAGAGCAATCTTTTGATATACGATATCGTATGTCTTTGAGGTTCTTATGGAATTTGCACGTATGTTTATCTCTAAAATGAACCGGGTCCTCTGTGGCTACGGGTGAGTGGTCTAAGGCGCCATGTCAAGACCACTTACCTGTCACCGCTGAGTTCGTAGGTTTGAATCATTCTCGGATACTTACTACAGGATGATGGTTCTACTCCGGTTCATAACACGGTCTTCATTAAGTAATAAAACTGTCTCGCCATATATAACGTGGCATGTGTTGCAGATGGCGTTAAACACCTTTCCAAAAAATATTTACATAACTGTGTATAAATATAAATAAATAGGTCCATATCTACAATATGGATGCCCTATGTAAGTAACCATTTCAACGAGAACAGAGACGGTCCTCAAAATCAAATGAAAAAAAAAAAAAAACATATAGGGAGCTGATCTTCAAATCACCATTAAACTTGTTAGAATTTTATTTTAGATATGTATATCTCTATATCTCTTTAAACATGTTAGTCGTGTTGATAAAAAAAACTGTACGACTTAATTGAACAGTTGAGCCTATACATTTAATATCCTGCAGTTTGTAGCAGGCCTACAGGTGTGATACATGTTTACATTGTTTCCCTTTTTTCCAGACAGTCATCAACAATGGAGAGTATAATTAGGTGTATGAATAGCTCAAAAACGTTTGCAAGCAGGAAGACCCTATATCGGCACCACGCATTTTTTAGACTGGCCAATTGAAAGTATATATTTCTATTTTATTTTTCATCTGAAAATATTAAAACAAGAGTGAGATAATAAAGTAATCAAGTAATATGAATAGAGAATGTTAAACTGAGCAAGGACACCATATAGGTGTTGTTTCTTATTCAAACAATAACTAGCATTTGTCAGTCTTAAAATAGTCAAATGAAGGATAGACCATGGTCATTTCAACATACCTAAATGAATGTCTTAAAGAATCGGCTGTTTAAGTATGGTTACTACGGGATGTACAGAATGCAAATCGCTGATCTAATTATTAATCCAACTGACACACGATCTCACAGATGGACTTACATAAATAGGAAAAATATTTCCTAAATGCATCGCCTTTCCTTCAAGCGAGACCAAATTTAGGTCAATTTAAGTCGCAACAGGGCGCATGCCTATTTTCATGCATAATAGTAATAGCACCTTTGGCGTGGCTATGTTTTATGGGCATACAGTGTTGTAGATAACAGAAAGGGTTTAGACGTCACACTATTTGTATATTCAATATCATTTTTATATGGTATATAATTACAATGGGTCCGTCTATTGCACGTTTGTCATGCACTACTTTTTTAGAAAACACCAACGTTATGTTTGACAACATGCCCTTTTGATATGACATTTGTTTTATCAGATACTCAGGTTTTATGCTGTAAGGAACCTGTCCCTGTAGGCTACCCTATAGTACAGAATGCCGAGGTTTCCGTCATCTCTACAGTTGTCAGGATGTAGTTATTACGTCTAAATTCTCACATACATGTAGAAAGGCACTGGATGAAACAGTTGTACATTATATATACATGGTTTATTTTATCATGTAGATATAAACGTTGTAAATGAGAGAAGTTAATGAAATAATATAGGCCTACTATATCTATATTATCTGCGGGTATATATTGGTAGTTGAAAAAGCCGAAGTACGTCTGTAATGAGATCTTCCCCATTCTTAGTGTTTATACAATTCTCTAATTACATATGCATCTAAATATCCGTATGTGTTTTCTCTTTAAGAGCAATGTATCGTCTTGGACTTGTAACCACGCGATATTGGCTCCGGACTGACATATTGGTAGGCCTACTGTTGACTGGACTTGTATAAAGTAGTAGAATAATCAATTAGTATTATATTATCGTATATCTACCTTGAAGTGTATATATGATTTATGGGTTCTCAAAATGAAAATTGAATTCAAATCTAGTCAAATAACTACTGTAGCTTAACTGTATTTAATGGAAATTCACTGACCGTACAATCAATGAGAAAGATGACCAAATGCCGATCGGCTCCAGTATATATACCTCCTGAGAACGTACCACGTGATTACAACGTCCAATCAATGCATTCGATTTCAACAACCCTTAGTGATTTACCCATGCTTGTAAATCACTGAGACAAGTTAATAAGTAATAATATAGTAGGCTTACATGTTCAAGATAAGTCTTTTATGAAAAGCCTGAGAAATTTGTACTTATATAATAATAAAGCGCACTCAAATTTAAAAGCCAGAGTCAAATTTAGTGTGCGCATGAATCTAGCAGACGAAATAACCTACGCGCTCAATATAAAGTCCATAATGTATTTAATATTAAATTAATTGTAATGACACTGGTTCTTATCTGGCTTATCAGTCTTTTTACATATTTATAACATATTGACAGTTTATCAATCAGAAAAATACAAATTCATTAAAAGCCAGCCATAGACATCATGAAAGTTGTTCGCGCATCAGAAAGTCGATGAGCCGCCATATTTTGAACTGTTGAGATGAAGGTCAACACTTATCACACGAATGTCCAAATATCTCTGTTGAATAATGTTCACTAGACAAATCACTTGATCCAATCACTGATTAGTAAGTCACTGTATTGAACTATTAGTGTAAGCATACCAGTCATTTTCCACAAGAGTTACTGTTCCTGAGATAATCTCTTTTGCGGAGGTTTTCTAAGAAGAATGTTTTCCATGTTTTGAATACAAAAATCATCAATTATACAGTAAATCTGAAGGTTCTATTTAAAACACGAGTTCACACACTTTAGTTGAAGATTGTTGTATGTCCGTAGTAATATAAAACACGTTTAATATACTGTAATGATCGGTATCCCATGTTGATATTTCAGCTGATCAATGTTTATTTGATATGATGAAGCACTATGTAGTTAAAATATATGTTGAACACAGTACGAATGTTTTACGTTGACACGACACTAAAGTCCATCTATTGATTCAATATATGACATAATCAGTGTTTTTAATGTTTATGTTTCACAGTTATTTATCTATATATATATGTATATATCTTTTATTTAAAGACCATATTAAAGGATGTTCCTTAACAATGCATTACAATGATAGCATGTTTACACGCTTACATCCGTGTAAATAGGAGTGACACATGATGTAACTTACAAGAAGGATGAACTCGGTTCCGGATCGCCTTTAAATAGCTATTAAAGTGTTTTTAAAAATAATTTAAATCCGAAAATATAAATAAAATGAGTATATATAACGAATAAAGATCGTGACAACATATAACAAACTCAGAACTGACGACAACGACAGTATTTCATAAAATTATACTGTTATGACACAATGCACCCACTTACGTAGCGTACTATATACGAGGCACCAACTTATGTTACGTACTAAGCAACTTTTGGCGTTTAGCTCCCTTATAACCTCAACTTGATTTTGTTCTGACATAATTTGGTATATTGTACGGTGTCCCGTTAGGGCCATCGCTTTGTCAATAAGCACACGCGATGCCACGATAGCACGATGACACGATGGTGATGACGCGATGACACGATGACACGATGGTGATGGTACGATGACACGATGGTGATGACACGATAGCACGATGACGATGACGCGATGACACGATGACACGATGGTGATTGAGCGATGCTACGATGACACGATGACGATGACGCGATATTACATCGCGTCATCGTCATCGTGCCATCGTGCCATCGTGCCATCACCATCGTGTCATCGTGTCATCGCGTCATCGTCATCGTGCTATCGTGTCATCACCATCGTGTCATCGTACCATCACCATCGTGCTATCGTACTATCGTGCCATCACCATCGTGTCATCGTGCTATCGTAGCATCGCCTTCCTGTATTTAAGTGGGATTCTTATAATAGTATCGGAAGGTATAGTTATGTGTTTATATTTAAGTATGTACATGTTAGTCATTCAACTGGTTTTGTGTTTATGTGTTTAAATATGCATATTACTGCAACTTTGTACTTTGATAAGAAACTGTGTATAGTCTTATTCTCCTCCTTTTACTTCTTATTCTACTTCTTCTTCTTCTATAACTAGAAATGGAAAATCAAGAGGAACGCTTACTCGTGTACTTTATTTAAACACGACAATGAATATATAATAAAATAATTAATGTATTTAAATGAATTCCAAAGTTTTAGTCTAGTTGTCTAGACGGTATTAGGTTCGGCATGATACTCATGTGTGCCAGCACTGAACAGTTGTTGAAAACGACAATAAACACCCGACAATACAATACAATGTACATTCAGTCATATGTCACTTGAACACTGAACTTGTTCACTTTTCTCTTACCATTTGATTGTTGAGTTGAGTGTTTAGCGTAATTGTTATGCTATCGAGAGCTAGCAGACGATCAGAGTGTCGTGGGTTTGAACCCCCGCCACGGTTATGTGTGAGACGGACACTATATTCGTATATGCTTAGTACTGTTACTACCCAAGAATACACCGAACGTGATTTATAATAATAACTTGTGTCACATCAATGTGAAATAAATACATTTAAAGTAAGTGTTAATAGACAATCAGTTAAACTCATTTGTGCAACTAACTGATATCTTTCCAGTTTTACATAGTACAGGAAATAATTAATTGGGACAACTTGTCTTTTGATGGGACGAGTTGTCTTTAAATAGGGGACAAGTTGTCTCGAAACTTGGGACGAGTTGTCTCAAAATGTGGGACGAGTTGTCTTTGGGTCGACTTATCCATAACACTTTTGAAACAGTGGTTAGAGACGAATGACAATGAGACTGACATTTTTTTTATTAGTCATCACGGAGAATGTGTTGTATGTTACTGGCGTGTATTCAAACTCATGACCCCTGGATTGACAGTTAGACACGTAACCAACTGATTGAACAGGGCCCGTCTTTACCATGTATGGCCAATCCACTTTGAACAGTGCTCACTAATTCCTAATTGGGTGTTTAACTACCTTAAATATTTTTTTACTCGACACTCGACTTTCTTGCTCAATACTCAGTTTTCTTACTAGACACTCGTCTTTCTCACTCGACACTGAACTTTTTCACTCGACACTCGACATTCTTACTCGACATTAAACTTTCTTTCTCGACACTCGACATTCTTATTCGATACTTGACTTTCTTACTCGACATTCAACTTTCTTTTAAGACACTCAAAACTCTACCAAAGGTGACATATCGCCCAGCCATAGTCTCTGTGATGATTGACTGATATACGGCATTGCGCCTTAGTGTCATTTGTGTTACATCGCTGATTGAACTGAGAAAGTCATCAGTTACTTGCAGAGATAGGCGTGCTCGAGTACTGGTTTGCCTCATAGGATCCCAGGAAAAAGTGTTTAGGTAAACCGGTCGCCGGAAGGAACGAACAAACGAACGAACGAACAGACGGACGGACGGACGGACGATGGAACTAACGAACGAATGAACACATAAACAAACAAAAAAACAAACAAAACAGACAGACAGACAGACAGACAGACAGACAGACAGACAGACAGACAGACAGACAGACAGACAGACAGACAGACAGACAGACAGACAGACAGACAGACAGACAGACAGACAGACAGACAGACAGACAGACAGACAGACAGACAGACAGACAGACAGACAGACAGACAGACAGACAGACAGACAGACAGACAGACAGACAGACAGACAGACAGACAGACAGACAGACAGACAGACAGACAGACAGACAGACAGACAGACAGACAGGCAGGCAGGCAGGCAGGCAGGCAGGCAGGCAGGCAGGCAGGCAGGCAGGCAGGCGGACAGACAACTACGCATCGGTATTATACACCAACTATTTTATCATTTAAGATTTTGTCTGTTGTTTACCGGATCGACATCAACTTTTTTGTGAATCTGTCGAAAGGACTATAATCATAATATGTACCTTCTCAATAATTTACCATTCACGAAATAACATATTTGCACGCATAAATAACTCACATTTAGTGATTATAATATAAAAAGAAAACATATGACTCTGTATCTTATATGAATTTCCCTTTTCAGCAGCATTTGTGTCTCAGGGTTATGTATAACCTGACACAAAATAACCCCGAATATTTGAATGCATGATCTGTTCCATTATTATTATTTTTCGCATGTCTTACAGGAAGGCGATGCTACGATAGCACGATGACACGATGGTGATGACACGACAGTACGATAGCACGATGGTGATGGTACGATGACACAATGGTGATGGCACGATGGCACGATGACGATGACGCGATGACACGATGACACGATGACACGATGGTGATGGTACGATGACACGATGGTGATGACACGATGGCACGATGACGATGACGCGATGTAATATCGCGTCATCGTCATCGTGTCTTCGTAGCATCGCTCCATCACCATCGTGTCATCGTATCATCGCGCCATCGTCATCGTGCTATCGTGTCATCACCATCGTGTCATCGTACTATCACCATCGTGTTATCGTACTATCGTGTCATCACCATCGTGTCATCGTGCTATCGTGGCATCGCGCATGCTTGTTGACAAAGCGATAGCACGATGGCCCTAACGGAACACCGTAATATTGATATATAAAACAAATGTTAAACACGTAAAGTAGATCCAGAAATGCTTCCAAAGTAATGAATTGAGCTGTAGATGACGTGTTTTCAATCTGAAAGGGGTTCAAACCGCCACTTTTCTTGAATGTTTGAGGAAACGGCCATGCTCCCATTCAAGGGATGAAAACTATCCCCCAAAAAAGAAACAAACTCCGTACATATATGATACGTGCAACCTTTACTGCTTACAATGAAACATGTCTATTTTTTACTCGCGCAGTCGTTCTGTAATATATTCATTTTTCTGTACAATGTCTCTGTGTAATGTAGCCCACATCAGTCGTAAATACTTGTTGTTAGTGTTAGGGTTAAATACAGCTTATGAACAACAACTTTCTTGGAAAACAAACTGATATTTAGGATATGGGCTCGTGAATATGCGCAAACCGTAATTCATTTGGTAAGTTTTTTCTCAGTGTAGTATTTAACTAAGTATTTTAGTCTGTCTGCGTTATATGTTGCCAATCAGTTATTTTATTATTGTTATTTTTGTTGATTTATGCGTTCACATAGGTGCAGAATTATTTGAGATCAATATGTACTGTCTTTTAGAATCATATAAATAAAGCCCGGCTAGATAAGTCGATAACGTGTCTGATTATTTATGCAAGGATCGTGAGTTCAAATCCTTGCCCGGTTACAATCTATGTGATGATTGACAATGAGTATTTCATCTTGTAATATGTGGGAAAGTAGTCTGTGACTAGAAAAACATAATATTTGTCCAGTACAAGTTGACCGCCAAACGAATCTCATTGCAGAGCTTATGGATTGTTGCAACGCCCCCTCCCCCCACTTCTCCACAATCCGATCATGAATAATAAATGTGCCGTAACACCGAAGAATGGCGATTATTGTCGAGCCTGACGTACTTTGATTGCGGAAGCAGATAAGAAAATGTAAGCGTGAACTTACTTGGTTTGTACTTCCGCTTCCGTTGCAAACAAAACACGCAACAACAATGCAGCTGAGTTGATTAAATATTCAAGCTATTTAAAAGGAAACAGCAGTGTAAAAGTGTAAAATAATGGACTATACTTATAATACTGATACTGATACTGATAATAGTGTCTTTATTTATAATATACATCTTATTTTCAATGAGGTCCTCTGAATAACAGATTTAAAAAAAATATAACAAGATTACAATGTTTTCCATAAACAATATTTGGAGCAGAAACCTGCTAAAACCAATATGATGTTTACAATGATAAAGTATAATATTTTATTTTCATGCGAAAGATGTTTCAGTTAATAATATCAGAAATTCTTTGTACACTTAATTGTTCTTAATTATTCTACCGCCAATTGCCTGTGATTTACCGCTAAGTGCCTGTGATTTACCGCTAAGTGCCTGTGATTAACCGCTAAGTGCCTGTGATTAACCGCTAAGTGCCTGTGATTTTCCGCTAAGTGTCTGTGATTTGCCGCTAAGTGCCTGTGATTTACCGCTAAGTGCCTGTGATTTACCGCCAAGTTCCTGTGATTTTCTGCCAAGTGCCCGTGATTTTCCACTAAGTGCCTGTGATTTACCGCTAAGTGCATGTGATTTTTCTGCCAAGTGCCTGTGATTTACCGCCAAGTGTGCCAAGAAAAGTAAAGAGTTGAGTATAAAAAGAGTTAATGATACGGAAGGCAGTAATAATGATTCAGTTATTGTCGGACAATTCTATATCTGAAAACATAAGCATAACTGAAGATGAAAACTAACTTTGAGACTGTGTTGGAAATAGCATTAGCATAATTCAAGGATCCACAGTCAAACAACAGTCGTCGCTTCATCTCGTCAAGTCCAAATGGGGATCAAATCGAATGTTGTCTGCAGACATCAACTTAACGTCTCTGACGTCATGTGTTATCCGTTTTGAACGAAACATTGAACTATTAAATGCCGGTGTACATGTCATCTCTAAATCAAATAATTCGATGAAACAGTCACCAAAATACAGGAGTTGCTTAAATCGATAAATCACCCAAAAACCCAATGTTGACCATCACAACATTCAGCCCACCGATCTTCATTTCAGTTTTAACGTTACAATGGTGTAGGGGCGTTTCAGTTATTGAGGGGGGCTGGTGGCAACCTAAGGAGAGAGTGTATGAGGATTACTTCCAGGCTCCAAAGTATATACTGAAACTAAAAAATGGGGGCCCCATTGTGACCCCCCCCCCCCCCCCCCGGCTCCTACGCATATGCGTTATAATATCGTTAAGGATATTACTTTTCTTACACTTTTTAATACAAAACCAGCACGAGCTCTTCACAATGTATGGCGGGGGAATACAGAATATCCCGCACATGGCTCACATGAAGGGAGATAAGGCGTTCTAAATATTAAAACAGTCAATACTCGGTTATCCGTCTATCATACCATGACTAAAACGTATGGAATACATGACGAGCGAATGAATGAATGAGTGATTTATAGAGTGAGTGAGTGAATAATGAGTAAGTTGGTGAATGAGTGAGTGATGAGTGAATAAATGAGAGTGAGTGAGTCTGTGGGTGAGTGAGTGAGTGAGTGGGTGAGTGAGTGAGTGAGTGAGTGAGTGAGTGAGTGAGTGAGTGAGTGAGTGAGTGAGTGAGTGAGTGAGTGAGTGAGTGAGTGAGTGAGTGAGTGAGTGAGTGAGTGAGTGAGTGAGTGAGTGAGTGAGTGAGTGAGTGAGTGAGTGAGTGTGTGAGTGAGTGAGTGAGTGAGTGAGTGAGTGAGTGAGTGAGTGAGTGAGTGAGTGAGTGAGTGAGTGAGTGAGTGAGTGAGTGAGTGAGTGAGTGAAGCTCATTCAGTGTTGCTTGAGCTCAAGACGGTTCTAGTAGAGCGTGTTGCATTATAGCCATAAACATACCCAGTATAAGATATTATCAAATGTAAAACAGTTTGGAATACTCTATATTATATTCTATATTTCTATTTTAGCGCTGTATCTACTTGCACGGGGTGCACGTGCTCACAAGAAAGCAGCCTCGTTACCGCCGTCGTACTGAAAGTTGGAGTAACGGAATCAGACGACATTAAAAATACAGAATTTGGTATCTCTTGGTTAGTTTGGTGCTGTAAATGTGTAAATAACTGAGACGAGAACAGACGACAAGTATTACCACGAGGTTTGTCCACAAGGGTCCTACTAAATACTGCAAAGACACGCAAAGACGTACAAAGACACGCAAAGATGCGCAAAGACGGGCAAAGACGCGCAAAGACACGCAAAGACGGACAAAGACACACAAATATGATATAATAAATCAAGTTAATGTACATAATTACGAGTTTAATAAAATAAATATAGAATTTGTTATTTCAAATAACGATATTAAATGTGTTGGATCACACAGATATGGAAGGACAAACAAATTAAGACGGGCAAAGAAACGCACAATTCTAGAATAAAATCCACATAATTTACATACTAGTACTTACAATTTCACTGAAATACATACATTAATTATTATTACGATATAAATATTTAAAAAGTTTCATTTCAAAATAATTCCAATCTCATTATCAAGGTTGTCGATATGACTTCTAGGTAGAACAATACACTACAACGTCTAAAACGCGTGCATCAACATGTCGAGGCCAAAATAATTTAGATTGCTCTTTGAAACATTGTCTGGGTTCAATTATTTTGGTACTAAAGTAAAACTGATAAAATGCATGACTGTAAAGCTAGTAGGTAGTTTGCAGTTGGTAGTTGGGGATTCGAAAAACCAACTACCGACCAGCTGCCAGTTGGAGAACATACTCATGGTATTGAAGGAACAGCGCGGGAACGGTGTTTATTTATTGTTATGAACTGTTTTTCTATGAAACTGATTTGTTTTAAAAAACAAATATCGATTTGAAAAAAAAAATGAATTCCAAATTTGCCATTGTGAATCACCGTATTGTGAGTATATCCGTTTTATTGAAGAACCAAACCACCATTGGTATTATTATTATCCTAAATCTGTTTTCTTTATTGAATTGATATGTTAAAATAATAAAACAGCGATTTAAAAAAAAAATCCAAATCCCCAACTGGCAGCTGGTTGGTAGTTGGCGATTCGCGGCGAATCCCCAACTGGACACTTTGAATCACCGTCTGGTGAGTATATTCATTATATTGAAGAACCAACCCGGCAAAAGTGTGTTATTTATTATTATTAACTTATTTTTAATTGAATTGATTGATTAAAAAAATAAAACAACGATTTCAAAAAAAATCCGAATCCCCAACTGGCAACTGGTTGGTAGTTGGCGATTCGCCGCGAATCCCCAGCTGGAAATTTTGAATCGCCTCCTGGTGAATATACTCATGGTATTGAAGGAACAGCGCGGGAACGGTGTTTATTTATTATTATGAACTGTTTTTCTATGGAAGTGATTTGTTTTCAAAAACAAATATCGATTTGGAAAAAAAAACGAATTCCAAATTTGCCATTTTGAATCACCGTATTGTGAGTATATTCGTTCTATTGAAGAACCAAACCACCATTGGTGTTATTATTTTCCTGAATCTGTTTTCTTTATTATTTTTTATTGAATTGATTGATTAAAAAATAAAACAACGATTCAAAAAAATCCGAATCCCCAACTGGCAACTGGTTGGTAGTTGGCGATTCGCCGCGAATCCCCAACTGGAAATTTTGAATCGCTTTCTGGTGAATATACTCATGGTATTGAAGGAACAGTGCGGGAACGGTGTTTATTTATTGTTATGAACTGTTTTTCTATAGAATTGATTTGTTTTCGAAAACAAATATCGATTTGAAAAAAATCCGATTCCATAATTGGCCATTTTGAATCACCGTATTGTGAGTTTATTCGTTTTATTGAAGAACCAAATCACCATTGGTGTTATTATTATCCTAAATCTGTTTTCTTTATTGAATTGATATATTAAAGTAATAAAACAGCGATTTAAAAAAAATCCGAATCCCCAACTGGCAGCTGGTTGGTAGATGGCGATTCGTGGCGAATCACCAACTGGACATTTTGAATCGCCGTTTGGTGAGGATACTCATTTTATTGAAGAAGCAACCAGGCAAAAGTGTGTTATTTATTATTATAAACTTATTTTTGATTGAATTGATTTATTAAAAAAATAAAACAACGATTTAAAAAAAATCCGAATCCCCAACTGGCAACTGGTTGGTAGTTGGCGATTCGCCGCGAATCCCCAACTGGAAATTTTGAATCGCCTCCTGGTGAATATATTCATGGTATTGAAGGAACAGCGCGGGAACGGTGTTTATTTTTGTTAATAACTGTTTTTCTACGAAATTGATTTATTTTCAAAAACAAATATCGATTTGAAAAAAAAAACGAATCCCAAATTGGCCATTTTAATTCAACGTATTGTGAGTATATTCGTTTTATTGAACGACCAAACCAACCACCATTGGTGTTATTATTATCCTAAATCTGTTTTCTTTATTGAATTGACATGTTAAATTAATAAAACAGCGATTTAAAAAAAAAATCCGAATCCCCAACTGGCAGCTAGTTGGTAGTTGGCGATTCGCGGCGAATCCCCAACTGGACATTTTGAATCGCCGTCTGGTGAGTATACTCGTTATTTTGAAGAACTTACTCTGCAAAAGTGTGTTTTTTATTATTATAAACTTATTTTTAATTGAATTGATTAATTAAAAAAATAAAATAACGATTTAAAAAAATCCGAATCCCCAACTGGCAACTGGATGGTAGTTGGCGATTCGCAGCGAATCCCCAACTGGAAATTTTGAATCGCCTCCTGGTGAATATACTCATGGTATTGAAGGAACAGCGCGGGAACGGTGTTTATTTATTGTTATGAACTGTTTTTCTATGTAATTGATTTGTTTTCAAAAACAAATATCGATTTGAAAAAAAAAAAAGAATCCCAAATTTGCCATTTTGAATTACCGTCTTGTGAGTATATTCGTTTTATTGAAGAAACAAACCACCATCGGTGTTATTATTATCCTTAACCTGTTTTCTTTATTGAATTGATTTGTTAAAATAATAAAACAGCGATTTTAAAAAAAAATCCGAATCCCCAACTGGCAGCTGGTTGTTAGTTGGCGATTCGCGGTGAATCTCCAACTGGACATTTTGAATCGCCGTCTGGTGAGTATACTCGTTATTTTGAAGAACCAACTCTGCAAAAGTGTGTTTTTTATTATCATAAACTTATTTTTAATTGAATTGATTGAATACAGAAATAAAATAATGATTTTTTTAAAAATCCGAATCCCCAACTGGCAACTGGATGGTAGTTGGCGATTCGCAGCGAATCCCCAACTGGAAATTTTGAATCGCCTCCTGGTGAATATACTCATGGTATTACAGGAACAGCGCGGGAATGGTGTTTATTTATTGTTATGAACTGTTTTTCTATGAAATTGATTTGTTTTCAAAAACAAATATCGATTTGAAAAAAAAAAAGAATTCCAAATTTGCCATTTTGAATCACCGTATTGTGAGTATATTCGTTTTATTGAACGACCAAACCAACCACCATCGGTGTTATTATTATCCTAAATCTGTTTTCTTTATTGAATTGACATGTTAAATTAATAAAACTGCGATTTAAAAAAAAAATCCGAATCCCCAACTAGCAGATAGTTGGTAGTTGGCAATTCGCGGCGAATCCCCAACTGGACATTTTGAATCGCCGTCTGGTGAGTATACTCATTATATTAAAGAACCAACCCGGCAAATTTGTGTTATTTATTATTATAAACTTATTTTTAATTGAATTGATTGATTAAGATTATAAAACAACGATTTAAAAAAAATCCGAATCCCCAACTGGCAACTGGTTGGTAGTTGGCGATTCGCCGCGAATCCCCAACTGGAAATTTTGAATCGCCTAGTGGTGAATATACTCATGGTATTGAAGGAACAGCGCGGGAACAATGTTTATTGATTGTTATGAACTGTTTTTCTATATAATCGATTTGTTTTCGAAAACAAATATCGAATTGAAAAAAATCCGAATCCCAAATTGGCCGTTTTGAATCACCGTCTTGTGAGTATATTAGTTTTATTGAAGAACCAAACCACCATTGGTGTTATTATTATCGTAAACCTGTTTTCTTTATTGAATACATCTGTTGAAATAATAAAATAGCGATTTAAAAAAATCCGAATCCCCAACTTGCAGCTGGTTGGTAGTTGGCGATTCGCGGTGAATCCCCAACTGGACATTTTGAATCACCGTCTGGTGAGTATACTCGTTATTTCGAAGAACCAACTCTGTAAAAGGGTGTTTTTTATTATTATAAACTTATTTTTAATTGAATTGATTGAATAAAGAAATAAAACAATGATTTAAAAAAAATCCGAATCCCCAACTGGCAACTCGATGGTAGTTGGCGATTCGCCGCGAATCCCCAACTGGAAATTTTGAATCGCCTCCTGGTGAATATACTCATGGTATTGAAGGAACAGCGCGGGAACGGTGTTTATTTATTGTTATGAACTGTTTTTCTATGGAATTGATTTGTTTTCAAAAACAAATATCGATTTGAAAAATAAAAACGAATCCCAAATTTGCCATTTTGAATCACCATATTGTGAGTATATTCGTTTTATTGAAGAATTAAACCACCATTGGTGCTATTATTATCCAAAATCTGTTTTCTTTATTGAATTGATCTGTTAAAATAATAAAACAGTGATTTTAAAAAAAAATCCGAATCCCCAACTGGCAGCTAGTTGGTAGTTGGCGATTTGCGGCGAATCCCCAACTGGACATTTTGAATCGCCGTCTGGTGAGAATACTCATTATATTGAAGAACAAACCCGGTAAAAGTGTGTTATTTATTATTATAAACTTATTTTTAATTGAATTGATTTATTAAAATTATAAAACAACGATTTAAAAAAAATCCGAATCCCCAACTGGCAGTTGGTTGGTAGTTGACGATTCGCCGCGAATCCCCATCTGGAAATTTTGAATCGCCTCCTGGTGAATATACTCCTGGTATTGAAGGAACAGCGCGGGAACGGTATTTATTGATTGTTATGAACTGTTTTTCTATAGAATTGATTTGTTTTCGAAAATAAATATCGATTTGAAAAAAATCCGAATCCCAAATTGGCCATTTTGAATCACAGTCTTGTGAGTATATTCGTTTTACTGAAGAACGAAACCACCATTGGTGTTATTATTATCCTAAACCTGTTTTCTTTATTGAATACATTTGTTGAAATAATAAAACAGCGATTTAAAAAAAAAATCCGAATCCCCAACTGGCAGCTGGTTGGTAGTTGGCAATTCGCGGCGAATCCCCAACTGGACATTTTGAATCACCGTCTGGTGAGTATATTCATTATATTGAAGAACCAACCCGGCAAAAGTGTGTTATTTATTATTATTAACTTATTTTTAATTGAATTGATTGATTAAAAAAATAAAACAACGATTTAAAAAAAATCCGAATCCCCAACTGGCAACTGGTTGGTAGTTGGCGATTCGTCGCGAATCCCCAACTGGAAATTTTGAATCACCTCCTGGTGAATATACTAATGGTATTGAAGGAACAGCGCGGGAACGGTGTTTATTTATTGTTATGAACTGTTTTTCTATGGAACTGATTTGTTTTCAAAAACAAATATCGATTTGAAAAAAAAAACCGAATTCCAAATTTGCCATTTTGAATCACCGTATTGCGAGTATATTCGTTCTATTGAAGAACCAAACCAGCATTGGTGTTATTATTATCCTCAATCTGTTTTTCTTTATTGAATTGATATGTTAAAGTAATAAAACAGCGATTTAAAAAAAAATCCGAATCCCCAACTGGCAGCTGGTTGGTAGTTGGCGATTCGCGGCGAATCCCCAACTGGACATTTTGAATCACCGTCTGGTGTGTATACTCATTATATTGAAGAACCAACCCGGCAAATGTGTGTTATTTATTATTATAAAGTTATTTTTAATTGAATTGATAAATTAAAAAAATAAAACAACGATTTAAAAAAAATCCGAATCCCCAACTGACAGCTGGTTGGTAGTTGGCGATTCGCCGCGAATCCCCAACTAGAAATTTTGAATCGCCTCCTGATGAATATACTCATGGTTTTGAAGGAACAACGCTGGAATGTTGTTTATTTGTTATTTTCAATTGTTTTTCTATAGAACTAATTCTTTTTTTAAACATATATCGATCTGAAAAAAATAATCCGAATCCCCAAATGGCAGCTGATTGCTAGTTTGTGGAAATTTTTAACCGCCTCCTGATGAATATACTCATGGTATTGAACGAACAACGTGTGAATTGTCTTGTTTTTTTATTTAATTGATTGATTAAAATAATAAAAAAGTGATTTTAAAAAAAAATCCGAATCCACAACTGGCAGCTGGTTGGTGGTAGGTGATTCGCCGCGAATCCCCAACTAGCCATTTTGAATCGCCGTCTGGTAAGTATACTCTTTATATTGTGCGGTCCTGGTGTCTTTTTTATTATTTCAAGCTCTTTTTCTATTGAATTGATTCCTTGAAATAATAAAACATCGATTTAAAAAATCCGAATCCCCAACTGGGAGCTGGTTGGTAGTTAGTACTATATTCATTGACCTTTTTTTTCGTAGAAGATACGATTACCGCAAAATTTCAACATAGTTTACTAAATGTATTTGTAATATTATTCACAAAAATAACAATTAACGGAATGACTTTGATTGTATTTTTATGTAGAGGGCATAAATGTGTTTAACACAATGTGAGTATATTCAACCAGTGATATGACACCAATTATTCTATAAATAGCCGCAATTATAATTCTTTGAGTACTTTGTGGAGACACGTCATCAGATAACAAAACATCACAATAAACACGTATCAGTTTACTTTTTATATCTTTTATTACGGTTTCCCATTATTTGTACATGGTAGGTGATAAGAATATGACAACATAAAATGTCTGTGATATAACCACATAAACGGAATTGTGGTGGTCTTACATTTAAAAGTCAACCATGCTGAAATAACGTTTTATATAAACAGTATTATTTCCAGATAGCTCGAACCCGACGGGACTGGATAATATAGCTCGATTAAAGGATTGTTCGACCAAAATATTGTTCAACATCATACCACACATATACATTTATATACATCGAAATAAGAATTCAACCTGGATAAGAAAAGTGGTTCAAGCCACATGCAGTATCCCAGCCCGCCGTGTACAGTTCTCCTGTATATATTTACTATAGAAAAGCTATCGAGACTGAAATTATTTTATATAACCATGATCAACAAAACATCTATCGTAACTTTACAAGTATCTTCACCTGAATCATGATTAAAAGTAATACTAACATAAAGATTGAAAAATCTTTTTTTTCTCTGGTAACAGACGCTAACATTGGCACGACCAGTATATACACACCATTGTTAAATGATGGACATAGAACCATCAACATCTTCCATCGTAAACAAGTTTATTAACTCTGTACATTGAAGTAAAATGGCGCATACAGTTTGATTACCAGAGCCCTGTCACACTATCACCGATTATTTACTACATATCACAACATATATCAGAGCCATACAACAACATCCATAGTTCATTACTACAGCAATGTCATAGAATTATAATAAAAATACATAGAAATAAAAAAATAACACCTATATTGAATAGTTTCAGTTTCAAGCATCGTTTATGCTTACATAACGTGTTTTGCTTTTGAAAATATATCCTCAATCGATATATCTAAAATTTCTTTTTGTTCTTGTAAAAACATGACATAGAGAATATAATGGGGCTGACCACACAGCATTGCCTGGTTCCAATGTCACATGTCAAAATCTCAGTTAATCTACTATTAATCTTAACACATACTTAAAATTGCTATACATAGACTGTATGATTAGTAAAATCTGTCCATTGATATTATTTTCCAAGTACGGAAATTTGAACTGTCAATAATATTGGAGAACTGGTTATGTGGACACGATTTAATACAATTTTGACAAAGAATGTGGAAGTGTACAGAATTATCTCTATCCCCGATTTTAAAGTCAGTAATATGCTTAACTGGAGAAGGCTATCATAGACAACAATACTTGCCTCATTATTGGCAAAACATATAAAAGTACCATCCATATCACTAAATAGACAGTCATTTAATGTATAAACACCATACGTACAACATAACTCAACAAGTGACAAACCGTTATAATTTTCATAGTTTTTTGGAATCGAACATTTATCAGATGAGTAGACAACACTAATTCCATATATATAAAATATCATTAGAAATATAATCTTTAGTTCCAAAATTAATATCACCAGACCAAAATATTTCAACAGATGTATTCAATAAAGAAAACAGGTTTAGGATAATAATAACACCAATGGTGGTTTGGTTCTTCAATAAAACTAATATACTCACAAGACGGTGATTCAAAATGGCCAATATGGGATTCGGATTTTTTTCAATTCGATATTTGTTTTCGAAAACAAATCGATTCTATAGAAAAACAGTTCATAACAATAAATAAACATTGTTCCCGCGCTGTTCCTTCAATACCATGAGTATATTCACCAGTAGGCGATTCAAAATTTCCAGTTGGGGATTCGCGGCGAATCGCCAACTACCAACCAGTTGCCAGTTGGGGATTCGGATTTTTTTTAAATCGTTGTTTTTATTTTTTAATCAATCAATTCAATTAAAAATAAGTTTATAATAATAAATAACACAATTTTGCCGGGTTGGTTCTTTAATATAATGAGTATACTCACCAGACGGCGATTCAAAATGTCCAGTTGGGGATTCGCCGCGAATCGCCAACTACCAACTAGCTGCCAGTTGGGGATTCGAATTTTTTTTTAAATCGCTGTTTTATTAATTTAACATATCAATTCAATAAAGAAAACAGATTTAGGATAATAATAACACCAATGGAGGTTGGTTTGGTCGTTCAATAAAACGAATATACTCACAATACGGTGATTCAAAATGGCAAATTTGGAATTCGTTTTTTTTTTCAAATCGATATTTGTTTTTGAAAACAAATCAATTTCATAGAAAAACAGTTCATAACAATAAATAAACACCATTCCCGCGCTGTTCCTGTAATACCATGAGTATATTCACCAGGAGGCGATTCAAAATTTCCAGTTGGGGATTCGCGGCGAATCGCCAACTACCATCCAGTTGCCAGTTGGGGATTCGGATTTTTTAAAAATCGTTATTTTATTTCTTTATTCAATCAATTCAATTAAAAATAAGTTTATGATAATAAAAAACACACTTTTGCAGAGTTGGTTCTTCAAAATAACGAGTATACTCACCAGACGGCGATTCAAAATGTCCAGTTATGGATTCACCGCGAATCGCCAACTAACAACCAGCTGCCAGCTGGGGATTCGGATTTTTTTTTGAAATCGCTGTTTTATTATTTTAACAAATCAATTCAATAAAGAAAACAGGTTAAGGATAATATAACACCGATGGTGGTTTGTTTCTTCAATAAAACGAATATACTCACAAGACGGTAATTCAAAATGGCAAATTTGGGATTCTTCTTTTTTTTCAAATCGATATTTGTTTTTGAAAATAAATCAATTTCGTAGAAAAACAGTTCATAACAATAAATAAACACCGTTCCCGCGCTGTTCCTTCAATACCATGAATATATTCACCAGGAGGCGATTCAAAATTTCCAGTTGGGGATTCGCGGCGAATCGCCAACTACCAACCAGTTGCCAGTTGGGGATTCGGATTTTTTTTTAAATCGTTGTTTTATTTTTTTAATAAATCAATTCAATTAAAAATAAGTTTATAATAATAAATAACACACTTTTGCGAGGTTGCTTCTTCAATAAAATGAGTATCCTCACCAAACGGCGATTCAAAATGTCCAGTTGGGGATTCGCCGCGAAGCGCCATCTACCAACCAGCTGTCAGTTGGGGATTCGGATTTTTTTTTTAAATCGCTGTTTTAATATTTTAACATATCAATTCATTAAAAAAAAAAAGATTCAGGATAATAATAACACCAATGGTGGTTTGGTTCTTCAATAAAACGGATATACTCACAATACGGTGATTCAAAATGGCCAATTATGGAATCGGATTTTTTTCAAATCGATATTTGTTTTCGAAAACAAATCAATTCTATAGAAAAACAGTTCATAACAATAAATAAACACCGTTCCCGCACTGTTCCTTCAATACCATGAGTATATTCACCAGAAAGCGATTCAAAATTTCCAGTTGGGGATTCGCGGCGAATCGCCAACTACCAACCAGTTGCCAGTTGGTGATTCGGATTTTTTTAAATCGTTGTTTTATTTTTGTAATAAATCAATTCAATTAAAAATGAGTTTATATTAATAAACAACACACTTTTGCTGGGTTTGTTCTTCAATATAATGAGTATACTCACCAGACGGTGATTCAAAATGTCCAGTTGGGGATTCGGAGCGAATCGCCAACTACCAACAAGCTGCCAGTTGGGGATTTTTATTTTTTTTTTAATCGCTGTTTTATTTTTTTAACAAATCAATTCAATAAAATATACGTTTATGATAATAAATAACACACTTTTGCCGGGTTGGTTCTTCAGTATAACGAGTATATTCACAAGACGGGGATTCAAAATGTCCAGTTGAGGATTCGCCGCAAATCGCCAACTTACCAACCAGCTGCCAGTTGGGGATTCGGATTTTTTTTTAAAATCGCTGTTTTATTATTTTAACATATCAATTCAATAAAGAAAACAGATATAGGATGATAATAACCCCAATGGTGGTTTGGTTCTTCAATAAATCGAATATACTCACAATACGGTGATTCAAAATGGCAAATTTGGAATTTGGGATATGTTTTTTTTTCAAATCGATATTTGTTTTTGAAAACAAATCAATTCCATAGAAAAACAGTTCATAACAATAAATAAACACCGTTCCCGCGCTGTTCCTTCTATACCATGAGTATATTCACCAGGAGGCGATTCAAAATTTCCAGTTGGGGATTCGCGGCGAATCGTCAACTACCAACCAGTTGCCAGTTGGGGATTCGGATTTTTTTTAAATCGTTGTTTTATTTTTTTTGATAAATCAATTCAATTAAAAATAAGTTTATAATAATAAATAACACACTTTTGCCGGGTTGGTTCTTTAATAAATTGAGTATACTCACCAGACGGCGATTCAAAATGTTCAGTTGGGGATTCGCTGCGAATCGCCAACTACCAACCAGCTGCCAGTTGGCATATATTTATTATTGATTATATTTTTAAACATATTAACACGAGTAAAATATGTAAATGAAATAGTAATTATAATAACGAATCCGAATCCCCAACTGGCAGCTGGTCGATTGTTGGTTATTCGAATTCCCAACTATCAACTGCGAACTACCTACTAACTTTACAGTCGTATGACGTACATGTTGTTGTTGTTGTTGTAAGGTGTTTAGCGTCGCTTTCAACAATTTTTCAGTCATGTCACGACGGTGTCTTGAGACAGTATTCTAAGCGCTGTCACACTGGAGTATCATGCCGCAGACACATGGTATTATACCCTACCCAATCACATTATACTGACACCGGGCCGACCAGACCTAGAACTGTCCTCTCAATGCTGAGCGTCAAGCGAGGAAGCTTCTAGTACCATTTTTAAAGTCTTCGATTGAACCCACGACCTTCCGCATGCGAGGCGGACGCTCTACCACTTGACCACGCCGCGGTCTGTGACGTACAGGAACCATGCAGAGTTGCGTAGACAGGCTGTACAGAGACAAAACAGAAAGACGGACTTCTTCATCAAACTGTTTAGAATTGTGTGCTTTTATTAATGTAGTTGTTAAAATGTCAAGAAGAACAATAGTTTTCTTGCGTTCAAAGTACGACAGGTCATGACAAGCGCACATTAAATTGTATATGATTATATAGATGTTTATGCGGTGAACATTTCATCACATTTAACGGAGCTATGATATTTATTGAACGACCCTAATATCGGCAATTAAAGTTATGATACGTAATGCTATTTACCAGAAGGGACTTAGATACTGGTAACTGAACATTACTTCATTTCATAGAAATCTAGATGATTTTTTGACATATAGATTTATTCAACTCCGTGTTTCTGTTATCAACTTCTTAGATTTAAGTTATTATATGATTTTATATTGTGTATATCCCTGTTGGACCTGTATCTCGATGTGCAGCAAGTTAAAAATACAAAGCATTCGTTTTGTTTTGTTTTTTTAAGATGTTGTGGAGGTTCGGGGTATTTCAACTCATATTGGAATACAATAAATAAAATGTAGCACCGTGTGCAGTTTAACATGTGTGCCATTTATGTTGATATGAGAGAGAGAGAGAGAGAGAGAGAGAGAGAGAGAGAGAGAGAGAGAGGAGAGAGGAGAGAGGGAGAGAGAGGTTGTTGAAATTATGTACGGATATTGAGAGAGTAAAAACTTAGCACATATTGAGAAGTACTCTTTACAATTCAACTAAATAGTGAATTAATATCATTTGTACAAACATGTTATGTGGTTTAATTGTGTTAAAACTAATTTATTTCATATTGTTTATATACTTGCAATTGTTGAGTTGATGTCAGTATTTTTTTTCCACATTTTCACATAAATTAACAAAGCAATTTTATTTCACTTTGTAAATACTCATGTGATTTTGTTGTTGAAACAGTCTATCACAGCTATTTGAGAAAATGTCCATGCAGTTTTATACAAATGCGGGCATGTTCAATTTCCGTATAAAGCATGCACAAAATCACCTAATGTAAATCTGTAAATCTCGCCACAACTACGTACGGACACAAGAACACGTAAAATTAAAATGGGTACCGTTAGATGAACTCATTACTAAACTGTAAACTGTGAACCTACAATAGCATCAAATAAAGTAATTGAATTCCGCACTACCGTAAACTATCTATCAATCTAACAAAAGGCCCCTCCCTAAGGCGTCTCCGTCCCTACTTATTGTTTTCAACAAGATAAAATTGAAACTAACTATCCGTTTCAAGTCTTTACATACATTTAATTATTAATAAAACCATTAAATCAGTATTGAAACACAAGTTTTATTATTGGGACGCATTGATTTCAGTCCCAACCCCCACCACCTCCACCCGTTAAAATAAATATAAGCATTAAGAATATGGCTACTTATATAACGTACATGTACTTTAAAAGGTTTAAACAATAAAACACACCGCCCTGGCTCTCCTCGCTGGGTACCATTAACATTAAATAGCAGTGACATACGACTATTCTGATTGGCCAGTTACTTAAGGGGAAATTGAATAGCGTCAAAGTAAAACGTATTTGAGTTATCAGAGATTATCGTACAATTTCCGATTCAATCGTATTTGCTTGACCGCAATAAGTAAAATGTGTGTTAATTATAGAACTACCACTATTGACACAATGAAGACACCATTATGCTGTACACACTTCTCGAAAGTTTTATATTAGACGACGTTTACGGAGCACTATGGAGAAATAGTGTTTCCAGGAAACTGGATTTTTATAATGCGTGTTACGGGATTTGAACTAGGATCGATGGAGTGACAATCCGCAGATAAAACCGATATGTTATGTAGAAATATATCAAGAACGGTGGCATAAATCTGAGTTGAAACTAAACCGGTTGCCAAGATTTAATCGATGGTACCCGGAAATTTCCGGACTGTTACGGACAAAATACTATATCATTATATCAAGGGACCCCGTTGGAAATAAGCGCGTTAGCTGATTTAATGGGAACAGAACAGAACAGAACAGAACAGGACATATATTTTATTTTGACTTAAGCATATACAGCTCATCATCATACAAATCCCAGGTAATAAGATATTTAATTTTTAGATGATGACTATAATTATTTCATTTATTTATTTATTTTTCTTGATTATTACTGTTATTTTATCATCATGATATATATGTTGTATAATGATCTTATATACCTGAATAAATTTGAATTGAATTCAATTGAATCATTAACGTTATTCCACGGGTCTGGTCTAACACATATCGGTGATAATAGCGAGTTTATATACATATTTGTTGACGATAAACAACAATATTTTGAGAAATGCACTCAGTACAGCAAAAAAAAAAGAAGATAAGCAGACAGGTCAGAAAATGGTGTATATTATCCTGATTTCATACGCAAACAACAACAATTTTAACACCCTTTAGAAATGTCTTGTGATTTCACTGGATGGTAAGTTCAATCAAGTTGAACACTAGTTACTCAGTAACTTGGCTCAGCGAGCGAATTCTAATGACAAAATGTACAAGTGCGTTAGGGTTAAATATACTGTAATTTTTAAATGTGCGACTTTATACGAGGTGTTTAACGATTGCAAATTGTCGCCGTTAAAAATTGTTACGACCATTAAAAACCTCATATACGGTCATAAATTTAAAAAGTACAGTAAATTTAAGCCTAACAATAATAACAAGAGCTATCGGAGAGACAGCGCGCTCGACTATTTCGATGCTGTTATAAAACAACAGCTTTTTCAGAAAACAAGTACCCAATGGAAGAAAATTAAAAATCAGGGGTGATAAAATTAAGCTGTTATTGAGTGTCTGTTACAAATAAATTAGCAAAATAATTCTCCAAGACTATTTATTTTCATTATCAACAGTTATGTTGTTTGTTTTTTTTGTTGAAAATAACAAAGTGAATGGATGGCTCATATTACCTTAATATTATTTAATTCAGCATTTGTAATTTGTGATATTTGTCTTTCAAACTTTAAAATTGCTTTATAAATTCATTAACCATTGCTGACAAATAACCTCAATAGGTGTGCCAATACCTAACTAAAGGGACATCATGTACGTATGATAACTCTAAATACTACAATTGCATGACTAGAATAATATAAGTTGGTCAAGCAATACTAAAATACAAATTAAACATAACTTGATCTAATTCCAGCAAGAAATTAAAATATTGTGTAAGCTATAGTTGAGATGATCTTCTGTTTCAAGATTAGTTTAACAATGTTTTACATATGTGATACAATTATGCACTACCTTCAAATCATATGGTAATATACCAGTTCTTGTTAATGTATCTATAGTCTTGTACCAATACACACAGTTTATCAATGCTGGATATCCTTCTACATTCTAAGCTGTTCAGTTTTGTACATATATATATACAATATAGGCTACTGACTTCAAATCAGAGGGCAATACTTCGGTACCAGTTCATGAAAATAGCAAATAGATACCCCCGCTAACTGCAGCGTAAAGTTGAAGAAAACATGCACTCATTATTAGTTCAATTATTTAGTCATGGAAAGTGTTACTAAAAAGAAGTTTATTAACGTCAATTTTAACATAATTTTATCAACTGATCCGTATATCAAAAGCTAAACATTGTTTATTTCTTGTACAAAAGTATTAAATACACTCAGTTAAGTCTGAATCAAACTGAATTGAAACTGATCAAATAAACTGATATTTTGATTTTCGGCCCTTTGTTCACTTGTTAAACCTCGTTCATGAGAAATGCATATATTTTAAATTAACCCGTGTACGCAGAATTCTGTTTAAACGTTATTGAATAAATTTATTTGTTTACTTAAAATAGGCTCTAGTTTTGCTAAAACGAATAAACTGTACTGAGCGTTTTGATAAGAATTGAGAAAGTTGTGAATTTTAACAAAACTTGATAAAAGATCAATTACTAACGGCAAACAGTAGTATCAATATTATATCGACACAAGCCGACTTTCTACAAACTATTCTGTTGTTGCCCACAGTCAGCCGCGGTAATGCCCTTATAAATATTCATGACAATGAAGAAAAAATCGATTAGCCAATCCCGTTGGTCGCTGTGAGAAGTCTGCCTCCCAATTTGCTGCTACAGCGAAAGTCGGAAGCTCCTCTTATGGCGAATTCGCGTAATATAAATTCAACTAGGAAATTTTCTTAAAAATCAGAATTCATTTAGTCGAAGTAGTAGAGAGTAATGGACATGGCTCATGTAAACCACTGTATGGAATCCCGTCTTCAGCGACAGGTAAGGAAATTGACATTATTATGGTTGCACATTTTAGGGTGTTTCGTTTATGCTAAATTTTCTCTCAGTTGAACTACAAAAGTGCCGTCATTTATATGTGCTATTTCAATTTGCGTTAATTTGGAGACGATTTTTGTGCCAATTTGAGCACTTAGTGGGTTTCGATTCTGTATGGCTTTCAGTAAATTTAATTTATAAACGGTGAAAATTAAATAAATCTTTCACGTCTTCCGAATCGATGTTTTATTAACGACGTTGATATTGTTTTTTATTGCTTTCATTTCGCTTGAAATCATCGGGGGTGCTACAGTGTTAGAAAGTTTTAGGAAGAAATTCTTTGAACATCAATTTATGATCCGTTGAATTTAATTATTTGGTATATAGGTCTTCGTTGTGATATTTCAATGGAGAAAAATGAGAGAATTTTTTAAGAAACTTGTTTTTTTAGCTGAATTGGAGTTAATTTTGAGAAACTTATAGACATAGAACAAGATTTTTTTTAATGCCATCGCAAATGTGCACGTATGATATTTGATTTTAATCAGATGCATCTAAAAGCAACGCTGACAGTAAAGGAGTATATAAAAACATTTTAACCTCCGGCATTTGTTTTTGCGTGTTTACACTTTATTAGTATATGGATATATGAACACACATTGATATTCGTGTATGCTTTGTGCTTTTTTTCGTTTTGTAAATTTGGTAATAGACGGGTAAATATATGTGATCAGGATACATACTACTATTTTGAATGTAAATGTTAATACCCGCGGTACCAATTTTCTTCATGAACGTGTCATAGCAACAGGGGAGTGCAGTTCAGGAATATAATATTAGTAGTATGTGAAGTTGTTTTATTTTTGTTGATGTTGTTGCTGCTGCTGCTGCTGCTGCTGCTGCTGCTGCTGCTGCTTTTGTTGTTGGTGTATTAATGTGCTTTTAGTATCGGTGATCTGATAATTTTTTTTTTTTTAAATGCAATTACTGTAATACATTTTTATGTTTTTAAAATGCGCAAAATATATTCTGTCTTACGTTTTACTTGAGCGTACAATCTATATTTCCTCCCCTGCAGGTGTGGAGAGGGTAACGCACATATATAAGGCATGTACCAACATGCATATAGAATGTATAAATTAACCCATGTATGTAAACAAGTTACACAAAACAAAGAAAACAATTTTTATGTTATTTCAATAGACGTTTTAGCATGCTTCCAGATATATTTTATTCTTTGTATTTAAACAAATGGTGTATAAGCACAGTTAACATGGCGTACAACATATACTAGCATTGTTCCACTCTGTAAAGAGCCAAAAAGAGACTTTTGTAAACAGCAACATTTGTTATTATCCGATGATCATATGTATTTTTCTGTTCCTGAACATTTTACAAACAACACAAATAACGTTAAAAAGCATTTGTAATATTACATGTAACACATATTACATATAACACATACTCTGTATATAACAAATATAACATATTACAAATATAACGTATAACACATATTACATATAACACATATTACATATAACAAAAATTACATAAAACAAATATAACATACAACATATATCGGAATGCGTATAAGAAAACAATAGCCAGACGATACTAAATTTGTCATCAGTTACATAAATAATGTGAGTAAAGAATTTAAAATAAAACAGTAACATTTTTTTTATTTAGTTATTTATAGCAAGTGACTTTATTTCAGTTTTCATTGTATAAAATGAACCGAAGACGATATTTCTACGCGCCTTATATATGGCAATTCATTGACATATAAAAATGGATATAATAATAAAAATGGATATAATATCGTCTATCAAATAGTTGATATACAGGCTCCGTTTTATGCAGTTAATTTCTTTTTTATGTAAGACAACTGCAATAATACGATGTACAATGCGGATTTGTCTCAGACAACATTTAATAAATACTGAGTTTTGAGAAGATTTGGACTTTAGGGATCGGTGTCTGTCTACTTGCATAGAGACAGACATGTATAATAATTACACTTTTCTGTTATTATTTCAACGTGAAATAACATCAATAAAGTTACCAACAAATTGATTTTCCATAGAAACGCAGTTTGTGTCTTCGAAACCGAGACCCGCAATTAGAAAGTAAATAAGAATGAAAGCAATGTTTTAGGGCTTTGGTCAAATTACCTACTTTAATTTGATTTTTTAATTACAACACCATTTAGCAAGAAATGTTTTGGATTGATAGACTTTGGATGATCAACTGAAGACAAGCTTCAACTTAATTTATAAAGATTATTCAATCGTCTGGGTAAATGACGGTGAATTCATTCACGAGAGGAGGGGCGTGGTTGTGTTTTTACGAACGAGCGTAGCGAGTGAGTGAAAACACAGACCCACGCCACTCCTCAAGTTAATGAATTCACCGTCATTCACCCAGACGATTAAATAAACTGTTTATTTCATTCCAATCGTTTAGTATTTATGTTTTATTTTACATTGATCGCATACGGAAACACCTCATGAATATTATGGGCGTGGTGAAAATACTACGATTTCTTTATATGGAGTCTCGTGTAAATCAATACGCAGTAACAATGATACAAGGCTTCCGCTCTATACGTCACAGAACTATACATACTATTGGTCTTATTTTATTTAAATTCTATTGTTACAATAAGAGTTTAATATACAAATAGCCAACAATCTCATCTGAGAAGAGGCCAGGTTTATAGTTATGTATTTATAACGAATAGTACGCTTCCGCCTAGATAGGGCAGTGATTAGTTTCAGTCAACCATTTTGAAAATTGTCGCGTATTTTCAAATCCATATTTAAAACAAATCTGCATATGTGATGCAGATTAGACAAATAAGACGGAAAATGTCGACTTTATTGAAAACTGGACCACTTTTCTGGAGTATATATATATATATATTGTGGTATTAACATAATTGGCATAGAAAAGCTGTGCGAGACAGTTTCTTGGAAATGGAAAACTATGTTGACAGACAGTGGGTGGAGAGTGGGTTCAACTATTCCAAGTTGTTAACGAATAACACTGTCATACATTATTGTGAGATACTGTCATATATTTTCTTTATTATTGTGAGATACTCACAGGATTAAAAATAACAACAACAGAGACGAAAAACAGCAATAGCTGCAAGCAGTTTCAACAACATATCAGATGAACAGTGCATGCATGCAAATTTGAGAAAAATACAAATTAACTTATTACGTCAGATGATCACTGTCAGATAACTATTGACCAAAAGTAAGGCCTATTCACTGTCAGAGTAGATGATGGGCAATATGCGCTTAAATTTCTTTCGTGGTGGCTCTTCATCACCACCATTGCTGCTACTACTACCAGTATTGAAAATGAAAGTGCCTCCATTCATTGTTGTTGTCCCATCACTTGCTGACTGTATAAGAATCCATGGAAGATGCCGCTTGATGTGCTGGGTCAAATGAAGACGGATCTGGTGACCAGTTGAATTGGTGAGTTGATTTTTCTAGATTTTGTTCCGAATAAGTCGATACTAAAGGCCCAGCACATTTTGTTTTACCCAACGCCTTAGATACCATTTTTTGATTTTCTTTGTTCATTCTACTGTAGTTATTAACGCTTTGTACATTTTTATGACCACTGATATGAACCGTATCTGTAGATGCCAGTTGAAGATCGCAACATTTCTGAACTAGATGTTTTCTGACACTGTGATTTGTAATTCGTCTGTCGTTGTCAATCACAGTGCACTATTCTTTCATATTTTTTGTTAGTTGATAAATTTTGTTGATGCCCATGGGACTGTTTTTGAACCAAGCCTGGCCAGGCTTTGGCTCTTTTACATTGATAGCTAGGAAAAAGGGTGGTTCTGGTGAAAGCATATTGGCAGGCCTTTTTGATGTATACAGCTTAAATGCCTTTACGGGACATCTTTCAGGAATATCACAATTCCATGCCTTTGGTTTAAATTTCCTTACATTTGTGATGTCCAAACCGGTTTTTGTTTTAGTGGCCCGCTCTTTTACATGAACCACATATTCATCCCCATCTTCTTCTGAAGCCAGTTCAATATCTCCCCATTTCATTTTTTTTTTGCTCCTTGCCACCGCGCATCCCTAAAACCAAATAAAAGTTCAAGTGCAACATGTTTAAGACAGCCAGAGGAGAGTTTAATCCCAATATGCCCTCGTTGAATAATTTGTCAATGTCACTGTCTGTTAACTCATTAGATTGTTTGGGCTTATTTCCATAACCTTTCGCCTTAAGTTCCTTTTGCTTTGCTATCAATGCTGCATTACTGTGAGGAAAATCAGGGTTATTGAGCACTCTAACAGTGCAACCACAATTTTTCAAGTGTCTGTCTAAACTTGACATGAAACTTCTTAAAGAAGATGGCTCATATTCACTCTTGTCCTTGATTTTTCTGGCACCTTACAGAAATCTTCCAAAGAAAATATCAAGTTCCTGTTGTAAAAGTTGTTCAATATTCCTGCTCTCATTTTGACATGAAAGAAATGCTTGAAACTGGTTCATTTCACTACGGTTTTCTTTTTTGTACCCTCATTTTATTGATCTCCAATACATCTAGATGCTTCTTCCTCATCATATACTACAACTCGTCCATTGTCTTCATCTAAAATTATACAAATGTTTTATAGAGAATTATGTGACTCTTTGATTAAAGAAAATTATTTAAATTTATTTTCATTGAGTCTGTCTTTAAATTTTAAAAAAAACAAACTTATTCATATAAGTGATATCACCTATTTGAATGTGATATCACTTATTCTTATTCGAATAAGTCATATCACTTGTTCAAATAGGTGATATCACTAATTCGAATGAGTGATATCACCTATTCCAAACAAGTAAGTGATATTACTTATTCGATTTATCAAGCAAGAAAAAACAGACTTATCCCTGATTAAATGATTCAGCATTCGAAACAAATGAGTGATATCACTTATTCGAATAGGTGATATCACTCATATATCACTTATCACTTATTGAGGTCAAACAGTAAAATGGCACCCCATAGTGCTCTCACCTACTCAAAATTGCAATTACCCAAAATATTTTTATCATTTTAGAGATATCATGATAAAGTTATTTGTACAATTTTGATATTCTTTGAAAATTAAATAAAAAACATACACTTGGCTATTTGGTTTCATTGTTATCTGTTTATTTTTCAGGTGCCACAGACCATTTGACCACCTCTCGCCACTAAGAAGGAACACTGAACATTTTGAAAATTGATTTTATTGTAAAATTAGACAGATAAATGATATCAAGACCTACTGTTGTTTTTTGTTGACGGTTTGTTTTGATCTGGGAATGGGTCATAATCTTTCAGTATCTTGCCGATATGCACCCAGTCTATATCTCGCAACAGATCTGACATTTTAACATTTGACGTTTGTGACAGCGTTTGTTGTGTGTTTACATAATTTGCATAAAAAGTAGTCCCACAAAAATTGCACATGCGCATTGGAGACTTGCTTATCTTTCACACGTGTGTAATAACAATATCGTGAAATGACGATGATATCTTTCACTGAGAGATCCTTATCTTTCTCCAGTTAAAATGTAATAAGATGTGTTAAATACCTGCTATACATGAACAGTGGTCACAAAAGTTATTGAAAATTATAATGATATTAATAATAATAATAATTATAATAATAATAATAACAATACTACTACTCCTAATAATGATAATAATAATAACAACACTAATAATTATAATAAAACTTTTTAAAATTACCAGTACAACTTGATTGTACATGTGTACATTTATACGGAGACACTATCAACACCAAGGGAATAACATAATTAAGTGGGTTAATATTTATTTATGTTGGAATCGATTGAGCCGGGCCCCATTAGCGCAGTCGGTTACGCGTCTGACTATCAGTCCAGGGGTCGTGAGTCGAATCCCTGCCCGGCAACAATCTCCGTGATGATTGATATACGGCATTCGTCTCTCACCGCTGATTCAAGTGGGGACGTTATTAGTAACTTGCGGAGATGGGATGTGCTCGAAAACTGGTTAACCTTTCAGGATCCCAGGATCAGTGGTTAGGTTATGTGATCGTCTTTTAACCATCGATAGCATTGAAATGACGCTCAATATTGAACCAGTACCGAGTTTGAGAAGTCACCGGGAATCGAAAACTTCATCAGTATGCTTATGTTTTTTAAATTCATTGAAGTTGCATATATCAACTACTAATAATCTAATAAACCATGTATTATATATTCATTTATATGGTAACTATTTTAATCGTGTATTAAATTATGTATTCAATTATATATTCAAGTCATACATTCATTTATAATTATAGTCATAGTATATACGCAATTCTATACTCAATAATATATTTAAAATATATACTACTGAATTTAGTGTTCAATTATGTATTCAATTGAAAAATCAATTTCAATTCTATTCCAGTATATACTGAATGATATAGTAAATTATATACTCAATTATTTACTAAATTATATACTTAAATATATATTCAGTTATGTATTTAATATTCTTAACTTAAAGAATACACATTCCAAAATTTAAAATCAATGGTCATTTCTATATATTATGTCATAATTAATGTATTTTTCTCTTTATTTTATTTTAAACGACTTGTAATATTTTAATAAAAAAAAAGAAAATGTGTTCATTTGTAACCTACATAAGTATTACGTAATGTTTTGGGCGTGGCACACCTGTGGATACAGAAAGGATACTGGCGGTGATAAATAATCCTTGTTTCTTCTTATTCCAAAGTACATTTTCCCGGCCTATTTAATGCTGTTTTCTTCGTGATTTGAATGACATTATTGATGGATTGGGAACATTTTGAAAGCATTGTCTACTTTCGCTTTGTCTTCAGTGTACGTAGTAAACAAAAAAACTAACAAATGTATAGTTAAGACGATGTCAAATGAAATATATGTTCTGTTCTGTTCTGTTCTGTTCTGTTCTGTTCTGTTCTGTTCTGTTCTGTTCTGTTCTGTTCTGTTCTGTTCTGTTCTGTTCTGTTCTGTTCTGTTCTGTTCTGTCCTGTTCTGTTCTTAAAGTGCAGATTTCATAAGGCCCTTCTAAAAAAAAAAAAATGTTTGCTTTGCTTCTGCCTACTCACTCCAAATTGCAGCTACCCAAACTTTTTTTAACGATCTTTTTTCATGGAATTTTTGTTTTCATGATTTCTGTCTATTTTTGTTTGAAATGACTATGCAGATTTTTTAATGAGGTTTAACACTATTTACAACATATTTAAGGTTATATATGGCATATCCACAGGGGCGTAGTTTGGTTGAAAACGATGTGTTGGCACAGTTGTAGTGGGGTTCGGGGCATATTTCCCCGGAAAGTAATTTCAGCTAGACTGTTATAGATGGGTTTTGGCGTATATTTCTAATGTTTTTAGGGATCTGGTTTTCATTAACGTTAACCATGAATTTACTGTTTTAAAACCGTATAAATGTAATATTTTAAGGTATGTTTACTTTAATAAAGGGAAAAATGAAGTAGTCTAGGGTCTGAGTTTTATTGCATTTTTATCTTTTTCGATTTCTCAGAAAAAAATGTGTAGACACGTGCCTACAGTGCCTATAGGAAGCTACGCTCCTGATCCAGTTTATTTTGTGGCGGAAGATGTCAGAATGCATATGAGCAGAACCACAGTCCTTCCACAAGTCACTGGCAAACTTTCTCACATAAAGATTTAGACCGAGCAGGACTTGAACCTACGATCTTAGCGGTGAGAAGTAAGTGATCTTGAGATGACGCCTTATATCACTTAGCCAGTTATTCGGTTAAGCCAAACCAACACTTTTTAGTAAAGGGGAATAACTCCTCCTGTTCTCTTACGGTTGCCGTCCTTTACCAATTTAAGCAGACGTTTGATCCAGCGATTTAAGTTGTAAGTGTGACTATTCTTGATTAACCAGTCCTTAAATCGGAAGTTCAACAGAAAAAAATGCATCACTTGTAATGTAGCGGACTCGCGTATAATGCCATTTCGGTGATTTCGTTGGCGCAATTTTCATGTGATGCACTGTAGTAAAACGAATATGTCTTGATTTTATTATGTATCTACAATACAAACTGAATCTTAATGTCGTTTTGCTTTGTTTAAAATGGTACATAGACTATTAAAGTTGAAAATAACATTGAAAAATTACTTTTTCGTCACAAGAAGTACATGACAGTGAATATACAGAATTTAGTATGAGCCCTAGTAAACATATGTCTGTGTATGGAGCATGGATAAAGTTATCATTAATAATTGCAATAGGGCTACATGCTTAGCATGACCTCTATATCTTCTTGTACTTTCGTATTCGCTTTGACAAGATGCATATTATATTATATCGTGATTATTATTGCACTATTTAATGGACCGAAACAAAGTATTGATCCTTATAGGATCATTGAAGGTTGTTTGTGATGTTGGTTGCAGCTGTTTGTTGCATGTATATTTCGAAATATTGCCATGTTCTCAATATTACCTTGCTTTACTTTCGATTTCGTTTAAACAAGGTACATGTTATGCTATATTATATTTGACAGGGTTATCTATATGAATGTCATAAAAGAAGAATTTCATAAGCATGTTTCGCTATATGCTGGGATATCGGTTAGGATCAGCTTGTACATTTTGTCTGAGCCAATATCTCAATATATAGTGCTTATTTAACGTTTAATAATCCCGTGTGCGAGGTATAATACTCTTAGTCTGAACAGGCGAACATATCTATATATGTTTACATTTTATTAAATGACATATTAATATTTATGATGATTGTGCTGCCAGTTAAGAAAATTAAATTGATTTGGACTGAATATATAGTAGTCATATTTATGTACATATAATAATTGTAATTTTTTCTTTAATATGTTTATGTATTGTTCATTCTTATAGATATGTTAACTTGTACTTGTTCATCTATTACATTGTATTACTTATATGCTCTCCTGAAAATTGGAGGAAATAAAATTATCAATCAATCAATGTTTAATTGGTTTAATCTATAAACTAAGTTTTATTTTTATACTAAGCCTTAGTTTATCAACTCATCTATTACATGTATGCATGCTATTTATTTGTATTCAGTCACATGGTACATTGGTATGTAGTTATGTGATAGTGAATGAATGAATGAATGAATGAATGAATGAATGAAAGAATGAATGAATGAATGAATGAATGAATGAATGAATGAATGAATGGGGTTTTACGGCGTAGCACCACATTATAGGTTATTTAACGCCAACAGGAAGAAAGATTCACTTTACATGTAAAAAAACAACAACAAATTAACGTACAGGCTTAAAAAAAGAAAATCAACAAATTAATATGCAGAATGAACCTAGTACCTTGATACCTGCAGAACTGCAGTTTCAGCAAAGTGTATCGTATTATTGAAATTGTCGCTTCCTACGACATGCATACACAACAATTATCCTAAGTTCTGTGATAAATAATCACATACAGCAAACCAAACGATAAACAGCAAATAAATATTCCAGCAGGTGCACCGGAATACGTTTCTTGTCAATATTGTGACCTACAACACATAGCATACCAATTTATCTATATTCTGTTTTATATGACAACAAATAGCAAACCAATATATTTATATTCTGTTTTATATGAATACGGATTCAGCGGAACACCATGAATGTGTCACATATCAGGGACTTGTGTTATATATCAGACTTCACTGATGCATAAGACCATTTTATATTTTCAACATTGAACCAAGAACCACCAATAGTCCAAATATTTTGAACAAGAGCTGACTGTCTTAAACTGTGTCCTACTGTTTTACACGTGGAAGCAGTGACACCATTTCATGTGAAATGAATATATTTAACTGTAAATGTATTCATGCTATAGTTATTTCAGTACCGCCGTCCAAATACAAATGAACAAGGTACAAACTCGTTGAACAAGTAAACTATCCTTTAGAAATTATGTCAAAGAATGAATCAAGTCATAAGGAAAATTCATAAAATACAAGTTAAATCTAAAAATCGAGAAAACACATCGAAAACAGAGAGCGTTCCTTTGCCTAAGCATAATGTTGCTGATTTAAACAAAATATCTTTATAAAAAATAGAGTAGATACACAACGGTCTAGCTAAATTAAGCTGATGTATTGGAACATGTGATCAGTACAGGACTGTTTCCATCAAAGACAACATGGAGAAATGACAACCAGAGTTTGTTTTTAAACAATGCCTCCGTCAGACTGGTTAAGGTATATAACTCCTGCATACTATGGAATGTCTTCCAGATATGAGTTAGCTCCCTTCTGTCATCTGGAAAGTTTGGTCTCAGGCGCTCGCTTCTCATTAAGATAGCATAATATGTACTTGTACGTGGCCCACATGTCAGGACTTAATGTGTTTCCAGAGTTTCAAATGACGAAAACAACTGACATTCACAAATTCATCATAGTTTTATTATACTTACGTGTATCCAGTGACTAAATGTTTATACATATCTGGTACATACCAACAGCATATGACGTAGTCAGGTGTTACACTGCTCTATTAAATACTATTATTGTATGATATTTAGAATAGTTATTCTTGTAATTTATATTTCATTTCATAACTCTGATATGTTTTATAATATATATTAATACTTTTTTTTGATATTCTTTTCCTTCATATTTTCATTTCATAAACATTATTCATATATTTATTTCCTTTATCAAAGTCTGGAAGCTGGGAGTTGGAGATAAACAGTTCATGCCAGGCTATTAAAGTTTTAACACTTGCTCGAAAACTGCTAGTCTAAGAGGAAATTTAAATCACTTTAATAGTCCACTCCAATGACATTTTCCGTTCTAACTTCTAGCCTAAATAGCAATTAAGGAGGAATATACCTTTTAAATTAGTTTCGAAATCAGTGGTATAATTAGTATATTCTGAAACTATAAGTAATTTCAAATGTGAATATGTATTTTTCAGAATACGGCACTGAGCAGGATTTCTATTACAAGCTGAGTGGAACTAAAACAGACAACACTGGGCAGGATTTCTATTACCAGATGAGTGGAACTAAAACAGACGACACTGGGCAGGATTTCTATTACAAGTTGAGTGGAACTAAAACAGACGACACTGAGCAGGATTTCTACTACAAGCTGAGTAACCCACGGAACTGGTATTGTTCATGTCTTATAACAATAATTATATTCTACTGAGTTTGACAACACCAGTTCTAATTCTACTAGACAATACTAGTTAACGGCATTCATTGTCGGCCGTATGTATTCAATACATTCCCATATACTCGAACGATCAACTGGAACGTCGGGAAAGTCGGCGAACTTAACCGTAACATTTCGCCTCAATATAAACGATTGACTGAAGTGAACGTAAATACCCGAAAAATACATTGGTATCAAAGATAAAATTCTTTTTATGGGTATGTTCACTGTGTTTGGTCAAAATCTGTTTGAATTTAAAGCCTGTCTTAACTGTACTGTGACCAGATTTTTAAAAAATAGCTGTGTATGATACAAGAATGTCACGTGATTTTGCTAGCCTGTATGAGTAGTTAGAACAACATTTTAATCGACGTAATATATACTCAAGTTGGTAAACCTCAATCCTTGGTTAATGTAAATGTTTGTAGTTTATCTCAGTAACAGGACTAGACAAATATACAGCTGGTCCGCAATCCAAGACCTTTGGCTGGCAGGACAAACCTGAACCAACTGTGCTAGCCGTCGGGCTGCTGATATTTCTTTCCTAACATGACAAACATATTGTTACATATTCCCCACAAATTTGTAATTCGTCCCCAAATATCCACAAAGACCAGAGAATCACGTGAATGTGTTTGTTTTTGCAGAATATATATTAATCTCAGTAATGTTGGGCGCCAATGCAACCAGGCGAGAAAAAATATACAGCCAGTCCGAGTGTCGAACTCGGGACATTTCGCTGGCAGGGCGAATGCTTAAGCGACTGAACTAGCCGCTGGACTGCTGACATACCTTTTTCTCCTCGCTGTCACGGTGTGACATATCAATAGACGGAGATATGAGCATATAATAAAGCCACATTGTCACATCAAGTATTCAACTCATACTCTTAAGTGCATTCCCATACAAATAATAAACATAATGATACTATACGGGTCGTTTCTGAAATATATGAAGATAATTCAGAGGAGTATAATGAGTAGAAAATATGGTGTTTTCTTAACATTTTTATCAGCTGAACAAACTTGTCAATGTTTAATGTTTAAAACAATAAAATATGACATCTTACGGTCTTCCTCTTGTCTGATATAGTTCGAAATATAAACTATAGCCCTCTCAAATGTCTATACTGATACCAATAATGAAGATTTTTTTTAAAAAAAAATTCATCGAAAATGTGTTTATTTTCATTTAATATAATAACATTTACACCAGTTTCTATCATTTGAATAAGAAAACATTATAAGAGCCAAATTTAAAAAAAACTGATAAGACTTATTTTTTTCTAAATTTACATTTTCCTTAATCTATTTTGCCATGTTGGAGCCTTCTTAAACAGTTTTTACTCACAACTATTTCACTGTTTTTGTTGTCTATATACATTTGCAAGCCATATTCAGACAACGTTTAATCAAACTATATTACTTCCCAAAACAAGAAAACTTTGATTACAGGATAGACAAAACAGTAACAAAATGGACAGAAAAGTAACATCAATTACATAAAAATATAATTTTGACAATTATCATCCTCAAATATACTTAAGGTCTTACTACCCAGTTGTTCTTTGTGTTATATAAAATAAGGTCCTGGAATTCCACATTTTGTTTTAAAAGAGGACGCAATGACACCCTGAAATTCTTTTAAAAAAGAAGTCCTCAAATGCTCATAAATACATGCATATGTTGAAATCCTATAAAGGTCACGTTTTAACACTAATTATGCATTATTGCAGTATATGCTATGCCAATTTTTGTTCTACTTCTTTGCAGCATGACATAATAACCACTATGAACAATTTTGAAAATGTTTCAAAACCAAATTACATTGGCCTTTTTTAATTATACGAATCATGTTATCGTGAGGAAAAAAAAGGGGCGTAACTGTGTAGTGCGAGACGTAATGAACCTTTGAAGCTATTGCCATCACCTCTGGTGGCAAGTTTTACCTAATATCAAATATCTTAATATATAATCCGGTTGTTAAACTTTCGATAAGCACATTGATTAAGGTTACTCAAGAACAGTTTCAAAACGTTTGATTAATTGTGAATGTCGTGTCGTTATGTAATTATGTAACCATGGTTACCAACAGTCTGTCACAAATCGATAACCAGAAATAACACATCGGTCTGGTGGGAGAGTATCGGACTAAGAATCGGAAAATCGTGGGTTCGATGCTTCGCCACTGTCACGTGAAGTGACTTTGAGTAAGATACGTTATCAGCATATGCTTAGTACAAGAATAGATTTTGAAAATTTAAGATACGCCATATACATGTATTTTATTTATTTGTAATTTGTAATTTGCTTTAACAAATGGTGCAAAAAATATAAAACATTTAATGAAATATGATTACGCTGTAGTGTGTACGATAGTGGTACGACCACAAACGCAATAATGACCCCGTACATTGTGGACTTCCCTGGTCGCTTACAGTCCAAAGTATATTAAAGGTTTGTTGATATGGCTGGTACACTCTGCCAAATGGTAATTCAGTGTAAGTAAAGTATAGACTATACCCAATAAAACAAGGTACTAGAAAGTCGTGTGGAAATTCTAGTAACGTACAGGTTTAGTAAGACGTATATGGTATTGAACACGTGTGTGCAAAAAAGAAAAGAAAAACGTCGACGTATATCCGCATGACGCCTTTTGTCTGCACACCATTTAGAAAAATGCACATTTTGTCCGCACACCATTTAGAAAAATGACGCTTTTTGTCCGCAGAAAAATTAAGAAAATGACGCCTTTTGTCCGCATGACGCCATTTGACCACACAAAAATTCGACAAAAACGTCGACTTTTCCGCATGGCACCTTTTGTCCGCAGAACAAAAGTAAAATGACTTTTGTCAGTACGACGCCTTTTATCCGCTTGCTGTAGTATAGTTTTATTTAAACATTTGGAATACACTGTGACAGGGTAGGCCGCTGTAAACTGAAACACGTGGTAAGTAGGAACAAGGACAGTAACTGATATAGTAATATTCCTATTTAATCCATGTGACGAAGTACACGATGGTAACTAGTGATCAAGAAACATTGGAACGATGGCAGATGAAGACTGCTAACGATACTTATTAAGAAAAATATACTTTTCATTTCGTCAATAGTATTTTCACTGTTTCAGCTGTACAAGCTTTTAGTATCATTTAATATACAGAATACAGTTATCCTTAATTTTAGCCCACACGAATTAAGTCATCTGCATAACTGCAAGATGATATATATTTGGTTCATCTAATATCACTGATAACTTGAGTCAAAGTTAGAACAAAGTGGGGGAGGCATATGGTAACAGTATTCCTACTCACCCCAGTAAATAATAATATACTCCATTTATTTATTTCCATGCTTAATAAACTTAAACCGTCTTAGGCCCCCTTTTATTTTTTAATATTCATAAATGATTTGCCATTGTCTGTGCAAAATACTGTCGTTAATATGTTTGCAGACGATACTACCCTCTCAGTTTCAAATAATTCTCTTCCAAATGTTGTTAAATGCTTAAGAGCAGATCTCAATAATGTTGATACATGGTGTATAAACCGCATATGTAATGACATTCACTTAATTCGTTACAAAGATGAAGCTATTGATATAAGTATACATGAAAAAATACTTGGAGTTATGACTGATATATAATACGCTGTCTTGGCATAGTCAAGTCGACAATTTTATAAAATGCATTACTTTATTTTCTATTTCGCATCAAAGTATTTCTTTCTGTACTAATGCGTAAGTTGTTTTTTAATACTTACATTTTGCCACATTTAGATTACTGTTGTGTAATTTGGGTAAATTGTAATATTTCACTTGCAGATAAAATTGTTAGGTTTCAAAAGAGAGCTGCTAGATTTATTCTCGATTAAAAATACGATACTCCTTCTATTGAATTATTCACAGAGCTTAAATGGATGACATTTCCTGAAAGAGTTGAATTTAAAAAGCAGTACTTATATATTAGTCATTTAATGACCAGGCTCCTGCATATCTTAAAGATTTATTTACTCCAACAGCTAATGTTCATACACGCACAATACGGTCATCCTCCAATCTACAGTTGTATTCTCCTAAGCCTAATTCTGAAATGTTTCGAAATTCGTTTGCTTATTCAGGCTCTTCCTTGTTGAACTCTATTCCATCTTATATAAAAATGCAAATTCTATAAATCAGTTCAAAGCTTAATATTTACGATGGAGTAAAAATCCATAGCAATTCTAATGAATCGGGTAGCTCTCTTCAAAATTGCTATACATTCGCACGCACGCACGCACACACACACACATATATAGGTCTTGGTTATCTATCTATTTGTTAACTTCTTTTGTTCAAATTGTTTTCAAATGAGTTCTCTCGTTAATAAAAGTCTACTATTATTGATATTATTGATGCATTTCAATCGTAAGCCCGTTATATCCATGCATATGCATTTTCTGAGCGAATGATTTAGATCATGGTGACACAACTATCCACTTCAGGCGAGCAAAGTTGAAAGTATTTTCTTGAAAACATTCAAGTAAGAGTAACAGTAGACTTGGAAGCAGCGGTACGTGTAACGGAAGATGTTCTTATAAAGGCATATTTCAAAAGAGATCTTTCTTTTATTATAGCAAATGTATGGCTTTTATTGGTGGTTGTAAATGTAAAACTGAAAATACAAGCAGTTAGAAGTTAGTTTGATATTCGTTTTCTATCTTTCGATATTTAAAGGCGCAACTCTTCAAATTGGAGGTTAGGGTTAGATTCATGATGAATATCGAATATCATATACGAATATCAAACTAACTCTGCCGAAAAAAAACTATATTTTTTTCAGATCGTCAGATTTCGAACATACCCATCTCCACAAATGACTGATAACAATCCAACTTGAATCAGCGGTTAGAGACCAATGATACTGAGACATAATGCTGTATATCAATCCTTGCGGAAAATGTTGCCTAGTGGGGATTCAAGCTCACGACCCCTGGATTGATAGTCAGACGCGCTATCGACTGAGCTTACCGTGCCCGGCGGTGTACGTTAGTAACGACATAAGCGGTGTAATATATTTTTAGATTTTCGTAGTCTTGATCATATTCTAAAAGTCGTTGTCTTTAGCAAGCGTCGAAGATCATGCAATACCACAGGGGAAATATCATCCAAAGAAATTATTTCATATGTGATTTCCCGTTAGAAAAAAACCCGGAGAAGTTGATGAATTGGAACGAAATACATGTATTAACATTTATTTAAGCTGGTATCTATGCAGTTTCCGGATCATAACTCCAAAATCGATCAAAGTTACAATAACAAATCTTTGTACACATGTCAACTTCGTGATCTAGTATTGCCTTTTGGTATGAGTGAGTATTTATTTTCAATAACTTTTCTGTTACTATGGAAACAAATAGCTAAAAATATTAAATTATCCGTTACCGGAGCATAACTCCAAAACCGTTCAAAAAAACTTATCGAAATGTGTACACATGTCAACATACTGGTCTTGTAGTGACTTTTGCTACATTGGAGTTTTCAATTTCAATATTTGTTATGTAACCATGGAAACAATTATTTAAAATTACAAATTTCTCCATTTCCGTAGCACGTCTCCAAAACCTAGTGGACCAGTAGTGTCTTTTGCTGAGTTTTCATTTCCAAGTTTCAGAACCCAGAACATCTAAGTAAAATACCCCACGTCGGTGGATATTGACGACTACGTTTCTTGTAATACATTACGAAGTGCGTTTTCTAAGTTGGTGTCTCTCATTTGTAAATGCAACACAGATTTAAGACATTTCTACAACACAGTTTGTCTTTACCTGAATTGTTATGTTTACAAGTTTTGATTTACAAGCTTTCATTCACCACAGTTTAGCACAACTTCACATCGTTTTCAATTAGAACCGCATACTTATGTAACAGATCAAATAATTAGTGTAACAAAGCCGTACGAAGATGTATGTGTGTGATACATAAATACAACGGAACTGAGGTAAATGTGAAAAAAAGCTGCCGGAAGGACATCGCTCTCGATTATTCTAAAATACTTAAAAACAAGTATACAAAGCATTCGATATTTGATAACAATATTTCTTCAAACTATTAAACGAACACTTAATGGAAATATAATTTTGCTTAAAATGAGCATATCTAGTTCATGCAAACCAGGACCGCGAAGCAGTCAATATAAGCCCCATAACAAGTCAATCAGAAGCAATGTGCGAGCACTCAAGTGCAAATGGAATAATGAACTTAAGAGTCTGGAAATTCTTAAAGGAAACTAGTTACTATGGTGAAACTAACGTTATTGAGGGGAATCGGTTTTATATCTTTAATTGTAATGATGTTGACCAGTTATCCTTAAAGCCATGTCCCGATTTACCTCAGAACAAATCACAATCTTTTTTATTCATGCTAGGAATCTATATAATTTTTTTTATAAAAATGCGCGGAAAATGGTTTTCTATTTTGAGTAACAGTAATTTTAACTTTACACTCACAATTTTTTTTCTTTTCATACAAGAAGCCAATAGACAATATGTCGTCCGAATGCATTAAAGGAAACCGAAGTTTCTAAGTTGAAACTGTTATTTGTTTATTTTATGTAGTAGTGACCTTTGCCCGATTTACCTCATGATCCCAAGTTCCGTGATAGGAAATTATACACAAAGTTTCAAAGAAACTACATTCATTGAGCAGAAACTGTTTATCTATGATTGGTTACAATGAACTTGATCTTGACCTTTTTAACCTTGAAATTTTGCATTAGGAACATATACACAACGTTTCATAAAAAAAAAATTTATTGAGTGGAAACGGGTTTTCTTTTTTTAGTAACAGTTACCATGATCCGATTTTCCTTAAATCAAATAATAAGTAAGCTTTTTTTTCATATAAGGTATCTATAAACAAAATTTCATCAAAATACCTTAAAAGAAACTAAAGTTATGAAGAAGAAACTATTTTTGGCCTGCATCTGGGCATACACAAAAAAGGCATAAAAATCAATTGCAGTGCGGTGTTTAAATTCAATGCAATGCAAGGTCTTGTGATAGGCAACATTGTTTTTAAATTTGAAAAGAAGCTAATTATGCAATAATTGCAAAAAATACTTTAATGTCTTGTGAACAAAAATCGTATTTTATTAAAATATATCGGACAAAAGGTATCACGCAGATAAAAGTCTTCATTATACTTAAATTTCGGTGGATAAACGGCGTCACGTGGAAAAAAAGTCTTTACTTTTCTGCAGACAAAAGGCTTCATGCGGACAAAAGTCGCCGCTTTTCTATATTTTTCTGCGAACAAAACGTGTTGCGGACAAAAGTCGCCGCTTTTCTATATTTTTCTGCGACCAAAAAGTGTTGGGGACAAAAAGCGTCAAGCGGACAAAAAGCGCCTGCACACACGTGCATTACAATGCTCATGAAAGTTGTATAAAACAATTTTGAATGGGGTTTAACGCCATTTTCAACACATTTCAGGTTTTATATGGCATATTCAGTTTTACTGGTGGAGGAAGACATCAGACTGATTCAGACTGAGTAGAACAACTCCTTCCGCAAGTAACTGGACACTTTGTCACATATTTTTTTTTGGAGCAAGCAGGAATCGAACATACATAGCGGTGGGTGGTAAGTGATCTTGAGATGGCGTCTTAGACCCTTCGATCACGGAGGACCCTCGAATGTTATACCATAAAAATAACCATAATTCAAATTTCGGGACTTGTCAACGTGTACATGATGTTAAACCCGCGACTAATCACCGTGTACATCATGCTGAACCTGCGACTTATCACCGTGGACATCATGCTATCCCAGCGACTTATCACCGTGTACATCATGCTGAACCCGTGACATATCACCGTGTACATCATGCTGAACTAGCGACTTATCACTGTGTACATCATGCTCAACCCGCGACTAATCACTTTGTACATCATGCTGAACCAGCAACTTATCACCGTTTACAGCATGCTAAACCAGCGACCTATCACCTTCTACATCACGCTGAACCCGCGACTAATCATCGTTTACATCATGCTGAACCCGCGACGTATCTCCGTGTACATCATGCTGAACCCGCAACTTATCTCCGTGTACATCACGCTGAAACAGCGACTTATCAACGTGTACACCACGCTGAACCAGAGACTTATCACCGTGTAAATCATGCTGAACCTACGACTTATCACCGTGTACATAATGCTGAACCTGGGACTTATCAACGTGTACATCATGCTGAACCCGCTACTTATCACCGTGTTCATCATGCCTATCCTGCGACTTTTCACCGCGTACATCATGCTGAACACGCGACTTATCACGGTGTACATCATGCTGAACCCGGGACTAATCACCTTGTACATCATGCTGAACCCGTGACTTATCTCCGTGTACATCATGCTGAACTCGCGACTTATCACAGTGTACATCATGCTGAACCCGTGACTTATCAACGTGTAGATCATGCTGAACCCGCTACTTATCACCGTGTACATTATGGTGAACCTCCGACTGATTACCGTGGACATCATGCTGAACCTGCGACTTATCTCCGTGTACATGATGCTGAACCCCCGACTTATCTCCATGTACATCATGCTGAACCAGTTTCTTATCACTGTGTATATCACGCTGAACCTGCGACTAATCACCGTGTTCATCATGCTGAACATGCGACTTATCACCGTGTATATCACGCTGAACCTGCGACTAATCACCGTGTTCATCATGCTGAACATGCGACTTATCACCGTGTACATCACGCTGAACCAGCAACTTATCACCGTGTACATTATGCTGAACCAGCGACTTATCTCCGTGTACATCACTATGAACCAGCGACTTATCACCGTGTACATCAAGCTGAACCAGGGACTTATCATCGTGAATATCATGCTGAACCTGCAACTTATCTCCGTGTACATCATGCCTATCATGCGACTTACCACCACGTTCATCATGCTGAACCTGCGACTTATCAAAGTGTACATCATGCTGAACCCGGGACTTATCACCGTGTACATCGTGCTGAATCCGCGACTTTTCTCCGTGTAAATCATGCAGAACCCGCAACTTATCACCGTGTACATCATGCTGAACCCGGAACTTATCAACGTGTACATCATGCTGAACCCGCGACTTATAACCGTGTACATCATGGTGAACCTGCGACTTATCACCGTGTACATCATGGTGAAACTGCGACTTATCACCGTGTACATCATGCTGAACCCGAGACTTATCAACGTTTACATCATGCTGAACCCGCGAATTATCTCCGTGTACATCATGGTGAACCTGCGACTTCTCACCATGTACATCATGTTGATCCTGCGATTTATCACCGTGTACATCATGCTGAACCTGCGACTTACCACCGTGTACGTCATGCTGAACTCGCGACTTATCAACGTGTTCATCATGCCTTTCCCGCGACTTATCACCGTGTACATCATGGTTAACCCGTGACTTATCACAGTGTACATCATGGTGAACCCGGAACTTATCACTGTGTACATGTTACTGAACCTGCGACTTATCTCCGTGTAAATAATGCTGAAACAGAGACTTATCACTGTGTACATCACGCTGAACCTGCGACTAATCACCGTGTACATCATGCTGAACCCGCGACTTATCTCCGTGTACATCACGCTGAACCAGCGCCTTATCACCGTATAAATCCTGCTGAACCAGGGACTTATCACCGTCTACATCATGCTGAACCCGCGACTTATCTCCGTGTTCAATATGCCTATTCCGCGACTAATCACCGCGTACATCATGCTGAACCAGCGACTTATCACCATGTACATCATGATGAACCAGCGACTTATCTCCGTGTACATCAAGCTGAACACGCGACCTATCACCGCGTACATCATGCTGAACCCGGGACTTATCACCATGTACATCATGCTGAACCTGCGACTTATTTCCGTGTACATCATGCTGAACCCGCGACTTATAACCGTGTACATCATGACGAACCCGGGACTTATCAATGTCTACATCATGCTGAACCCGCTACTTATCACCGTGTACATCATGGTGAAACTGCGACTTATCACAGTGTACATCATGCTGAACCCGCGACTTATCTCCGTGTACATGATGCTGAACCCGCGACTTATCTCCGTGTACATCATGCTGAACCAGTTTCTTATCACTGTGTACATCACGCTGAACCTGCGACTAATCACCGTGTGCATCATGCTGAACCTGAGACTTATCACAGTGTACATCACGCTGAACCAGCGACTTATAACCGTGTACATCAATCTGAACCAGCGACTTATCTCCGTGTACATCACGATGAACCAGCGACTTATCACCATGTACATAATGCTGAACCAGGGACTTATCTCCGTGTACATCATGCCTATCCCGCGAATTATCACCGCGTACATCATGATGAACCTGCGACTTATCACCGTGTACATCATGCTGAACCCGGGACTTATCACCGTGTACATCATGTTGAATCCGCGACTTATCTCCGTGTACATCATGCAGAACCCGAAACTAATCACCGTGTACATCATGCTGAACCCGCTACTTATCACCGTGTACATCATGGCGAACCTGCAATTTATCACCGTGTACATCATGGTGAATCTGCGACTTATCACCGTGTATATCATGCTGAACCAGCGACTTATCATCGTGTACATCACGCTGAACCAGCGACTTATCACCGTGTACATCATACTGAACCAGCACCTTATCACCGTGTACATCATGATGTACCAGCGACATATCTCCGTGTACATCACGCTGAACCAGCGACTTATCACCGTATACATCACGCTGAACTAGGGACTTATCACCGTTGATATCATGCTGTATCTGCAATTTATCTTCGTGTACATCATGCCTTTCCCGCGACTTATCACCGTGTACATCATGCTGAACCCATGACTTATCACGGTGTACATCATGCTGAACCTGCGACTTATCACCGTGAACTTCATGTTGAACCTGCGACTTATCAGCGTGTTCATCATGGTGAACCTGCGACTTATCACCATGTACATCATGCTGAACCTGGGACTTATCAACGTGTACATCATGCTGAACCCGCGACTTATCGACTTGTACATCCTGGTGAACCTGCGACTTATCACCTTGTACATCATGTTGAACCCGGAACTTATCAAGGTGTACATATTGCTGAACCCGCGACTTATCTCCGTGTAATTCATGCTGAAACAGTGACTTATCACTGTGTACATCACGCTGAAAATGCGACTAATCACCGTGTACATCATGCTGAACCTGTGACTTATCACCGTGTACATCATGCTGAACCAGCGACTTATCACCTTGTATATCATGCTGAACCCGCGACTGATACCCGTGTGCATCATGCTGAACACAGGACTTTTCACCGTGTACATCATGCTGAACCCGCGACTTATCACCTTGGACATCATGCTGAACCAGCAACTTATCACCTTGGACATCAAGCTGAACTAGCGACTGATCACCTTGTATATCATGCCTAACCTGCGACTTATCACCTTGTATATAATGCTTAACCCGCGACTGGTCACCTTGTGCATCATGCTGAACCAACAACTTTTCACCGTGTACATCATGCTGAACCAGCGACTTAACACCTTGTATATCATGCTTAACCAGAAACTTATCATCGTGTACATCAGGCTGAACACAGGACTTTTCACCGTGTACATCATGCTGAACTTGCGACTTATCACCTTGGACATCATGCTGAACCCAGGACTTATCACCGTCTACATCATGCTGAACCAGCGACTTATCACCGTGTACATCTTGCTGAATAAGCGACTGAACACCGTGTACATCATTCTGAAACCGCAACTTATGTCAGTGTACATCAAGATGAACCCGTGATTTTACACCGTGTACATCATGCTGAACCCAGGACTTTTCAGTGTACATCATGCTAGACCTGCGACTTATCTCCATATACATCATGCTCAACCCGTGACTTATCACCGTGTACATCATGCTGAACCTTCGACTTATCACTGTGTACATCATGCTGAACACGCAACTTATGTCAGTGTACATCATGATGAACCCGTGATTTTACACCGTGTACATCATGCTGAACCCAGGACTTTTCACCGTGTACATCAAGCTGAACCCGCGACTTATCACCTTTCACATTATGCTGAACCAGCGACTTATCACTGTGTACATCATGCTGGACCCGCAACTTATCTCCGTGTACATCATGCTGAACCAGTTACTTATCATCGTGTACATCATGCTGAACCTTCGTCTTATCACCGTGTACATCATGCTGAACCCTCGACATATCTGCGTGTACATCATGCTGAACCTGCGACTTTTCACCGTGTATATCATGCTGAACCTGCGACTTATCACCGTGTACATCATGATGGTCACGCGATTCATCACCGTGTACATCATTCTGAACCCGTGACATGTCACCGTGTACATCATGCTGAACCCTGGACTTATTACTGTGTACATCAGGCTGAACCCGCGACTTATCTCCGTATGCATCATGGTGAACCCGGAACATATCATCGTGTACATCATGCTGAACCTGCGACTTATCATCGTGTACATCATGCTGTACCCGCGACTTATCACCGTGTATATCATGCTGAACCCGCGACTTATCACCGTGTACATCATGTTGAACCTGAGACTGATCACCGTGTACATCATTTTGAACCAGCGACTTATCACCGTGTACATCATGTTGAACCTGAGACTTATGACCGTATACATCATTTTGAACCACCACTTATCATCTTGTTCATCATGATTAACCTGCGACTTATCACCGTGTACATCACGCTGAACCAGGGACTGATCACCGTGTATATCATGCTGAACTAGCAACTTATATCCGTGTACATCATGTCTATCCCGCGACGTAACACCGCGTACATCATGCTGAACCCGCGACTAATCACAGTGTACATCATGCTGAACCGGGACTTATCACCGTGTATATCATGCTGAACCCGCGAATTATCTCCGTGTACATCATGCATAACCCGCGACTTATCATCGTGTACATCATGCTCAACCCGGGACTTATCAACGTGTACATCATGCTGAACCCACGACTTATCACCGTGTACATCATGGTGAACCTGCAACTTATCACCGTGTACATCATGGTGAACCTGCGACTTATCACCGTGTACATCATGCTGAACCCGCAACTTATCACCGTGGACATCATGGTGAACCTGCGACTGATCGCCGTGTACATCATGTTGAACACGGAACTTATCACTGTGTACATTTTGCTGAACACGCGACTTATCTCCATGTAAATCATGATGAACCAGTGACTTATCACTGTGTACATCACGCTGAACCTGCGACTAATCACCGTGTACATCATGCTGAACCTGCGACTTATCACCGTGTACATCCTGCTGAAACAGCCACTTATCACCGTTTACATCATGTTGAACCCACGGCTAACCACAGTGTACACCATGCTGAACCAGCGAATTATCACCGTGTAAATCATGCTGAACCCGCGACTTATCTCCGTGTACATCACGCTGAACCTGCGACTTATCACCGTGTATATCATGCTGAACCAGCGACTTATCATCGTGATTATCACGCTGAACCCGCGACTTATCACCGTGTACATCATGCTGAACCTGCGACATATAACCGTGTACATGATGCTGAACCTGCGACTTATCTCGTGTACATCAAGCTGAACCAGCGACTTATCACCGTGTAAATCACGCTTAACCAGGGACTTATCACCGTCTGCATCACGCTGAACTCGCGACTTATCACCGTGTACATCATGCTGAACACGCGACTTATCTCCGTGTAAATCATGCTGAACCTGCGATATATCTCCGTGTACATCACGCTGAACCAGGGTCTTATCACCGCGTACATCATGCTGAACCCGCGACTTATCTCCGTGTACATTATGCCTATCCCACGACTTATCACCGTGTACATCATGCTGAACTCGAGACTTATTTCCGTGTACATCATGCTGAACCCGCGACTTATCACCGTGTACATCATACTGAACCTGCGACTTATCTCCGTGTACATTATGCCTATCCCGCGACTTATCACCGTGTACATCATGCTGAACTCGGGACTTATCACCGTGTACATCATGCTGAACCCGCGACTTACCACCGTGTACATCATGTTGAAACCGGAATTTATCACCGTGTACATCATGCTAAACCAGCGACTTATCACCGTGTACATTATGTTGAACCCGTGACTTATCACCGTGTACATTATGTTGAACCCGTGACTTATCACCGTGTACATCATTTTGAACCAGTGACTTATCACCGTGTACATCATTTTGAACTAGCGACATGGCACCGTGTACATCATTTTGAACCCACGACTGATCACCGTTTACATCATGTTGAACCCGGGACTTATCACCGTGTACATCATTCTAAACCAGCGACTTATCACCGTTTACATCATTTTGAACCAGCGACTTATCACCATGTACATCATTTTGAACCCGGGACTTATCACCGTGTACATCATGCTGAACCCGCGACATATAACGGCGTACAACATGCTAAACCAGCGACTTATCACCGTGTACATCATACTAATCCAGAGACTGATCACTGTGTAAATCATTTTGAACCAGCGACTTATCACTGTGTACTTCATGCTTAACTAGCGACTTATCACTGTGTACATCATGCTAAACCATCTACTTATCACTGTGTACATCATTTTGAACCAGCGACTTATCACCTTGTATATCATGTTGAACTTGAGACACATCACCGTGTACATCATGTTGAACCCGCGACTTATCACCGTGTACATCATTTTGAACCCGGGACTTATCACCGTGAACACCACTTTGAACCAGAGACTTATCAACGTGTACATTATTTTGAACCAGCGACTTATCACCTTGTGCATTATGTTGAACCAGCGAATTATCACTGTGTACATCATGCTGAACCCGGGACTGATCAACGTGTACATCATGTTGAACCAACGACTTATCACCATGTACATCATGTTGAACTAGCGACTTATCACCGTGTACATCATTTTGAACCCGGGACTTATCACCGTGTACATCATGCTAAAACAGTGACTTATCACTGTGTACAACATGCTAAACCAGCGACTTATCACTGTGTACATCATGACAAACTTTCAACTGATCAAAGTGTACATCATGCTAAACCAAAGACTTATCACAATGGACATCATACTAAACCAGCGACTTATCACTGTGTAAATCGTGCTGAACCCTCAACTGATCACCGTGTACATCCTGTTGAACCTTTAACGTATCACCTTTTACATCGTGTTGAACCAGCGACTTATCACCGTGTACATCATGCTGAACTAGCGATTTATCACTGTGTACATCGTGCTGAACCCACGACTTAACACCGTGAACATCATGTTGAACCCGCGACTTATCACCTTTTACATCGTTTTGAACCAGCGACTTATCACCGTGTACATCATGCTGAACCCACGACTTATCACCGTGTACATCATGTTGAACCGGCGTCTTATCAGCGTGTACATCATGCTGAACCGGCGACTTATCACCGTGGACATGATGTTGAACCGGCCACTTATCACCGTACACATCATGTTGAACCCGGGACTTATCACCTTGAACATCATTTTGAACCAGCAACTTATCACCGTGTGCATTATGTTGAACCTGCGACTTATCACTGTGTACATCATGCTGTACCCGGGACTTATCAACGTTTACATCATGTTGAACCAGCGACTTATCACCATGTACATTATGTTGAACCAGCGACTTATCACTGTGTACATCATGCTAAACCAGCGACTTATCACAGTGTACATCATGCTAAACCAACGACTTATCACAGTGTACATTGTGCTGAACCCTCAACTGATAACCGTGTACATCCTGTTGAACCCGCGACTTATCATTTTTTACATCGTGTTGAACCAGCGACTTATTACCGTGTACATTATGCTGAACCCGCGACTTATCACTGCGTACATCATGCTAAACCAGCAACTTATCACCGTGTACATCATGCTGTACCAGCGACTTATCACTGTGTACATCATGCCGAACCCGCGACTTATCACGGCGTACATTATGCCGAACCCACGACTTATCACCGTGTACATCATGCTGAACCAGCGACTTATCACCGTGTACATCATGCTGAGCCCGCGACTTATCACCGCGTACATCATGCTGAACCCGCGACTTATCACCGTGAACATCATGCTGAACTTGCGGCTTATCACCGTGCACATCATGCTCAACCAACGACTTATCAACGTGTACATCATGTTGAACTCATGTTGTACCCGTGACTTATCACCGTGTACATCATGTGAAACCAGCGACTTATCACCGTGTACATCATGTTGAGACAGCACAGGCTTAAGCAATCGCAAACGGTTCTCGGTCTATTTTTACATCTTTACCTCGATTCATTACATTAGCTGCAAACAATAAGACAACGATTTTCCACATTATGTTCCATCTTTTGCAGGATTAAATAATGGTAAAGAAGGTTTTATTTATATGTGCACTATTTCATCTTGAGTTTAAATCAATCATCTATGTCAATGTGTTGACATATTGTGTTACTATAGTTCATTAAACACGTATGAATATGATACGATTACCAGGCAATTTCATCCACTAAACGTTATTTTACTGCTGCATGGTGAATTTCAAAGGTAAAGTAATATGGATCGTGAGTTCGATCCTTCGCCGATCCAGTCATATGACCTTGTCTCTATATGACCTTGTTATTAAACGGGATGTAAAACTTGATATACTTGTCATTTACACGTTCATATTGCATTCCATAGAATTTGCATATGTGCAATACAAAATTATAGTTAGTTGAACAGTTGCAGTGTGAATCTGGCCTACAAATGTATTGGTAACAATAAAAATAGAGCCCGACATGTCCCCCAGATTTGTTGCCAAGCGGGCCGCTGTATACAAAAAAATAATACAATTGTTTATGTTTTGCAGAGATCAATTCTGCCGTCGACCACACTTTTGGTATCATCAAAGCCGACCATTCGAGCTGCCGTGTGAACGCTGTCGACAGGTAACCACTATCAACCATCAGTGATAATTACAAAGCAGCAGCAGTCGTCATTCTCCCGAAGGGTGAGTTCGTAATTTGTATTAACATGTTGTTGTTGTATGGTGTTTAGCTTCGCTTTCAATGTTTTTTCAGTCATATGGCGACGGTGTCTACTTGGGATAGTATTCTGAGCGCTGTCACACTGGAGTATCATGCCGCAGACACGTGGTATGATACCGCACCCTGTCACATTATACTGACACCGGGTCGACCAGACCTAGAACTGTCTTTTAAATGCTGAGCGCCAAGCGAGGAAGCTTCTAGTACCATTTTTAAAGTCTTTGGTATGACCCGGCCGGGATCGAACCCACGACCTTCCGCATGCGAGGCGGATGCTCTACCACTAGACCACGCTGCGGTCTTGTATTAACATTAAAATAATAATAAATACATACTGCAACCTGTGCAATTGGTAGTTTTCGTGGCCAGTTGACCAGCCCCCTACTTCAGATTTGTAGGTAAGAGATCAATCTCCACAGTCAGGAGGCAGAGTATTGGTTAGAAACCCAGAAAGCAGTCTAGCACGATTTATATAAGTAGTAATAACTTTCGCAATCGATGTAAAATTAATTATTCTAGATTATAGGTAGATTGTGCAGGACTATATTATTCCATAGAAATAGTTTATCAAGTAATTAATCGCTTTTGTTTATTCTAGGCGCCCCTCGGTTTGGAGACCCCGTGTCTGGACAGCAGATACGAGAGAAGAATGTCGGCGCTGTTTCGAAGAAAACTAGAACTGTCAACGCGTGGTCAATTAAGGTATTGGCGGATTGGGCAAGGCATCGCAATTCCCAGCCCGCGACAGTAATGGAGCCGGAGTTCCCCATACCGGAGAACATCGGTATATTAAAAGATACGATTTTGAACTACTGGGACAGCGTTTTGTAATGGAAATTAAGAGACAGGATTGTGCTGAGTATCCACCAAACACACTGCATCAGTTAGTTTGCGGTTTACAACGGTACCTGCGGAACTATTGTGGCAAAACTTATGTGAATTTCATTAAGGAATGTAACCACTTTGACAACTTCCGTAAGAGTTTGGACACTAGAATGAAAGAGTTATACGCAACAGGAGTCGGTAGTAAATATCTCCAAGCGGTCCTGTCACTATGGACGATGAAATTCAGTTGTGGGAAAGCGTAATGTTTAACAGTAATACTGCCACGGGACTTAGTAACGCTATATTTTATAATAACGGAAAACTGTTCGGATTTAAGGGATTTACTAAACACTTTAATTTTCAACATAGCCATTTTGAGATTCTGGAGGACAAAGAACGGAAAGTGCGTTATATTCTGTTCACTCCTGGTAAACGTAAAAACTCGCAAGGTGTGATCAAGGGCTGGAAATTCGTCCAAAAGCCAGTGCGACACTATGAACAACCGGACAGACAACACAATATTGTTGACTTATACAAACGGTACCTATCGCTTATTCCTAGAGCCGGGCCTATGTACAGGAAGCCACTGGAGGGTGTGGATGCAAACAACAATCCAAAATTTAGTTCTGGCACGATCTCTCACAATGGAATTAAATCCATGATGAAACGTTTTTTCACCGAAGCCAGTATCGACACTAATGACCGTAAGATAACAAACAACTCTACACGAGTAACCCTCTGTACAACATTTTGTAATAAAAATTCGTGGACAAGGCCATAATAAGCCGCAGTAAACACAGGAGCAACGCTGTTCAGGCTTATCAGAGAGAATAGTTTGATATTATTAACGATATAAGTGGTGCACTCGAGCCGGAGTTGAAAGAAACAACAGCAAAAGTTAAAGCAGCAGCAACCGCATCAGCGACCGTTACAAGTGCAAGCAGTGACGAAATCCCGGTCGTGAAGGTTGAACGTGAAGTCTTGCAGGAGCAAGAAATGGAATATCCTATTGTGCCACGCAGCGATCATAATTTTATGGACAATGCATTAGTGATTAACGTGCCTAAAATACTAACCTATACTAAGTGTGTAGTCGGCAGCGTTAATAAGTTGATAATGTTACAGTTTTTGTTTGTTCAAATCCTGCAGTGCAGCTCTGGGATTTTCAATTAGGACGTCCACAAATAAGAAAAGGCAAGTTTTTGAGCTTGAAGTTTGTACGGAAACACTTTATGCTGGGGTTCCTTGTTATTACTTTTTATCTTTACAAGTAAAAACAAACAAGACTTAGTTTTTCAGTTTTATTTAATATGTTCAATATTACACGTGGCCGTAAATAAACTATGTTTGTTTACCAGCTTCTACTGAAATTACTGTAACCGAAAAAAATGTTATGCAATATTCTTGTTAATTTCACGAAATATATCCATTCAAGTCGAGATATCTGCAGAGAAAAAAAACGACAGTTTCTTGTGTCTAAGCACCGTAAACCAACAACATTTTAAGGATGGTCTCATTGATTCATTTAATCATCATTGGACAATTCACTTGCACGCTTGAAAGTCAAGATGATAGTTACAGATACTCAGATGATCATGTATATAAGTGTCCAAGCGCTTGATTCACCAGTATATTAAGTATATACTTCAAAAGTTATAACTTAAATCTAAGCAAAGCAGGCAGGTGACCATGATTTTAGACTGGTTCCAGTACAACTGCATATTGTTTAATTAATATCGATTACTTTATTCAGCAAAAATAGAAACGTCCTTTTATTACTGATGTAGCTCTGTCCGTGTTTGTGTAACATGTCCAATGTACATGTTTTTTTATGCACATTTATCTTATGAGTTGACCAGATGACTGTTCACCATTCAGTTTTTGCTCCAATCAAACTAAATTTAAGTCTGGACCATGTCTGACAGCCATAAAGTTCATATTTGTGACTCTTGATTAAAAAAGCAACCATTCTTTTTAAATGAAAACATTATGGAAATTATTCATTGAATATTTAGCATCATTTTTATGCCATCGAAGGCTAACAGTCAATTAAGCCTGGACGGCTAATCAGTACTTGAGCACACCGATCTCCGCAAGTAACTGTTAATTTTCCCCCATCGAACCAACGGTGAGAGCCGGATGGTAATGAAACACAATGTCAATCATCACGGAGATTTGAACTTACGACCACTGGATTGAGTCAGATGCTCTACCGATTGAGCTAACCGTGCATGGCTTTATTTAAATGGATGTAGTTCATTTCATAGTTAATTGCACTCAAATAATTATATTCTATACCGTTCAACTCATTGTTCAGGGTGTTTTACAATCTTTGAGTTTGAAAGTTTCCTGGAGTCAGCTCGAAACCATTCAAGATAACTTCACAAAACTTTGCACACATGTCAACCTTTGCACACATGTCAGCCTTTTTTTAATTTTTTTAAAGGGAACTAACTCAATCTTGTCGGGTATCCCATAAGACAGCAACAGTACTTGAACTTTGGAACCACATTTACGTAATGAGTATGCGGAAGGCAATTTTAGAGCTACTGTTGTTAGTTCGCCAGTACTGATATCTGACCTCCAAAAAAATAATTTAACAGACTTGTATACAATAAACAGACTTGTATATGTAACAAATTAGTTAGGTTGTTGTGGCCTTATTTAGTAATGTCAGCTAGTACGTGTCTGTTGTAGTAATATAGGCTATATTTAGGTCAGGTAGCGTGGAATAGTTAAAACGTATTGATTAATCGAAAGGAGCAACGTTTTTAAGATATTTTTATATTTTCATTCTTTGATTAAAGAATAAATCATTTTGAAGTTTAGTTCATCAAATTCCATTAAGTATTAAGAAAGTTAGAATAATTAAACGGGTTAATTTGTCATAAAACTGATTTAGGTTTACATTGGCCTAATAGCGTAAAATCTGTTTCGTACAATGTTTAAGGGTTTATTGTTTCATGATTTACACGAAATTCACTAAGGTGTATGGTCTGTTTTGCTATATATGCTAACTGTGTTATGGAAGCAATGTCCAGTTAGCAGATTCATCTTTGGATGTAGTTGTGACGAGAAAGATCGAGCATGTTACTGTTCCAGTACATAACGGCATATGGGTATGTGAATTTTACATTATGTTGTATTTAAATGTCTGATATATATATTTTGACATAATCAGATCTAAGTAAAGTTGTATAAAGTGTTCATATCCATTCCGATGGTAATGTATGTAATTTAATACACATCCACAGTAATGAGATGCGATTTGTTTAAATATAGGCCGAGGAATCTGAGAACGTATTTTTAGCTGTTGATATTGTGTTTACGTTGAAGTATTTGAGATTCACTATGTTAGAATTGATTGATATGTGTAATTAGATTTTGTTGATGCTTATTCTGATATTTACATAGTGAATAGATACAGAATTGGCCTGTAATTGTTTATATTATAATGAGAATTTATATAGAGATATAATTGCTACGTTGAGATTAACGGAGGGTCGTATATGAGATGTTGTTTAAACTGCCATGAAACTGCAGCTAGTAAAGATTGAATAAACTGTTATAATATGTTGATAAATCTACCATGAAACTATTAGATGGTTAGAAATGAATTCACTGTTATCATATATTGATGAAAATACCATGAAATTGATAGATGGTAAGTAACAGACGCTATGTCATTACATATATGAGTAACTAGTAAATCTGAGTTTTATATGTAACCGTTTTTAGACGTAAGCGACGAATGTGTCCGCTACGTTAACGACGTATAGACGTGACAGGAAGTCAGCTGTTGGTAGATAAGTCATAGGACAGCAACCCACATATTCATCATATTGACGACTTGACCTTCCTTACGTCGGAATACGGTCAATAGTCGGTACGAGGCGACGTAAAGTCATATACTCAGTATAGAGTTCCAGGGGAGATAACCTAGTTTAAATAGCCACAAGGGACGAGTGATGCTAAATCTACGATAATCCGGACGCAGGTTTGATCTAGTGCATTTGAAAAAAAAACACAGTTTTACATTCAAATGATAAAAGTAGTTTGGATCGCGATGTAGATAACGTACGTGTAAGAGATAGATCTGTGTGAAAAAGTGTTAATACCACCATAGGACTTTTTTTAAACCAGCTGTGTTTTTTTTTGTGTTGAGTAATTATCTTTAATTTGTATATACACATGTATTGTATAATTGTATATTCGTAATTTTATTCATGTAAAATTAAAATTGTAAATTTTACTTTGTGTATGATTGTTTTCTACCCTTGTGAGTTGTCGGCCCCTGGTCATTATGCTACAGTATACAATACTGTTCCTGGTAATTTATCACTGGCGCTGTAAGACGGTAATATTCTCGTATAACAATCATATGACACAGACTTCACAACATTTCTAGCAGAATCAGGTTATATACTAATCAGAGCACAGCTACAATAATAAACCAGTGCATAATGTACTAATCACAGAACGCAGCCGTCACAACATCTAAGGCATATTATTCAATGCATATACTTTTCACAGAATAAAGTTGCCACAACTTGTAAGGCCAAACCAGTGCATATAATAAACACAAATCACAGTCAGTATATTTAGACAGATGCAGTGCATTAATATCGTAATCATAAAAAACTGCCGCCATGGCACATATAGATAACAGTCGATCATTGTAACAGTGCACTGGTTTACGAGCATTTGAATCTCTGATTAACATAGAAGTTCAGTGCGATGCACTTTACTTTACTACTTTACTGTATTATTGAGGGACGTACCTAAACAGGGTTGAACTATACGCCTGATAGAAGCAGCTATGTTGCAAGTAGGGGTAGGTGAAGGTAGGTGTGGGAGAGGGGCAGGACCGTAGCCACACTGAGGCAGACGGAGGCACTTGCCTCCAGTAGAATTTGAGGATGTTCACAATTTTTATTAGTATTTTTGAACAAAATATAAATATCCCCAGAATATGAATAAGGCTACTCTTGTAACAAAATGTCATATCCTTCTCATATCATATTTTCATTCCAAATATATCATAATAAAAAATATTCTTATAAGACATGTTAGATTTAGATCTACTAAGAGTTGATATGTACAATTATGTCAGGTCTAAAAGGTAACCAATGTGTATTCATTATAATAGTGCAAATCCAGTGACCTAATAAACGTGGACAGGTTACTGGTAAATCATGGGCAACTGTATAAAATCCGAATGACCCATTTTTTCAACCGGATGCAGACGTTGTATATTTCAATGAAATGTATATGGAAAATGAATTACAAATCATGTTTGATGAGCTTAAGTATGAGCTTACCGACGCCCATATCTACACTGCTATATGCCAGTTAAAAAATGGAAAATCGAGTGGACCTGATAAATTATTAAATGATTTTTTTTTTTATACACGGTAAACATACTCTGACTCCAATCTTAAATTATTATTTAATAAAATATTTCAATCAGGACATTTCCCTGACACGTGGTCTGAGGGTTGTATCACTCCGTTACATAAGAAAGGTAGTCTTAACAATCATAGAAACTATCGCGGCATTACTTTACTGAGTTCGTTAGGTAAGCTATTCACACGTGTGCTTAATAATAGATTAAATGACTTGGCTGAAGCTTATAATGTATAAATTGAGTCTCAGGCTGGCTTTCGTTACACATGAGTACGGTTGACAATATTTTTGTACTTCACGGAGTTATAACTCATATGGTTAACACTAGTAAACAATTGTATTGCGGGTCTGTTGACTTCACGAAAGCATTTGACTACATCATGCGAGAAAATATATAGTTTAAGTTATCAAGTTAGTTGTTAGAGGCAAAATACTTGACATTATCAGATCAATGTATAACTCAATAAAATCAAGGATAAAATATAATAAGTGTTTAAGTGATGAATTTAAATATATCGGTCAAACACAAACTTGATTTATTTGATAAACTTCTAAGCTCGATACTTAACTATGGATCTGAAGTTTGGGGTTTTACTTCGGCTTTAAATATCGAAAGAGTGCATACATTGTTTTGTAAAAAAGAGCTAAATGTAAAATGGAGTACACAAAATGAGTTAATCTATAAAGAATAAGGAAGAACAAATCTTGTCACACAGAGGCCTTATAATATTGTCAAATATTGGTTAAAAATAATTTGGTCCGGCGCAAAATAAATGTGTAAAACTGGTTTATAACATGATGAGAAGTGATGCTGATCTGCATCCAAATAAAAAAATAAAAAGAACTGGGTAACGTTATTAAAACAATTATTATCTTCTCTTGTTTTTTATAACGCTTGGTTATTCCAAGGTGTTGGAGATAACACTTTGTTCTTGTATAATGTAAAACAAAGGTTACAAGATAATATCATTCAAAATTTACATTCTCGTCTTCAGATCTCAAGTAGAACGAATACTTACACTTTAAATTTTGATAATTTTGCTTTAAGATCTTACTTGTATAATTTTTATGGATTATAAAGAAAAATACAGAATTGAGTTATCTAGTTTAAGACCCTCATCTCACAATTTACAAATAGAAGCTGGAAGATGGCACAAACCTCATAGTATACCGTTAAATGATTGTAAATGTACCACATGTGATACATTAGAAGACGAATATCATTTTGTAATTGAATGCAGATTGTAAAATCAAATAAGAAACACATATATAAAGAAATATTACTGGAAAAGGCCAAGTATATTTAAATTTTTAGCACATATGCAAAGTAAAAAAGAAAACAAAACTATTAGATGTCTTAGTGTTTTCGTGTTTAAAGCTTTTGAAATAAAGAAAAATGAAATATTCAGTTAACCCAACTTACAATGCTATGTTACAAGTTTACATAACTTATATGAAATATAAAAAGTTAAAAACAATAACAAAGAAAACTTTTTTGAATACAAATGCATCTTAATTCAATTATTGTATTAACAGTTTATATGTTTGGAATATTTTCATCAGTAATACTAAACTGTGATTGAAATATGTCATCTTTTCCGAACAAATAAGACGAAAATTACGAAACAATGTTTTGATTATATAACACTGAAATGAAGAAAACAAGAACATTATAATTGTGTTTATGTGAGTGCCTGTTCATGTGCAAATGTGTGCGTGCGCGCGTGTTTGTGTGCATGTGTGTGTGTGTATGTGTGTGTGTGTGTGTGTGTGTGTGTGTGTGTGTGTGTGTGTGTGTGTGTGAGTGTGTTAGTACGTCTGTGTGTTGTATTAAGTTGTGAGTGTGTGAGTGTGTAAGTACGTCTGTGTTGTGAGTGTGTGAGTGTGTTAGTACGTCTGTGCGTTGTATTTAGTTGTACGCATTTCATATATAATTACTGTGCCATTTGTTGTATCAATTGTAAATATGTATAGTATGTTGTATCCTCATGGGTCTTATGGCCTATTGGAATTTTTGAATAAACGATACGATATAGTATCGTGTAAGTGGCAATACTTCCAAGATCGTGTATCTACAATAACTGATTAAATAGTATACCTTAATACACCTACCGTAGCACACAAAACAACAAGGGTATCAGGCTTTATCAACGTAGAATTGTAGGAGCAGTAATGTGTTAATATACAACAAGGGAACTATTAAGTTGTTAACAAACTTGCAACTACATGAATCTGTAAGATTGGCCTTAATGGATATATTCTAGGGTACCAGCAGGTGCAAAACGTAAACAAAATGTGCTTGTGTTAAATTTGGATTTATGTACAAAGTTAGCAATAAATATTCAATATAAAATGGATGGATGGATTTAGGAATGTACGGTAAAACACTATTTATTGACTATAAAAAGAAATATATTTAAAAAAGAAGTTATTTGAACAAAAACAACAACATGAAATTACAGCGATAAACCGATAGGCCATATGCACAGCGTTAGACTGACTCATATATGTGCTATATACAATACTAGATAACACCTTTTAACACTGCAAATTGACCAACGTTAAAAGCGGTTAAATAAGTCACGCTCAAATATTCATGAAGTATAGTGTGAAGCAAAGAAATGTCAACGATTCCGGAAAGGGAAACAGAAGCAGATAAAAAAAGAAAAAGAAGCCAAAATAGTAGCAACAGTGAGCTTGATATAAGTACAGATAACTTAAAAACAAATAGCCAGAAGAAAAAGAAAAAGACAAAAAAAAAATAATGAGTATAAATAAATTGAAGCAGAAGGTGAAACAATTGAATGAAAAGTTGGAGGAACAGATACAAGAAGAGACGAACATGAAAAGGCAGATAAAGAACATGCAATTACAGTCTAGTGAAAAAATAAACGAACTGGAGCAATATGGTCGCCGAAACAACATAAGAATGAGTGGAGTCGGTGAGAAAGAAAACGAAACCGCAGAAGAGACAACGGAATTAGTTATAAAAACAATCAATGCTGATCTTGGAGGGTTAAAGCTAAATAGAAAGGACATAGATATTGCACATAGACTAGGAAAAAGAACAAACAAGCCGAGACAAATTATTGTAAAGTTTTTATCTAGAATGGACCGAGATAAAGTGATGTATGCCAAGAAAAACTTAAAGGGAACCCGCATCTATGTAAGTGAAGACCTCACATACATTAATCAACATGTGCTGGCATGTCTTAGGAAGAAGATGTGCGACGAAATTGAGATCGCGTGGTCCAGACAGGGTCGAATAATGTACAAGAACAAAATTGGCAATATACATGAACTGAGATACAAAGACTACCAGAAGTGGATAGATCTTAAATGGCCAACTGAGTAGAAATATATCAAATACATAATGGTTTGATTTGTAGAGAAATAAAACAAAGTAATGTCATTTTTTTTCCACAGCATCTTTGATTTTTAATTAAAGACAGTAAATAGTGTATATAGAATAACCTTTTTCCTCTATAATTTTTGTCACTTTGTATAAATAAATTAGGATTCTAATTTAATCCAAAAAAAAAAAAAAGTAGGTGATAAAAGTAAAATTTGTTACTAAATATATACATTTAAGATACTATTACTCATCGATATCTGTTATAAATGTGTTTCATTTCCCCCCCAAAATTGTGTGTGCAGTATCTTGTTTCATTTGTTTTGTTTTTTATGTTTTTTTTATTGTGTTTTTTTGTTGTTTGTTTGTTTTTTCAATTAAATCAATATTCACATACTGTCCTCATCGCATATTAAATTTTTTACTAGCTTTTTTTCCCCTAAATATTATCAAACTTTGTCAAACTAGATCAGGTCTTATCATATACTAAGGGTTCATACAATAATACCAAGTTTACCTTTTCTTGCTAACTTGTGTTTGCTTTTGTTGAATATTAAAAAAACATCTGCTTTTTTATAATTATTATGAGACAGGTGAACAGCAGCCACTGCTTGACATGTATGACTGGTCTCATTGAAAGAAGCTATTATGATGTTTATTAAAATATTTTTTCAATTATATTTATACCCATATAGAGTAATTATATCGTTATATTTGCTCGTAACTATACCCCGCGGCACACACGAATTGAGCGGGATGTCTGCCTATGTAAAAGCATGCATAAATAAAGCACTGGCCGCCCTTTAGCTTGACAGCCTTTGTCATCGATATTAAACGAGATGTTTATGATATGGATAGTATTAACTTGAGTTGCTATATACTAGTACTTTATTTGACTGTGATTATAATCATTTTGTTTTTATATGCCACATATTCATTGTCGTCGGCGGTATTGATGAAATTGCCTCACTAACTTTTGGTAATAAAAAAAAGAACAGTGTTATTAGATAACACTATTTCGTATTATACCTTATTGGATGTTTAATTGTTCACATACATGAAATACCAATGTAATCTGTTTAAACATTTTGTTTCCAAGGAACTTGTATTTCACGAAACATAGGTACATGTATTTTTCAAAAATAACTGTATGATACAAAACGTATTGTAACAATTCATAGGGTTTAAAACAATTATAGATACAAAATTCTAAATAAGATACTATTATTTACTCTATTGAAAATGACTCTACATCGTGTTTGCGTGTAACAAGGCAATACATCAAAATTCATTTACAACATAATTTTTATAATATCTCAGAAACTGTCGGTGTGCTGAAAGATATCTTTATTAAGAAAAGGAACAAATTTGAAATAATTTATACATTTTATACTCTGGAAGTTATCTGCCTATTGAGCTCGTATTTATATAAGGGCAGTTACCAACGCATAAAAATATATTAAAAGATATAGTCTTTTGTAAACAACATGATATACTTAAAGAAAAAGCTAATGCGATTAGATTGATAGTAATTAATACAGATATTGATTTTTTTTCCTTTTATCATAAACTAATTGTTCAGAATATTTAAAGTCTGTGCTGTGCATATTGGCGAAGCTATATTCCAATTTAGTCAGTAACCGAGTGGTTACCTTAAATTAATAAATGCTTCAATTTACAATACCTCTCATTTTCCTCTTCTTCTTCTTCTTCTTTTTCTTCTTCTTCTTCTTCTTCTTCTTTTTCTTCTTCTTCTTCTTCTTCTTCTTCTTCTTCTTCTTCTTCTTTTTCTATTTCTTCTCTGTTATGCGTTATATGTGCGAAACAATGTTCAAACCATTCAATTTCATTGCTTACGAAACTATCTCCCCTTTTTATAGATGAGTGTTAAGATATGTACTTTTAATGTAAAGGGTCTTGGTGAATATAAAAAAAGAATACAGCTGTACGAATATCTAAAGTCAAACAAATTTGCAATTCGCTTTTTACAAGAACTCCACTGTGAAAGTACAAAATATGATATATGGGAAAAACAATGGGGCAACAAAGCGTTCTTCTCCGGTAATAGTAAAAACAGTGTCGGTGTGGGAATTATACTAAATTCAAATTTTTCATATAAGGTTGTAGAATACAAAAATATAGTTGAAGGTAGACTACAGTCATTAAAACTTGTAATAAATGAAAATGAATACCACTTTTTAAACGTTTATGGACCAAACAATGACAGTGTTATTAGAATAATATATAAAAGATAACGACAGTGACACATTTGTCATAGGTGGTGACTTCAACACAATTATAGACGCTAATTAGGACAAAAAGAACGGAAATGTCAACAATAGCAAAAATAAAAGAGAAACAATTAGTTCAATTATTGAAAATAACGATATTCATGATATATGGAGAATTTTAAACCCTGATTCGTGTCATTATACATGGCATTCTAATCATAAACCTCCTATTTATAGCAGACTTGACTACTTCCTAGTTTCATCAAATATCTTACATTCAATTACTAAATGTAAGATTTCTGTTGGCATCAGGTCAGATCACTCTATTGTCTATTTTAATATCAATACAGATCATGAAGCACGAGGTCCGGGATATTTTAAAATTAATAACAGTGTTATTTTAGAAAATGATTATCAAGAAATAATAAGAAAATCTATTAAGGATATAAAAGAAATAAATATAAATTCAAATCCAAATACCATCTGAGAATTAATAAAAGGTACAGTACGAAACGAAACTATTAAATATACTTCAAAGAAAACAAAAAATAATAAAAATTTAGAAAATAGTCTTAAAGAAAAAATAGATAAATTAGATGAAGAATTGTCAAATGATCCAAATAACCAAAATATTTTAGATGTATTAAATAATAAAAAAAATGAATTAGCAAATATAATAGATATAAAAACAAACGGTATTATCTTACGAGCTTAAGCTGAATGGATTGAAGGTGCGGAAAAAAACACTACATACTTTTCAAATTTAGAAAAAAAAGAGGGCAGAATCGAAAAAAAAATAAATAGACTTATACAAGACAATCGTGAGATAACAAATTCAAAAGATATATTACAAGAAACTAAAAGGTTTTATAAAGAGCTATATAGCAAGGTTCAAACGAATGACGAAAATTTTGTTTTTTTCAATTATCATAATATTAATGAATTAAATGATAATCAACAAGAATTATGTAATGGTATCTTAACTGAAAATGAATGTAAACTAGCTTTAAAGGATATGAAAAACAATAAAACTCCTGGGTCCGATGGGTTATCAACAGAATTTTATAAAATATTTTGGAATGACATAAAACAGTTTTACATTGAATCTAAAAATTACTCATACATGCGGGGCACTTTAACACCACTGCAGAAGCAAGGAATTATAACACTTCTACCAAAAAAAGACAAAGACCTTTCACTATTGACAAACTGGAGACCAATAAGACTATTAAATGTCGACTATAAAATTGCAACAAAAGCCATAGCCAACAGAATGAAAACCGTATTACCAGACATTATCAATGACAGTCAGACAGGATTCTTAAAAGGACGTTACATTGGCGAAAACATAAGGAAATTTTTGAATGCATTGACGATTTGAATAACGACAATAGACCGGGACTGATATTCTTTGCTGATTTTGAAAAAGCGTTCGACAGTGTTGACCATAATTTTATTTTCAAAACATTACAATATTTTAAGTTTGGTAACGAATTTATTGACTGGATAAAATTATTTTATAATGACGCACAAAGTTGTGTGTCAAATAATGGTTATGCCTCAGAGTTTTTTAATATAAAAAGAGCAGTTAGGCAAGGATGCCCATTGTCTCCATATTTGTTTTTATTAGCTATTGAAATCTTATATAAATCTGTAAATATTACTAATACTATCGAAGGCGTAAAGGTACGCAACAACATTATAAAATGCACTGCTTTTGCAGATGATGCCACTTTTCTGTTAAATGGAAATCAGTCTTCATTTGAATCTTTAATATTATTAATTGACAGGTTTAGCTCCATTTCCGGTTTAAAGTTAAATTCAAAGAAATCGATTATTCTTCGTGTAGGCTCTTTAAAGAATTCTATTGAAATATTTTGTAAAAATAAGAAATTTGTTTGGACTAATGAAAAAGCAACAACATTGGGAATTGTTTTCACAAACGATAGAAATAAAAATAAAGATTTTAACTACAGTTTAAAAATAGAACAATTTCAAAGCTGCCTTAATAACTGGAAAAAACATAAATTATCGATTTTAGGTAAAATCACAGTAATAAAAACATTTGCACTACCCAAACTTATTTTTCCACTAACAGTGCTTGAATCACCTACCATGAACACTATAAACCTAATAAAAAATAAAATGTTCGAATTTCTTTGGGAGGGAAAACCAGACAAAATTAAGCGAAAAACAATTATTCAAAATATTGAAAACGGTGGTATGAAGATGATATATATAGAGCTTTTTATACATTCAATTAAGGCAAGTTGGGTTAAACGATTAACAGATGTAAACAATAATGGCGAATGGAAGTATATATACATGTCTTCATTGGAAAAATATGGCGGAAACTTCATCTTTGAGAGTAATTTTAATTTTAAAGATAGTTGTTCTATGTTCAACGAAACGACGTTTTTATGTAACATTATTGAATCATGGTCAAAAATAAATTTTAACTGTAATATTGAAGATGTTAATCTACTAAAACAGTACATATGGAATAATTCTTTCATAAAACATAATGGCAATTTATTATTTTACAAAGCATGGCTACAGCTAGGAATTAAAACAATAAATGATATATATGATTGTAGACACAAGACGTTTTATAATTTTGAAAGATTAAAACAATTGTACAATATAAGTCATTCAGAATTTCTAAACTATTTCACTATTATCCGAAGCATACCAAAAAAATGGAAACAGATTATTAAAACAGAGAATATACTAGAAATTGAAAAAACACCTTTATTACATCAAGTGAGAAAATGCAACTCTCCAACTAAAATGTTATATAACATGCAAATTAAATTAATTAATATTGATAATGAAATAAAACCTCATCTTCAATGGGAAGAAATATTCAACAACCTCAACTGGAAAACTATTCATTGTCTACCTTTCAAAATTACAATAGACACAAAACTAAGATCATTTCAATACAAATACATTATGAGAATTTTACCTACTAACCAGTTTTTATCTAAATGTAAATTAGTTAATTCAAGTCTATGTGATTTTTGTGATAGACATCCTGAAACTATGAAACATTTGTTTTGGGAGTGTCATTTTGTAAGAACTTTTTGGACAGAAGTCCATAATTTTTGTATTGCAAACAATCAATCTTTTAACATCTGTTATCAAAACATATCGTTTGGGTTATATAACTCATCAAAACTTAACTTACTAAACTGTATAATTTTACTTGCTAAATATTTTATTTTTAAAAACAAATACACGAAAACAATTCCCAGTATTGCAGCATTCAAACATTACTTACAAAAAACAAAGCAAATAGAAAGACTTATTGCAATAAACAAAAACAAACTCGGGTCACATGAAATTAAATGGGGAAATATGTAAGTGAAAATACGAAAAATATAATGCATACAGTTTCTCGTAAATTCTATTTCTTATTTTTTTCTCCACTCTTGATACTTTTTCTAAACCCTCTTTGCCGCTATAACTCTTTACACTTATACATAAAAATGTTACTTGTAAGACATTGTATTAAATTATCTCTTATATACAGTTACCATGTAATATGTTTAGTTTCAAAATTATAGTGTTTGTATTGATACCTGAATATTTTTGTATAACATTGTATGATGTCTTACATGGAATAAAATATATTTATCACAAAAAAAAAGATTGGCCTTAATTAATGAACAGACAGACAGACAGACAGACAGACAGACAGACAGACAGACAGACAGACAGACAGACAGACAGACAGACAGACAGACAGACAGACAGACAGACAGACAGACAGACAGACAGACAGACAGACAGACAGAGACAGGCAGGCAGGCAGGCAGGCAGGCAGGCAGGCAGGCAGGCAGGCAGGCAGACATACAGACATACAGACAGACAGACAGACAGACAGACAGACAGACAGACAGACAGACAGACAGACAGACAGACAGACAGACAGACAGACAGACAGACAGGAGAGATAGATAGATAGATAGATAGATAGATAGATAGATAGATAGATAGATAGATAGATAGATAGATAGATAGATAGATAGATAGATAGATAGATAGATAGATAGATAGATAGATAGATAGATAGATAGATAGAGTTTAGTATGGACCCCAACTCCCTCAACGAAAACGCTACTGCAGTACATCAAATTCCATTCAATTTCATTAATTGTAAACGTGAAGACAGACGTGAAGACAGACGGACAGTCAGGCATATTTTTATAACATTCAAAGAGGTATTTGACTGCTCACCAAAAGATGAATATCAAAATAACAAGTTTACAATGCCATTTTATTGATAACATGGTTTTTGAAATGGTCCCTCAAAAATGTCACGCATCCAAAATGTGATCCGCTAATGGTACTACGACGGGCTTGTATTAATCCTTCGGTAATGTTGTGTCAAGAATGTTTAATAAGCAAAATCAAGTGATATGCCAAATCTACTTTCGGTTTTATACGAGGCAACTTCCCCGGTGTCAACGGAATGGGTGACAAAGCGTTTCCGCGATCATTGTCATATTGTACGGATGTTTATAGTATCGTTTTGTTTATCTGAAGTTCGAAAGGTAATGTGAATGATATTAATATTTTTAAATTGATTTTCATAGTAGTTTTGATGAAAATTTACAAGTACACATTTTTTATCCGTTATTTGTACTTATCCGCTATTGGCAAATTCACGGTACTCATGTCATTTTAGTTCGACACATTACACCATTACGTCATGTGATTGAAATCTGGTGACAACATTTTGTTGGAAGTAAAGAGGTAGTAGGGTCACAGTAATTTAACGTGAATGGACATGTGTTATGGTAGAAAATTATAGATTTATAGAATCTAGTTGTTTAAACGTTATACACAAGCATTTAATGCACACATCCTTTTTGCATTGAAACATTAAAGGGCGTTTCTTAAGTGATCGCAAACCGGCAACATCATCATAATGCTGTAAAACATGACAAGCCTCTGGTCAACCCTTTCGAGCTCAAGCGGTCTTCAACGATGTTGATCTGCTGTTCTTACACACAATAATGGACAAGATCCTGTTCTGTATAGGAATACTTATTTATCCAAGTCGTACATTTATCCATCATTGATAAGCAAAAAGGAGATCTAGTCTAGAGAATTTTATTCATGTTTGTTTATCAAAACAATTCACACAACTTTATGCAAAAACAAGCTCCATCATCGTCAACGCCATCATCTTTTATATCATCATAAGTTCAAGGTCAAGGTCGCGCAACCAGAAGTAGCGTTTTTGTGAAAAAAAGGAAACAACCAAGTTTAATTTAATTAATTGACACTTTCCACTGAGTTTTATGTGTGATAAATGAACTTAATTCAACATATTTTTAATACTGCACATTCTGGTAAGTTAATTATGTCTGACTTAGCCCCATTTGCTGGTTGCCGCCCTCGACCACTTTCTCCAACATATAGAAATAATATGCAAGATGGCGGCGCCCATGAAAACAAACAGACAGCCAATTCTGCTTGAGTTTGCAATGGCATCAACAATCATATGCTACATAATCTCGCTCCATGGCCCATTGGTTCTACATAAGACTGCCTTCACAGCCATTTCATTCAATGCCTCCCATGTACAGAACTTCTCCTTCGAAGAAAACGGGAACATACTCCAAAGTAAACACAGCATGATCTCCCCATGCAGAGATAAGAAGAGCATAATATTACTCCTCATACTACTATCAGGGGACATACAGATGAATCCAGGTTCAGGAAATCGGTCCATATTTCCTTGTGGTGTATGCGACATACCTGTTACATGGACACAAGCGGGTGTATGCTGCAACAACTGTAGTGTTTGGTATCAAATATATTGTGTAGATTTATCTTCAAGAAACATGTCGTACTTGGCCCGTTCGAGTGTCGTCTGGCACTGTTGCAAGTGTGATAGTGTGAACGTTGACAGTTTCACGTTTAATAGCTTCGAACTTTTGACAACTAATGTTTGCATGCCGATTTCTGGAATTGACACGTCCTTTGATTCAGTCGCATCATCCTGCTTCAGTCCTCTTCATACAAGTAGCCTAAATCTGAAGGATAACAGCAACACTTCAAAAAGCATCGTAGAACATTGTCCTCTACTAACTCAGAGAAATCAAGAGCATCAAGAAGTGAATCTACATCTGCACAGCCTAATATTCCAAGAAAATCAAACAATCTTCGTCTGTTTTCTGTCAACTGTTGTAGAATCAGAACTAACAGGTCAGAGTTTATCGCATCCCTAGACTACATAAAGCCAGACCTTGTCTGTGGAACAGAGTCGTGGTTAAAAGGAGTGAAACCTGGTCGTGATCCAGATAAGACAGCCATATAGTCTATCGAAATCTTTCCTGAAACATACTTAGCTCACAGAAATGATCGAACATCCGGATTGGGTGGTGGAGTCTTTACCACAACAAAAGAAGGCCTCACTTCAGATGCACAACCACAGCTGACCACAGATTGTGAGATAGTTTGGACAATGGTCAAGGCCAAGCAGCACAAAAGCATCCACCTATGTTCCTATAACATGCCACATAGAAACATGCACGACATAGAGGAACTCAGCAAATCAATCTCAGCACTTTCCCAAGCCAACAAAGATAGACACATCATACTTGCTGGCGACTTCAACTGTCCAGACATTGACTGGTAGAATATGTCAGTAAAGAAGGGGGCTGCAGACAGAGAGATGCAGCAAGCTCTGATAGACTGCTCTATAGACCATGGGCTTACTCACGTTCACAACCAACCAACGAGAGATTCCAACATGTTAGACTTAGTATTCATCAACAATCCCTTGCTTGTCAAGACCTCAACATCTGTGCCAGGTATCAGCGACCACGCCATGGTTGTCACAGACATCAATATCATCCCATATTACATACAACAGAAGCCCAGAACTTTCTTCATTTTCTCGAAGGCTAATTGGGATGACATCTTCGCTGACATGAATCTACTATCTGATTCTATTACCAACATGGCTAATACCTCATCTATCCAAAACCTTCGGGAGACATTTAAATCAGAAATCAACCTATGATGCGAAACATCCCTACAAAAACCTGCAGTAAAAGGAAATCAGTACCCTGGTTCAACAGAGACCTGAAAAGGATGGTGAGACGGAAATCAAGACTGTACAAACACGCCAACCAGTGGAATGCTTCCAATACCTTTCGAAGACAGTGCAAGACTGCATTCAAGAAAGCAAAATATAGGCCACATCAACAACACCATTTAGAAGGGATTCGATGAGTAAAAAACAAAGCTTTTTTGGAGGAATGTAAAGGCTCGGAGGCAAGACAGCGTGGGTGTGGAACCACTAAAGAAGCTTGGAAACCTACTGAATGGAAACAAGGACAAAGCACAGATCCTGGTTGATCAATTCAAGTCCGTCTTTACTAAAGAAACTGGCGACTCCATACTCCCTGACACAAAGAAAAGACTCAAACATCCAATATCTCCACTCACAGTTACAACCAAGGGTGTCGAGAAGCTTATCCTGAAGATTAACAGTTCGAAAGCACAGGGACCAGACAAGATTGCCAATCTCATGTTAAAGACGTGCGCCTATCAACTAGCACCTGCCCTTAGGATCATATTCCAACAAACTTATGCTTTATTACAAAATGCATAATGGATTATATCCTTCGTACCTATGTTCACTCTTACCTGAAAATGTTGGGAATCTTGTTGGCTATAGCATTCGAAATGCACAAGACCTTAGGACGTTTTCATGTAATACTCAATTATATTTTAATTCATTCTTACCTTCTTTTGTACATGAATGGAATTCTCTTCCTCACCTCATAAGAGAGTCGCCTTCCCTTAATATATTAAAATCAAATATCAACGCTAATAAACAAAAGGTTCGAAATTATTATTATACAGAAAACCGAACTGTCCAAATATATCATACACGACTTCGTACAAATTGCAGTAACTTGAATCAACATTTATTCAATAAAAACATAGTTGCAAGTCCAAATTGTCTTTGTGGTGAAATTGAGGACACATGATCTTCTGTATTGTAATGAAAATCTTACACTAGCTGACAACAACTCGATTTTCATGACAGTTCAAAATTATATTATAAAGACCAAACGTTTTGATTATCGCACACAGTTAAATAGATAATGACTTGTTATGTTTTTTTACTTACTTAATTATAACAACACGCCTCTATTTGATCTTGGATAGTAAGAAACAATGGTTAATGAATGGATCGGATTGATAAACATAAACTTGCAAAAAAACTATCCTCTGTATCGGAATGAACCGATAAAGAAAATAAAATCAGTGGAGTCTCTTTCTTTCTTTCCTTCTCTTCAACCAATACTTTCTTTTTTATTTTTTGAAATATTCTGAATAAACCATTATTTCTTTAATCAATTTTTGCACATTTGGCCAAATTGAAATTTTTTTGGAACAATATTATAAAGTCTATAAGAAATGTAAAATAACTGTTATGGAAGCAGATTTACACAAGCTTCTAAAGCTTTTTTCTGTATCCTTTCCACATAATTCGTTAAACGTATGACTTTATTGTTAAATGTATACTAAATATATGTATTTATGTAAATAAAATATTGTTTAAACAAACGCTCCATCAACACTGGTAAACCCCCATCCGACTGGCTCATCGCAAATGTGGCACCAATATACAAGAAAGGCGAAGTTCTCCTCCCTGAAAATTAAAGACCCGTTTCCTTGACATGTGTATCATGTAAACTACTAGAACACATAAAATATATTATAGATCATCTTGAAAAAAAAACAAAATCCACACAACATTAAATCATGGCTTTAGAACAGGCTTCTCTTGTGAAACTAAACTCTTGAAAACAATTCACGACCTTCTGCGAAACTCGGACAAAGAGGCATAGAACGACATGGTCATTCTCGACTTTTCCGAGGCATTCGACACAGTTCCCAACAGAAGGCTACTTCACAAGATGGAACTCTATGGAGTAGATGGAAACATCAATCATTAGTAAAACACACATGTCATAATAACTTACCATACAAAGAAACTGTTTGTGTTAAAGACAGACACTTGTGTTATAAGACTAAATTATGAAAAAAGTCGAATATCAAACATTATTATAAACAATTATCTTTCAATCGTAAAATTTGATCTGTAGAGTATATTAGAGCATATACAGAAAAAAAAAATTAGAAATCGTATATATGTATGTGTATGTAAGTATATGTGTATCATGTATGTATGTATGTGCGTGCTAGCGTGCGTGTGAGAGTGTGAGCATGTATGTATATAGGTATGTATTTGTATATGTGTATGTAGGTGCGTGTGTATGTGCAAACGTTCGTGCGTGCGTCCGTCCGTTCGTGATTGAGTGAAAGCATGTGTGCGTGCGTGCATGCGTGCGTGCGTGCGGCGTGCGTGCGTGCGTGCGTGCGTGCGTGCGTGCGTGCGTGTGAACGTCTGATTATATGCATCACACTGATTTATGAAAAAAAAATTGTTTGCAAGGTACCAGTCTACATCGGTACGTGTCATATAATCATTAAGTCGAATATAATTATATAAGCCAAAACAAAAGCAAAGAATTCACAAAAGTATATCGATATTCAACATCTTTTAACATTTTATCTTCGCTTTTTTATATTTGATGGGTATATTAGCATGTGGAATGGAATATTGACTGTCTGTCCGTCTTGATATCAAAATATCTCACGGTTGCCGTAAATTTATTGAGTTTTTATCGATAAACTTAAAAGTGCGGTAGATGTCTGTTTATTCATCTATACGTTGCTTTAATATCTACTCACGGATGAGTAAGCTTTATCCGCATATCTGTGCAGTCGTTATACTGAAGTAGTGAATTTGCTAGGTGAAATCAGTATCTGAAGCATGGATTAAAGGATATGTTTTGATCGACATGCGATTGTGTGGATTGTTCGTTTACCAGTCTTACAATTAACTTACTCCGGGATATATTTGTTTCACTAATTCTAAAACAAATATACTATACTTTGAAATGTAATGCATTGTTTAAATAAAATGTTGTAATCAGGATAAATCACTAGTAATTTTTAATCTTTGAACAAAGACATACTATTACAACCAATATCGTTTTGATCATTTGTGTTGGCCGTCTCAAAATTAAACATGTTGTAATTTTGTTTTTGAATTAATACCTCAGATATTATGTACTCCGGACTATATCAAATGTCATTTTTAATCTTTGAAAGGTTTACTTTAAAGAATGAACTATATAAATTGCCTATTTTTGCAGATTAAAACAAGCATATAAATAATAAACTATATTAAATTTCAATATTTTGTAAACTGACACAGGCATACTCTAATTGCTTGACTAGATTTTTTGAATATTACTTATTTTGTTTTTGAAGGGAGTTTTGATACTATATATTTACGAGCTTTACACCTATAAAGTTAATACATTAAATGCACTTATCTAAAGTGAGTAATATATAGGTAAAAATGAGTTAAAGAATAAAAGTATTATATAGATTAATCTTGACATTGAAATAGAATGTTAAGGAAATAAGTGTTATACACGTGTAAGATGAGATAATTTAAAACAATATAGAAATAAGAAAATAAAAGATGGGGATGGGATGCTAAAAAGTAAGTTTAATATACGTACATGTCTAAGGAGACCATTTAAAAGGTAAAGAATAATATAATAACAACTATCTAATATCTATGAATTTAACAAGATTAGTAAAATGGCAAGACGTATATTTATATATCTACAAATCTACGGCTAATAGCAACTACAAGTACACCAGAGAGTTATGACCCTTATTATATTCTACATATTTATATCGAAAATGCTCTGTCATTCTGTAAGCTTCCTTTTCTCTTTTCTCAAATTCTTCTTCTTCTTCTTCTTCTTCTTCTTCTTCTTTTCTTCTTCTCTGGTATGAATTATATGTTCAAAACTATATTACATAACCATTTGATTTTAATGCTTACGAAACTACCTCCCCTTTTTTCATAAATGAGTGAAATATGTACTTTTAATGTTAAAGGTCTCGGAAAATATAATTAAAGAATACAGCTGTACGAATATTTAAAGTCAATCCAATATGAAATTTGTTTTTACAAGAACTCCACTGTGGCTGTACAACATATAATTTATGGGAAAAACAATGGGGAAATATATCATTCTTCTCACGTAACAGTAAGAACAGTGTGGGTGTTGGAATTATTCTTAATTCAAATTTTTCATATAAGGGTATAGAATTCATATAGTTAAAGGTAGACTACAGTCATTAAAACTTGTAATAAATAAAAATGAATACTATTTTTTAAACGTTTATGGACCAAATAATGATAATGAAATTTTTTTAAATACATTAGAAAAATATATTAGATAATGATAGTGACACATTTATTACAGGTGGTGATTTCAATACTATTATTGACGTAAAAAAAGATTAAAATAACGGAAATCCTAACAATAGCAAAAATAAAATAAAAAAGATCAATTCAATTATTGAAAATAACGACATCCATGATATATGGAGAATATTAAACCCTGATTCGTGTCATTATAATTGGCATTCTAATCATAAACCACCAATTTATAGCAGACTTGACTACTTTCTAGTTTCATCAAATATCTTAAACTCAGTTACTAAATGTAAAACATCTGTTGTTATCAGGTCAGATCACTCAATTGTCTATTTTAATATCAATACAGAACACGAAGTGCGTGGAGCAGGATATTTTAAAATTAATAACAGCATTATTTTAGAAAATGAATATCAAGAAATAATAAGAAAACCTATCAAGGACATAAAAAAAAGAGGGCAGAATCGTAAAAAATAAATAAACTTACACGAGATAGTTGTGAGATAACAAAATCAAAAGACAATTTACAAGAAACTAAAATATTTTATAAAGAGCTATACAGTAAGGTTCAAACAAGTGACGACAACTTTAATTTTTTTAATAATCGTAGTATTAAGGAATTAAATGATAATGAACAAGAATTATGTAATGGTATTTTAACTGAATATGAATGAACTAGCTTTAAAGGATATGAAAAATAATAAGAGTCCAGGGTCCGATGGGTTATCAAAAGAATTTTATAAAATATTTTGGAATAATAATTAAACCATTTTATATTGAATCCATAGACTACTGATATATGCATGGCACCTTAACACCATTGCAGAAGCAGGGAAATATAACGCTTCTACCTAAAAAAGATAAAGACCTTTCACTATTGACAAACTGGAGACCAATAAGCCTATTAAATGTAGACTATAAAATTTCAAAAAATCAATAGCTAACAGAATGAAAAAAGTATTACCCGACATTATCAACAACAGTTAGACAGGATTTTTAAAAGGACGTTACATTGGCGAAAACATAAGGACAATTTTTGAATGCATTAACCACTTGAATAATGACAATAGACCGAGCCTGATATTCTTTGCTGATTTTGAAAAAGCGTTCGATAGTGTTGACCATAATTTTATTTTTAAAACATTACACTATTTTAAGTTTGGTAACGAGTTTATTGACTGGATAAAACGATAAAAATAAAAATAAAGATTTAAACTACAATCCAAAAATAGAATAATTTCAAAACTGCCTTAATAACTGGAAACAAACATAAATTTTCGATTTTAGGTAAAATCACAGTAATAAAAACATTTGCATTACCAAAACTAATTTTTCCACTTACTGTGCTTGAATCACCTAACATTAACACTATAAACCAATTAAAACATAAAATGTTCGAATTTTTGGAGGGAAAACCAGATAAAATAAAGCGTAAAACTATTATACAAAATATTGAAAACGGTGGATTGAAAATGATAGATATAGAACTTTTTATAAATTCAATAAAAGCAAGTTGGGTTAAACGACTAACAGATGTACATAATAATGGCGAATGGAAGTATATATACAGGTCTTCACTTGAAAAATATGGTGAAAACTTGATCTTTGATAGTAATTTTAATTTCGAAAATAGTTGTTCTATGTTTAATGAAACGCCGTTTTTATGTAACATAATATAATCATGGTCCAAAATAAATCTTATCTTTATATTGAAGATGGTAATCTAGTAAAACCGTACATATGGAACAATTCTTTCATAAAAAATAATGGCAGTTTCTTATTTTACAAATCATGGTTACAGTTACGAATTAAAACATTAAATGATATATATAATTCTAGACACAACACATTTTATACTTTTGAAAGATTAAAACAATTATACAATATAAATAATTCAGAATTTTTAAACTATTACACTATAACTCGAAGCATACCAAAAATTTATTAAAACAGAGAATATACTAGAAATTGGAAAAACACCTTTATTACACCAATTGAGAAAATGTAATTCTCCAAATAAGATGTTATATTACATGCAAATTAAATTAATTAGTTGTGACAATATTATAAAACCTCATCTTCAATGGGAAGAAATATTTTACAACCTTAATTGGAAAATTATCCATTGTCTACCTTTCGAAAGTAACATAGACAAAAAACTAAGATCATTTCAATATAAATACATAATGAGAATTTTACCTACTAACCAGTTTTTTATATAAATGTAAAATAGTTAATTCAAGTCTATGTGAGTTTTGCGATAGACATACGGAAACTATAAAATATTTGTTTTGGGAATGTCATTTTGTAAGAGCCTTTTGAAATGATGTCCATAACTTTTGTTTTGCAAACAATCAAGCTTTTTATATCTGTTATCAAATTATATCTTTTGGGTAACATAACTCATCAAGACTTAACTTACTTAATTGTATAATTTTAATTGCTAAATATTTTATTTTTAAAAGTAAATATACGAAAACAATTCCGAGTATTGCAGCATTCATACCTTATATACAAAAAAAACTAAAGCAAATAGAAAGACTTATTGCAATAAACAAAAACAAACTCAGGTCACATGAAATTAAATGTGGAAACATGTAAACGAAAATTACGAAAATATAATGCATACAGCTTCTCGCAAAACTCTACTCTACTTCTCATCTTCTACACTTTTTTTTACTTTCTTTAACCCGTCTTAAGTACTTTATCTCTTTATATTCATCCTAAAAATATTTCTTGTAAGATATTATATTAATGTTTTATTATACTCAGTTACCATATTATATGTTATGATTTAATATATTGTTAGTATTTGTGTACAACATTGTATTATGTCTTACATGTAATAATAGATATTCATCACAAAAAACTAAAACACACATGTGTTTGTAATGTTACCACAGTAACGAACAGCAGTAAAACACACACGTGTTTGTAAAGTAACCAAAATAATGAGCACGAGTAAAACACACAGGTGTTTGTAATGTATGTTGTTGTATGGTGTTTTTCAGTCATATCGCGACGGAGTCTACTTGAGACAGTATTCTAAGCGCTGTCACACTGGAGTATCATGCCGCAGACACATGGTATGATACCCCACCCAGTCACATTATACTGACACCGGGTCGACCAGACCTAGAACTCTCCTCTAAATACTGAGCGTTCAGCGAGGAAGCTTCTAGTACCATTTTCAAGTCTTTGGTATGACCCGGCCGGGGATTGAACCCACGACTTTCCGCATGCGAGGCGGACGCTCTACCACTAGACCACGCCGCGGTCTTGTAATGTAACCACATTAATGAACACGAGTGTTACACACAGGTGTATGTTAAGTAACCACAAAATATGTACATTTGTAACACACACACAGATGTTTGTAATGTAACCACAATAATGAACATTAGTAAAACACACATGTGTTTGTAATGTTACCATAATAATGAACACGAGTAAAACACATGTGTTTGAAACGTAAACACAATAATGAGCACGATTAAAACACACAGTTGTTTGTATTGTTACCACAGTTATGAACATGAGAAAAACTAACAGGTTTTTGTTATGTTACCAAAATAATGAACACGAGTAAAACACACATGTGTTTTTAATGCAACCACAATAATGGACATGAGTAAAACACACAGGTGTTTGTTATGTAACCATAATAATGAACACGAGTAAAACAAAAAGATATTGTAATGTGACCACAATAATGAACATGAGTTAAACACACATGTGTGTGCAATGTAACCACAATAACGAACACGAGTAAAACACAAAGGTGTTGTAATGTAACCACAATTATGAACATGAGTAAAACACACAGGTGTTGTAATGTAATCACAATAATGAACACGAGTAAAACACACTTGTGTTTGTAATGTAGCCACAATAATGAATATGAGTAAAACACACATGTGTTTGTAATGTTACCACAATAATGAACACAAGTAAAACACAAAGGTGCTGTAATGTAACCGCAATTATGAACATGAGTAAAACACACAGGTGTTTGTAATGTTACCACAATAATGAACATGAGTAAAATAAACAGGTGTTTGTAATTTACCACAATAATGAACACGAGTTAAAACAAATGTGTTTGTAATGAAACCAAAATTATGAACACGATAAAATACACATTTGTTTGTAATGTAACCACAAAAATGAACATAGTTTAAACATATATGTGTTTGTAATGTTACCACAATAATGGACATAGTAAAACACACAGGTGTTTGTAATGTTACCACAAAAATGAACACGAGTAAAACACAACGGTTTTGTAAAGTTACCACAATAATGAACATGAGTAAAACACACATGTGTTTGTAATGTAAAAACAATAATGGACATGAGTAAAACTCACATGTGTTTGTAATGTAACCACAGTAATGAAAACGAGTAAAACATAAATGTTTTTGTAATGTAACCAAAGTTATGAACATGAGTAAAATACTCAGATGTTTGTAATGTAACCACAAAATAAACATGGATAAAACATACATGTGTTTGTAATGTAACCAAAATAATGAGCCCGAGTAAAATACACAGGTGTTTGTAATGTAACCACAATATTGATCACAAGTAAAACACACAGGTGTTTGCAATGTTACCACAATAATGAACATTAGTTAAACACACAGGTGTTTGTAATGTAACCACAATAATGAACATGATTAAAACAAGCAGGCGTTTGTAATGTAACCACAATATTGAACATGAGTAAAACACACAGGTGTTTGTAATGTAACCACAATAATGAACATGAGTTAAACACACAGGTGTTTGTAATGTAACCACAATAATGAACATGAGTAAAACACACATGTGTTTGAAATGTAACCACAATAATGAACAGGACTATAACCCACAGCTTCCTTGCTTAGCGCAGAGCATTTAGAAGATAGTTTAGGTTTGGTCGATCCGGTGTCAGTTTAATGTTACTGGGTGGGGAATCATATCATATATTTGCGGCTTAACATTCCAGTGTAGCAGCGCCTATAATACTCAAGTAGACACTGTCCCGATATAACTAAAACATCGTTGAAAGCGACGCTAAATATCATAAAGCAACATTGTAAAATACAGACAAAGTTAGGCTCTTGTTAAGAGTTATTCTATGTTAGAGTTTGAGGGTTTTATTTGCATCATTTTTTTCCTTACCGATTTGTATTTACTATGATTTAAACACATTTTATTATGATAAATGTAACAAAACAGTTAAATGGCTATGAACAATGCAAACTTATCCCAAAAAAATATCTAAACAAAGAACAAATAATAGATATAGACAAACGCTCCGAAAAATGTCATTTTCGTTAACGTAGTTTGCAACGAAAATGACATTTCAAAACATAACAAAATAAATATATCCAAAATACTCATAGTTACCTTTGGCTCGATGTATCGACGATATCAATAATCGGCACTACTTGTTCCAATTTAGATTACACTCATAGTTACCTTTGGCTCGATGTATCGACGATGTCAATAATGGGCACTACTTGTTCCTATTTAGATTACGCTCACTCTTACCTTTGGCTCGATGTATCGACGATATCAATAATCGGCACTACTTCTTCCTACTTAGATTACACTTACAGTTACATTTGGCTCGATGTATCGACGATATCAATAATGGGCACTACTTGTTTCCATTTAGATTTCACTCATAGTGACCTTTCGCTCGATGTCTCGACGATATTAATTATGAGCACTACTTGTTCCTATTCAGATTACACTCATAGTTACCTTTGGCTCGATGTATCGACGATATCAATAATGAGCACTACTTGTTTCTATTTAGATTACACTCATAGTTACTTTTGGCTCGATGTATCAACGATGTCAATAATGGGCACTACATGTTCCTATTTAGATTACACTCATAGTTAGCTTTGGCTAGATGCATCGACAATATCAATAATGGGCTCGATGTATCGACGATATCAATATTGGACACTAGTTGTTCCTACTTAGATTACACTTACAGTTACCTTTGGCTCGATGTATCGACGATGTCAATAATGGACACTACTTGTGCCTACTTAGATTTCACTCACAGCTACCTTTGGCTCGATGTATCGACGGTGTCAATAATGTACACTACTTGTTCCTACTTAGATTATACTCAAAGTTACCTTTGGCTCGATGTATCGACGAAGTCAATAATAGGCACTATTTGTTCCTACTTAGATTACACTCACACTTACCTTTGGCTGGATGTATCGACGATATCAATAATGGGCACTACTTTTTTCTATTTAGATTACACTAACAGTTACCTTTGACTCGATGTATCGACAATATCAATAATGGACACTACTTGTTCCTACTTAGCTTACGCTCACAGTTACATTTGGCTCAATGTATCGATGATGTCAATAAAGGACACTACTTGTTCCTACTTAGCTTACACTCACAGTTACCTTTGGCTCGATGTATCGACGATATCAATAATGGACACTACTTGTTCCTACTTAGATTACACTCACAGTTACCTTTGGCTCGATGCATCGACGATATCAATAATGGACACTACTTGTTCCTACATAGATTGCACTCACAGTTACCTTTGGCTTAATGTATCTACAATATCATTAATGGACACTACTTGTTCCTATTTAGATTACATTCACAAACAGTTACCTTTTGCTCGATATCAATAATGGACACTGGTTGTTACTACTTCGATTACAATCACAGTTACCTTTGGCTCGATGTATCGACGACATCAGTTATGGACACTACCTGTTCCTACCTAGATTACACTCACAGTTACCTTTGACTCGATGTATCGACGATATCAATAATGGGCACTACTGGTTCCTATTTAGATAACACTCACAGTAACCTTTCGCTCGATGTATCGACGATATCGGTAATGGACACTACTTTTTTCTATTTAGATTACACACACAGTTACCTTTGACTCGATGTATCGACGATGTCAATAATGGACACTATATGTTCCTATCTAGATGACACTAATATTTACCTTTGACTCGATGTATCGACGATATCAATAATGTACACTACTTGTTCCTACTTAGATTACACTCATGGTTAACTTTTGCTCGATGTTTCGACGATATCAATAATGGACACTACTTGTTCCTACTTAGATTACACTCACAGTTACCTTTGGCTCGATGTATCGACGATATCAATAATGGACACTACTTGTTCCTACTTAGATTACACTCACAGTTACATTTGGCTCGATGTATCGACGATATCAATAATGGACACTTCTTGTCCCTACTTAGATTACACTCATAGTTACCTTTGGTTTAATGTATCGACAATATCAATAATGGACACTACTTATTCCTATTTAGATTACATTCACAATCAGTTACCTTTTGCTCGATATCAATAATGAACACTAATTGATACTACTTAGATAACAATCAGAATCACAGTTACCTTTGGCTCGATGTATCGACGATATCAGTAATGGACACTACTTGTTCATACTTAGATTACACTCACAGTTACCTTTGACTCAATGTATCGACGATATCAGTAATGGACATAACATGTTCCTACTTAGATTACACTAACAGTTACCTTTGGCTCGATGTATCGACGATATCAGTAACGGACACTACTTGTTCATACCTAGATTACACTCACAGTTACCTTTGACTCAATGTATCGACGATATCAATAATGGATACTAATTGTTACTACTTAGATTTCAATCACAGTTACCTTTGGCTCGATGTATCGACGATTTCAGTAATGGACACTACTTGTTCATACTTAGATTACACTTACAGTTACCTTTGACTCAAATTATCGACGATATCGGTAATGGACATTACATGTTCCTACTTAGATTACACTCACAGTTACCTTTGGCTCGATGTATCGACAATGTCAATAATGGACACTACTTGTTCCTATTAAGATTACACTCAAAAACAGTTACTTTTGGCTCGATATCAATAATGGACACTATTTGTTCCTACTTAGATTACACTCACACTTACCTTTGGCTGGATGTATCGACGATATCAATAATGGGCACTACTTTTTTCTATTTAGATTACACTAACAGTTACCTTTGACTCGATGTATCGACAATATCAATAATGGACACTACTTGTTCCTACTTAGCTTACGCTCACAGTTACATTTGGCTCAATGTATCAATGATGTCAATAAAGGACACTACTTGTTCCTACTTAGCTTACACTCACAGTTACCTTTGGCTCGATGTATCGACGATATCAATAATGGACACTACTTGTTCCTACTTAGATTACACTCACAGTTACCTTTGGCTCGATGCATCGACGATATCAATAATGGACACTACTTGTTCCTACATAGATTGCACTCACAGTTACCTTTGGCTTAATGTATCTACAATATCATTAATGGACACTACTTGTTCCTATTTAGATTACATTCACAAACAGTTACCTTTTGCTCGATATCAATAATGGACACTGGTTGTTACTACTTCGATTACAATCACAGTTACCTTTGGCTCGATGTATCGACGACATCAGTTATGGACACTACCTGTTCCTACCTAGATTACACTCACAGTTACCTTTGACTCGATGTATCGACGATATCAATAATGGGCACTACTGGTTCCTATTTAGATAACACTCACAGTAACCTTTCGCTCGATGTATCGACGATATCGGTAATGGACACTACTTTTTTCTATTTAGATTACACACACAGTTACCTTCGACTCGATGTATCGACGATGTCAATAATGGACACTATATGTTCCTATCTAGATGACACTAATATTTACCTTTGACTCGATGTATCGACGATATCAATAATGTACACTACTTGTTCCTACTTAGATTACACTCATGGTTAACTTTTGCTCGATGTTTCGACGATATCAATAATGGACACTACTTGTTCCTACTTAGATTACACTCACAGTTACCTTTGGCTCGATGTATCGACGATATCAATAATGGACACTACTTGTTCCTACTTAGATTACACTCACAGTTACATTTGGCTCGATGTATCGACGATATCAATAATGGACACTTCTTGTCCCTACTTAGATTACACTCATAGTTACCTTTGGTTTAATGTATCGACAATATCAATAATGGACACTACTTATTCCTATTTAGATTACATTCACAATCAGTTACCTTTTGCTCGATATCAATAATGAACACTAATTGATACTACTTAGATAACAATCAGAATCACAGTTACCTTTGGCTCGATGTATCGACGATATCAGTAATGGACACTACTTGTTCATACTTAGATTACACTCACAGTTACCTTTGACTCAATGTATCGACGATATCAGTAATGGACATAACATGTTCCTACTTAGATTACACTAACAGTTACCTTTGGCTCGATGTATCGACGATATCAGTAACGGACACTACTTGTTCATACCTAGATTACACTCACAGTTACCTTTGACTCAATGTATCGACGATATCAATAATGGATACTAATTGTTACTACTTAGATTTCAATCAAAGTTACCTTTGGCTCGATGTATCGACGATTTCAGTAATGGACACTACTTGTTCATACTTAGATTACACTCACAGTTACCTTTGACTCAAATTATCGACGATATCGGTAATGGACATTACATGTTCCTACTTAGATTACACTCACAGTTACCTTTGGCTCGATGTATCGACAATGTCAATAATGGACACTACTTGTTCCTATTAAGATTACACTCAAAAACAGTTACTTTTGGCTCGATATCAATAATGGACACTACTTGTTCCTACTTAGATTACACTCACAGTTACCTTTGACTCGATGTATCGACAATATCAATAATGGTCACTTCTGGTTCCTATTTAGATTACACTCACAAACAGTTACCTTTTGCTCGATATCAATAATGGACACTACTTGTTCCTACTTAGATTACACTCACAGTAACTTTTGGCTCGCTGTATCAACGATATCGGTAATGGTCACTTCTTGTTCGTACTTCGATTACACTCATAGTTACCTTTGGCTCGATATATCGACGATATCAATAATGGACACTACTTGTTCCCACTTCGATTACACTCATAGTAACCCTTGACTCGATGTATCGACGATATCAATAATGGACACTACTTGTTCCTATTAAGATAACTCACAAACAGTTACTTTTGACTCGATATCAATAAGTTACACTACATGTTCCTACTTAGATTACACTCACAGTTACCTTTGGCTCGATGTACCGACGACATCAGTAATGGACACTACCTGTTCCTACTTAGATTACACTCACAGTTTCCTTTGACTCGATGTATCGACGATATCAATAATGGGCACTACTGGTTCCTATTTAGATTACACTCACAGTAACCTTTCGCTCGATGTATCGACGATATCGATAATGGACACTTCTTGTTCCTTCTTAGAATACACTTACAGTTACATTTGTCTCGATGTATCGACGATGTCAATAATGGGCTCTACGTGTTCCTACTTAGATTACACTCATAGTTACCATTGACTTGATGTATCGACGATGTCAATAATGTGCACTAGATGTTCCTACTTAGATTACACTAATCGTTACCTTTGTCTCGATGTATCGATACTATCAATAATGGACACTACTTGTTCCTACTTAGATTACACTCACAGTTAAGCTTGGCTCGAAGTATCGACGATATCTATAAAGGACACTACTTGCTCCTACTTAGATTACACTCACAGTGAGCTTTGGCTCGATGTATCGACAATATCAATAATGGACACTACTTATTCCTACTTAGATTACACTAACAGTGACCTTTGGCTCGATGTATCGACGATATCAATAATGGGCACTACTGGTTCCTATTTATATTACACTCACAGTAACCTTTCGCTCGATGTATCGACGATATCGATAATGGACACTTCTTGTTCCTTCTTAAAATACACTTACAGTTACATTTGTCTCGATGTATCGACGATGTCAATAATGGGCAATACGTGTTCCTACTTAGATTACACTCATAGTTACCATTGACTTGATGTATCGACGATGTCAATAATGGGCACTACTTTTTTCTATTTAGATTACACTCACAGTTACCTTTGACTCGATGTATCAACGATGTCAATAATGGGCACTATATGTTCCTACTTAGATTACACTAATCGTTACCTTTGTCTCGATGTATCGATACTATCAATAATGGACACTACTTGTTCCTACTTCGATTACAATCACAGTTAAACTTGGCTCGAAGTATCGACGATATCTATAAAGGACACTACTTGCTCCTACTTAGATTACACTCACAGTGACCTTTGGCTCGATGTATCGACAATATCAATAATGGACACTACTTATTCCTACTTAGATTACACTAACAGTGACCTTTGGCTCGATGTATCGATGATATCAATAATGGACATTACTTGTTCCTACTTAGATTACACTCACAGTTACACTTGGCTCGAAGTATCGACGATGTCTATAATGGACACTACTTGCTCCTACTTAGATTACACCCACAGTGACCTTTGGCTCGATGTATCGACAATATCAATAATGGACACTACTTATTCCTACTTAGATTACACTAACAGTGACCTTTGGCTCGATGTATCGACGATATCAATAATGGACACTACTTGTTCCTACTTTGCTTACACTCACAGAAACCTTTGACTCGATGTATCGACGATGTCAATAATGGACACTACTTGTTCCTACTTAAATTACACTCATAGTTACCTTTTGCTTAATGTATCAACAATATCAGTAATGGACACTACTTGTTCCTACTTAGATTACACTCACAGTTACCTTTGGCTCAATGTATCGACAATATCAATAACAAACACTACTTTTTTCTATTTAGATTACACTCACAGTTACCTTTGACTCCAAGTATCGACGATGTCAATAATGGACACTACTTGTTCCTACTTAGATTACACTAACAGTTACCTTTGTCTCGATGTATCGACGATATCAATAAAAGACACTACTTGTTCCTACTTAGATTACACTCACAGTTACCTCTGGCTCGATGTATCGACGATAATAATAATGGACACTACTTGTTTTTACTTAGATTACACTTAGAGTTACCTTTGGCTCGAAGTATCGACTATGTCAATAATGGAAACTACTTGTTCCTACTTAGATTACACTCACAGTTACCTTTGGCACGATGTATCGACGATATCAATAATGGACACTACTTGTTCCTACTTAGATAACTCTCACAGTTACCTTTGGCTCGAGGTATCGACGATATCAATAATGGACACTACTTGTTCCTACTTAGCTTACACTCACAGTTACGTTTGGCTCTATGTATCGACGATATCAATACTGGGCACGACTTGTTCCTATTTAGATTAAACTCTAGAATAGTTACCTTTGGCTCGATGATATCAATAATGGGCACTCCTTTTTCCTACTTAGATTAAACTCAAAATAGTTACCGTTGGCTCATGTATCCGACGATATCAATAATGGGCACTACCTGTTCCTACTTAGATTAAATACTAGAAAAGTTTCCTTTGGTTCGATGATATCAATAATGGGCACTACTTGTTCCTACTTCTTACCATTCCAAAAACTTTAACATTTTAATACATGCTGTCCACATTTTTATTCGCAACAAACGATTTTTTACTATCATCGTCATTGATATATGTACCAGCTTGTTGTTCAAAAATAACGTTTTTTGTCAGTGTAACAAAGAAGTTCAAACCTGTTTTATGAAGAAGTCTTAATTTGTTGAATAATATAGATAAGTGTATCAGTTGTTTTAACATCATCATTTTCAATACTGTCGTTGATCATTTCTTCCATGATTGGAGCTTCAACCATTTCAAGAAGTGCATGATAGTGGTCCACAATGTACCTGGTATGCTGATTAGCTTATATGCTTAAGTGAAAAATTGTACTCCTCTTGCTGTAACGGAGAGTTGGTCTATTCCACGTTCCAACAAACACAATAAAATATCAAGGTGACATTCACTAGCAGCTATATGTGCTGCATTTCTTTAAAATGTTATCTGTCATATACAGCATATCAGTATATATCTCACACAGGTATTCAATAACTTTTATATTTCCACTTCTTGATGCTCTGTGTAACAGAATCTCGTTTCTATCGATCTTGTCTTGGGGATCTATTCCTTGCTTAATCAGATATTGTAAACATTCTACTGTGCCGTTCTCGGCTGCATCGTTAGCAGCGTTTCTATTACAATTATCTTTCATAAGTAGCATATCAGTATATGTCTAACATAGGTATTTCACAACTTGTATATTTCCACCTATTGATGCTATGTGTAACAGAGTCTCATCACTATCGGTCTTGTCTTGGGGATCTATTACTTTCTTAATCAGATATTGTAAACATCCTACTGTACCGCTGTTGGCTGCATAGTGAGCAGCGTTTCTATTACAATTATCTATCATATGTAGCATATCAGTATATGTCTCACACAGGTATTTCACAACTTCTATATTTCCACCTATTGATGCGCTGTGTAACAGAGTCTCATCACTATCGGTCTTCTCTTGGGGATCTATTCCTTGCTTAATCAGATATTGTAAAAATTTAACTGTACCGCTCTCGGCTGCATCGTGAGCAGCGTTTTCGTTATAATTATCATTCATATGTAGCATATGGGTATATGTCTCACACAGGTATTTTACAACTTCTATATTTCCATCTCTTGATGCTCTGTGTAACAGAGTCTCATCACTACCGTTCTTGTCTTATGGATCTATTCCTTGCTTAATCAGATATTGTAAACATTCTACTGTACTGCTTTTGACTGCATAGTGAGCAGCGTTTCTGTTACAACTATCTTTCATATGAAGCATATCAGTATATGTCTCGCACAGGTATTTCACAACTTCTATATTTCCACCTATTGATGCTCTGTGTAACAGAGTCTCATCACTATCGTTCTTGTCTTGGGGATCAATTCCTTGCTTAATCAGATATTGTAAACATTCTTCTGTGCCGCTGTTGGCTGCATAGTGAGCAGCGTTTCTGTTACAATTATCTTTCATATGTAGCATATCAGTATATGTCTCACACAGGTATTTCACAACTTCTATATTTCCACCTATTGATGCGCTGTGTAACAGAGTCTCATCACTATCGGTCTTCTCTTTGGGATCTATTCCTTGCTTAATCAGATATTGTAAACATTCGACTGTGCCGCTGTTGGCTGTATAGTGAGCAGCGTTTCTGCTACAATTATTTTTCATATGTAGCATATGGGTATATGTCTCGTACAGGTATTTCAAAACTTCTATATTTCCACCTATTGATGCGCTGCGTAACACAGTCTCGTCACTATCCCTCTTCTCTTGGAGATCTATTCTTTGCTTAATATGATATTGTAAACATTCTACTGTAGAGCTCTGGGCTGCATCGTGAGCAGCGTTTCCGTTATAATTATCTTTCATATGCAGCATATGGGTATATGTCTCGCACAGGTATTCCTTCCATTCCCCTTTGATGCGCTGTGTGACAGTCTCATCATCGTTTGTCGTTTCATGTGGATCTATTCCTCGGTTAATTAGATACTGTAAACTTTCTACTGTGCATTTCTTTGCAGCAGCGTTTTCATCTTTTATTTTTAGTAAAGCTTTGTTACGTTCACGGTTGTACTTTACATCGTTGATACGAGATGCTAAATGTAGCAGAATTTTTCCTCTCCTGGTTCTTTCATTTGGATCTATTCTTTCTGACAAAAGATACTTCAATATATCTAAACTAGCTTGGTTAGCAGCATAATGTGCCGCGTTCCAGAGTTCGTTGTCTTTTGTTTGTATCATTTGTGAACCTACCTTACACAGATATTGCACATTTCTTATTTTTCTATTTTCTGATGCAACATGCAAAAGTGACTTACCTTTTTCTGGAGATGACAATTCTATTAGTTGCTTTGTTCCGAATATATTTGCCAACAATTTAAGAATCAAACATTCATCTCGTGAGGCAGCCTCAAATAACATTTTACCTGTTATCCTGAATTTTTCATTTTCAACCAAAACCACGACACAATCAACCTGTGCTGATTTGATTGAATCTAAAACGGCTCTATTTATCTGCTCCTGTTTAACTTGTCCAATGAAGCTTGGATGATTACAGATAGCTTTTAATAATGTTGTGTAACCTAAACCGGAAAAGTAACAAAAAAGAGATTTGCCGTTGCCATCGTTTAGAACAATAGCGATTATTTGACTGGTTTGTAATGCTTTACTTACAAATACATCATCTTGCCAAATTGATTATTTGGCTATAATTGGAATCTTATCTAATTGAGAGGGTATCGACAATGAATCTGCATAACGTTTGAGTATTCTGTCATAGAATACTTTCTGAGCAGAAGGCCGAATATATTCAACAACATATTCTAAAGGACAATATTCAATTAGAATGCTTGGAATTTTATCAACACCAGCCTTAAATACTGCCGAGGTAATTGTTTCATGAAGAAAAGAGAAATTCAGTTCATTTTTGTCATAACAGAATTACGTCCCCACTAACACATGTGCTGCGTTAAATAACAGTCTTGTGTCCATTTTACTAGTCTTAAAGTGATCTTTAACCGCTTCAAAGCAATGATTTAATTGTTCCATGGATTGCATTTTATTAAGTTTGCCATTTGCAAATAATATCATTAATAATGCAATAAAACTCGCACAGTCATTATTCGGAAGTTTCAACATCATGTCTTTGATTGGATTATGTGGTTTGCAGAAGAATGCTTTGATATCAAGATCTGATTTAATCAATCAACATAGAAGTGGAAACCCAACACCATAGTACTGTTTTTTGATAAGTTCATCTGTTGTTGATTTTTGAAGTGACATTTTATGGGAATTCAAATAGAAATTTAAAATCGCTCTCATTTCTGTAGCATCGAAATATTCTCCCAAATCAACTATATTCTGAGTATCAAATAGTAATTGATGAGTTTTAGTTACCCTGCACTTTTCGATAACAGTTGTTCTTGATGTTATAATCACGAAAGATTTGCGACTGAAAACTTGAGTTAAAAATATTTCTGCATAATTGTTCCATGTATTTAGGGCCATTTCGTCAAGACCTGTGTCTCCGAGTATATCACCAATCAACAATACGAACGAATCATGTGGATCTAGAAGAGCTTCAATATCTTTGACATCGTTCAAAATCAAGTGGTTGAATTTGTTTTCTGGTAGATAAAACTTTAACTATAGCGGTGCGTGCAACGTTTGTCTTTCCAGCCCCTGGAATCCCTTTTAACACAACAATGTTGTTTGCAAATAATTTATCTGTGACAACTTTTGTCAACGTAGTTGTTTGTGAAATATTGCCCTCCTCTAAATCTTTGCAGTGTTTATTAAGCACACTTTTAGCTTGATCTGAAAACAATAATAGCTATTAACAATTTACTTGAATAGTTCATAAATTGTCAATATGTGTAGGTTAAGAGAAAAGAAATCGGACAATATTGAACCAAGTTAAGTATATTTCAAAAAGTTTCGTTTGGAAGATTATTTCGATTACTTTGAGTGTCGGTATCATATCGTTTTATATTAGTTTAAACATATTTTATTGCCATATAAACACATATTACAATATATGTAATGCATATCAATCAAATACAATTGAAGGCAACAGGGTCTGGCCACATGTTCTCTCAACATTAGAAACGGGCGTGTCTTACAACTATATTTTGCAATTTTAAAGATTGTTTAGGTATATTGGAAGTATATTTATGGCAGGTAAATATGAATGACATAAAGTTTATGTAATGAGAAGAGCATACATACATACTAACGCAAACACACACGCACGCACACACATCCGCATGCACGCACGCATAATGTGCATATACTAATCGTGACATGTTGTATGTTGATATGATTGTTTCTATATCAAAATACCCACACGCTGGTCTATATTTAGATAAACATATTATTACAGACAACAGATGTTAAGAACAGATCAATACAAAGAAAAAAATGCTCGCGAACATTTTAAGCTTATTTCATTAAACAATGATTTTAACCAAAACAAGAATATGTTTTTGAATAAATTTGGCAAATGCGAAATCGTTATTATAATTTTTTAAACAAACACATGATCAAAATGCCCATACATCATCAATAAATATACTAATGTCAAAATGTCATAAGATACTCACTTCAAAGTACACACAGTTATTATTATTTTATGATTTTATAACCAATTAATTTATTTTCTAAAATCATGGATGAGATACAATATTTGCAAACGTTTCGGGTTGATGTTGAACATTTGTTGGAGCAGCGAGCCATATCAAACAGACACTGTAGTAATATTATTGCAAAGATTATTCGATTGACAGTTGAATAGGGGAACGGATGAACAAGGGAATATGGTTCAGTCGGGATTTCAGAAATTGCTCATCTGGTTTCACATGTCACTTCCTTTCAAATTTTGTATGGAGTAAGCCTATAAAAAACTTATTATAGTTATAGATGAGAAAAATGAGAATGATCTGTTTTCTCATAGCAATTCTATGAAAGTCGCCCTACTGGGCCCCAATGGCCCCTTCTTCCAAAGTTCAAACATACTTCTTACATACTAGTATATGAACAAAACACCTCATACAGCAGTACACGTTGCTTATATCAGAAAAGTCCGCTCTTAGGTATAGATACACATTTGCTTTGAAATGGAACAACAACAAACATGTATAAAGGGAGGTTATAAACTCTTAAGAAGACATTTGACTATTCATTTATCCCGTTTTTTGGTCCCTGCTGGCTCAGCTGTTATGACTTAAAACACTCCAGACTTCAAGATAATTAAAACAATTGATAAAAAAAGAATCATTAATATATAGTTTAAGTATTCCTATGTAAAAATCAATGTCCCCTTACTGAGTCTCAATCGATCCTAGCCTCTTTTTTTGAACACATTTGAAACTACTAGTCATCGGAATCACAAATACCAAATATGAACGAATTTTATTGGACGGTTCTTGAGAATAAGATTGTTAAATGTAAAGTTCACTTTGTCAAACTGATATATCCCCAAAGCGGGCCAATTGTGAAACTAAGGTCAAGGCTTTAACAAACTTGATAGGAACTCATTTGCAAAATATCGAAGTCCCATGCCATGCACTTTCGGAGATATTTGAAATTTTGAAAAAACATACTGATAAACCCCTATGGCGGGGCCAAATTTAACTCCAGGGTGTTCATTTGAACAAATTTGAGAGAGCTTTGTTTAAAAATGCTTCACACAAAATTTAGTGAAAATCTGTCAAGTGGTTTCAGAGAAGAAGTCGTTTGAGGCAAAAGTTAACGACGAACGACAGACGACGTTAGACTACAACAGCTCATCATAAGCTTAAACAAGCTCATAGAAGTGATAAGCCACGTACACAATACCCTTCGTCATCAGCGTTGTTTGAGATGATATGCAATACGTAGTAACAACGTTACCTCAAAGTACTGGGATAGTTTTTTACGACCGCCGCAGATGACATAATACTGCTGTTGTGATTATTAATAATAACACAAAAAGAAAATTTTGATTTATTGAACGTGTTCATGTGTGTGTGTGTGTTTGGGAATGTTAATGAAACCCATCACGCCAACTATTTATATAGTCAGTACTGGCATAAGCAACACTCAGTAAGCCCCAAGACTCCAAATATTCATTCATCAGGATTAACGAGAACGGCCATTTAAATTATGATAATAGTCGGCATGATTTGTATGGGTGTTAAAGCACTTTCTTGTCATATTTAAATATAACGAAAATAAATCTTATACTGGTGAAACTCGTCTCACTTTGTAAACACAAATATACACTTTTTCATAAAAATATGAAATTATAAATAAATCTTATCCTTTACTGCTGGGCTTTTGTATTTGTTTTAGCGGAGGAACTACTTTCTGTCGGCTCTCTATGTTTCAAGTGGTTCTAATTGTTACATTGTACATCTGAATGCTAGGCGATAAGTTCCTAAGACATTTGTGTGTTTCAGTAGTGTGACGCTACACCTAGTCCTAATGCTAAACGTTTAAGTAATTTTAATGCGAGTAAATTTTTTTATGTAAAGTAGACTCGAGGGCAATAGTGCTTATTATAAAGAATATTGTATCTGGCACAGTTCAATATATCAATTGAGAATAAGATATTTTTATTAAAGATAAAATATATTCAATGATATTCGCAATTGTAATTGTTTTTATGTATCATGATAACTGGACATGCAGATCTTCACAATTTTAACATTTTTATAAAACAAGAGGTATAGGAGAACAGTATGCTCGACTTCTCTCTGTCTGGAAACTTGTATAGTTTAAACTTTTTTAGTTTACTTCGATTGTGAAACAATTTATTACAACTGATGCAAATCACGCTCGAAGCCTTCCTTGGTAGAACCAGTACTAAGCACATGCGGAAAAGTCTCGATCAAGGACACTACATATAGCCGCGGAAGAGGATCGAACCTACGACCCTCCGATTATAGAAGCGATAATTTACCACTGGACCTCGCGCTCCAAGCTTGTCTAACAGTAATAGCTATGGGAGAACTTGACTACTCTTATGATCGTGAACACATGTGTAATTTCATTGATGCAAGACTAGTATGTAATAGGCTATGAGCTTGCTTCACAATGTTGATTAAATATTTTATGTGTGAATTGGCCTGCAATTAAACGTGAGTTATCTCACGTGTCCATTTGAGTCTCCTTAATATTGGTGTATACACATAAGAAGTGTCGTTGTGTACAGGTAGTAGCTACAGAGTTGCAAAATAAATAACAAAATGTTCCCAATCTGAAAGGGGTCATTAATCTATTTTAAACAAAACAGCGAAAACAGAAGATCGTGGGTTCGATCCCTTGACGGGTCATACCAAAGAAATTGTTTCGTTGGCGCCCAGATAATCAAAGGTCTTGTCAGCCCGATGTCAGTATAATGTGACTGGGTTGGATATCACACTTTGTTTCTGAGGCATGATATTCTTGTGCTGCGACAGCGATTAGAATATTGTCTCAAAGTAGACACCGTCGCTATATGATTTAAAAGTTGTTAAAACACGATACAACAACTAAACCAAATCTGAATCCCACTTGTCTCTTTAAGTCCTATGGTAATTAAGACATGTTTAGTAATTATTTAGATATTTACTTGCGAAAAATGTAAGTATAAAAGGGTCGCAATTCTGCCTAAAATTTAAATCGAGTTATCAAACTAAGTCATTCAGTCATTTTGAACACACGTGTGAAATTTCGCTGTTACATGGGTAGTAGTTACTAAGATTTTTAGGCATGCTAAAAACTTTGAAATACCGAAGCCGGGTCCAATATAATAGCTCCATATATATATATATATATATAACATAATATAAAGAAACAAATAACGCCATACGCCATACGCAGATGAATTTTTGGACAAGGGTGCCATTTTCTGCATTTCAAAACTTATTTTGCCCATTTGCTGAGTTTTGTAAATAATCACCAAACGACAACAAATCACAAAATTCACAAAGGCATCGTTTTTATTAGATCTTTAGTCTCAACATATATTTGTTTAAAAAATGAGTATATACATAATGCAAGTGTCAGGCAATGCGCGTTCATGAAATTCAATGTAGATCTACATAATCCATTTTACAACTGTGTAACACAAGTCTTAAAATTAATTCTTTGAGACTGAAATTCATAACATTTAAACTTACGCATTCAACAACGTCTATCTGAAAACAAATTGTGATGATTTGCTAATTATTAGTCAAACATTAGATTATTGATGTTATACCAACACAAAAATAGTTATTTAGTATTTTTCCAAATTTATCATGATTAAAAAGAAATGTAATAAATTATGTTCCTCAAAACAATAATAACCATAATAGAATTTAATTGGAGTTTACGGCACACCAAATTACACTATACGGCGCCAAACAGGACTGAACAGTTTGGTTTCACATCTCATTCACATCATGATAAAAATCAAGAGATATGGCACCAAAACTTTCATCTTCAAAGTGATGCAGTTCATTCCAAGTTTTTAAACTTTAGTTTTAAGTGGAACGCAACCCTGTGTATAAAACAGGTAATATGAATAGGTATGAGTTCAGTTTTCTATTATTAGCATCAATATGCATAAATTCGAGTCCATAAAGATAAATTGGCTCTTTATGTAACGGTCATTTTCGCACATCGACTTTGTAGTGGAACTAGCCGCCATATTGGACACATGCGTGACATCACAACTGCACTTTCGGTTTAACACAAAATTACAGCAGATAAGGCCTATAGAAACGTGCAATTATAGTCAACGGCAAAAATACTCGTAGGAATAATAAAATGGATTTTGATAACGGAGAAGGACTTACGGCCTACATCTTTGAACCAGAATTTTCGGAAGTAGAGTTAAATAGGTTAGAAAACGAGAGAAAAAGTAAAACGGCACCGTCGTTCACACATGTGAAAGATTTTTTGAGCTGCGAAAACTTTGTAATGATGTCTTCTTCTGACGAGCCTGCACATTCATGCTGTACTATCTGAGTATATATTGTTTGTTACTCAGTCAATAAATTACCAAAAAAATCTATTTAGACCAGGAATGGCGAGCGGACGAGTGACATTTTCCAGCCCTGTTACAGATGTTTAGTTAATCTAACCACTATTTCCTGGTACCCTGAAAAAAATAACCAGTACTCGAGTACACCCCATATCCGCAAGTAACTGATAACTTCCCTACTTGAATCAGAAGTGAGTGACAAATGATAATGAGACACATTATTGTATTGTCAATCATCACAGATACGGTTGCCGGCTGGGTATTCGAACTCGCGACACCTGGGTTGATAGTCAGACAAGTAACTGACTGAGCTAATCGGGCATGTCACAATTAAATGGCTTTTGTTTGTATTTTAATAATAAATTTTAGATACCATGTCGTTTCCACACCTTATGTTTTGGCACTAATCTCTTCTTTTTATTATTTATTGAATTATCGCACCTGTTTAATCAGCATGCAATTATAACATTATGAAAGTTACATTAATTTTGCAATATTTTGGAAGAGTATATAAAATTACAAACTAAATTTCAGAAATCATTTGAGCTATCAAGTGTTATTAGTACATTTTTAAAGAGCTTCCCACTGGATAATATACACTAAGTCTATATATATATATCTTATATGGTAATCTTCGTCCTGAAATCATCAGAAATTGTATGCCTGGGTAATGGTATGCCAAGGCATTTGTATGCTTCATTCTGCAATCTTAGGTCCTAATCCAAAGTATTGGCGTTTTGCACGTGGCGTCACCAGTTCGAGTGGTCGTCATCTTGGAGGTATCACTCATGCGCGAGTAAACAAACACAAAGGTTCAATAATCAGCAAGATTTAATGTCAACATGGTCAATGATTGTTTTGGTCTGGGATCGTTTTGATTGTAAATTGAGGATACACATCACTTATTCCGCTGCAGAAAACAATGTTAATGGGTTAAGTCCTTCAATTCAGAATTGTTTTCGGGTTTAATTGTCTGCCTTCGATGTTCGCTAATCCGTTGTATATCTATATAGAAACTGTTTACGTAAATTAGTGTATATACATAAGAGTTTCAGTAGAGAGCAGTCACTAACGACACAATACATTTTGCGCGAGAACTAGAACGGAAGTGCTGCTATGACGTCACCGAATACCTCCAACATAAAAGATCAATAAAATGGCGGCGCCCATAATATTTATGAAACGCTTGAAATCATGATATGTAATATCATTTTTCTCTTTTGATCAATGTCGTTCAATTAAAATGTGTGGATTTTTGTGTTAATTACATGTCTATTTAACGATAAATAGCCATTTATATTCTGACATGCGGTACCCTTTCAACAAGGTTTTATTCACAATATACATGGTAGTCATACATTCAATAAACATATTAAGCAACAAGCGGAAGGGGTTCAGAAGAAAGCTATGATAGCTTAATATATGTGTGTACCTGCAAGGGTTCAGGTAGTGGATCATGTTCTATTCACAATGAGACACTCCCGGATTCACACAGGACATAATACCTAATGCAAGCGTTGCTAAACGTATCTTATATAGTAGCAGTATATCATGGATAGATCATCATCATAATTGTACTCGCCCCTGCCTCGGCGTTGTTTTTTCAGGTTTAAGTTTTTTTTATCAGGTAAGATATTTATGAAACCACTTATTTGATATGAATAAAACTTCACGTGTGTTCAGCATCATCTATGTAACTCAAAGACATAATAACCATAACTGTAGTTTGCATTTTTGGAAGAATTATGGTTTTTTTGGGCTTAATTTTTCAGGTTTTAGTTTTTTAAAAGATAAGATATCTATGCCACCGGGTCGGGCCCGATTAGCTCAGTCAGTTATGCGTCTGAATATCAATCCAGGGGTCGTGAGTTCGAATCCCCCGCCCGGCAACAGCCTCCGTGATGATTGATATACGACATTGTGTCTCATTATCATTCGTCTTTCACCACTGATTCAAGTGAGAAAGTTATCAGTTACTTGCGGAGACGGGGTGTGCTCGAGAACTGGTTAATCCCAGGAAACGATGATGAGGTTAACTGATCGTCTGTTAGCCCCAATGGCATAAAATGACGCTAAATATTCAATCAATCAGTCTATGCCACCATTCATATGATATGAATGAAACTTCACATAAATGTTCATGTCATCACTGGAACGAAAAGACATAATAACCATAACTCTAGGTTGCATTTTTGGAAGAGTTATGGCCCTTTTTGGACTTAATTTTTCAGGTTTGAGTTTTTTATAAGGTAAGCTATCTATGCCACTGGGCCGGGCCCGATTAGCTCAGTCGGTTATGCGTCTGTCTATCAATCCAGGGGACGGGAGTTCGAATTCCCCGCCCGGCAACAGTCTCCGTGATGATCGATATACGACATTGTATCTCATTATCATTCGTCTCTCACCACTGATTCAAGTGGGAAAGTAATCAGTTACTTGTGGAGACGGGATGTGTCCGAGTACTGGTTAATCCCAGAAAACAGTGGTTAGGTTAACTGATCGTCTGTTAGCCCTCGATGGCATAAAAATAACACTAAATATTCAATCAATCAATCTATGCCACCACTTATACGATATTAATGAAACTTCACATGTGTGTTCAGTATCAATGGAACGAACATAGATAATAACCATAACTCTGGGTTGCATTTTATACAGAGTTATGGCCATTTTGGACTTTGAAAATTTGGTTAGAGATTTTTAGAGGTTAAAGTTTTTGATTTGGTACCTATTTCATCATCCTATCATTGGACAGGAATGAAACCTCACTTGTGTGTTCAACATCCTCTAGGAAACACATAGAGACAAAAATCATAACTTTTGATTGCATTTTTGCAAAATTATGTCCCTTATAGACTTAAAAATTTTGTTTTTAGCAGGTTAAGGTTTGCAATACAAGGCCTAGATCTTAGATGTTTGACAAATTGGGTCAGTTTGTGGTCCTCTCTCAAATTTGTTCAAAACCATGACTCTTTGGGCAAAACTGGCACCCCCTATGGGATTTATTTTCTTCATTTTCATGAAAGGGTATCTAACTGTGATAAACTGTTCATGCTGGTACAAGATCATTTCAACTATAATTCCATTTAGATGAACTGGTACCGATATATTGCCCTCTGAGGTTAAGTTAGTGCATAGGCCTATATGTCATGCTAAATTAATTAATATTAAGGCAATATAGGCCAGTCATTCACTTTGTTGTTTTCAGAAAAAACATAACTGTTTATAATGAAAATAGATAGTGTTGGTGAATTATTTTGCTAATTTATTTTAACTGATAAGCAATAAATATAGTTTAATTTAACCACCCCTAAGTTTTAGTTGTCTTCCATTTGTTTTATTTATTTTTAAAAATGATATGATAAAAGTATATGTGTATATTATGTATGTATGTATGTATGTATGTATGTATGTATGTATGTATGTATGTATGTATGCTGTATGTGTGTGTGTGTGTGTGTGTGTGTGTGTAATAAAATTCAGAATTGCACATAATCTAACACGCCTATAAGACTTGTTGGTATATCATCAAAAGGTACTGCATTTTTCCAACGATCCTGTTCTTGTCGAAGTTTTTTGTATATGACATTTCTTAAGAGAAAAAAAATCCAATTTCTGGTGTAAGCCTACTTTTGTTTCCTGGTAGTAACAAACACCCGTCCAGAACATCACGTAATTCGAAAAACCTTAGACTAAATTGGTATAATAAATCCCACATGCTTTCAGAACGAAGCTTTTCTAAAGTACCGACTTATTTCAAGCTTTAGTTTGTGCTTGTAGTCAGTCACAGTCTTTTGATTGTAAGCTAGTTTACAGACAATTGTCTAGTGTAGTCTAGAATATGCTGGGTCAAAACAGCAGCAATAATAAAATCAAAGTTTTCCATTCCTAGCAAAATAAATTGAGACATCGTGTGCTGCCTGGCCAATACTTCATCTGAGTATCATAATTTATTTAGTTTACACATGTAACAAGGATATAAAATATAGTGCCTCAATTTTGTTCATACCTAGCTCGAAAAACATGCCTCCCTGTGCTTCAGAGTAACTACGTGCCTGATTTGTAGAAAAAAGACCAACGAGATAATATTAATTAAAGGTATGAAAGGATGGATAAGAACATGCATTGTTGTCATTCAATCCCTAGTCCTTTACACAATTAAAAAGGCAAAATATGATGGCCAACTGAAAATGTGTCAATCATCAATCAAAAATGTGCGTGTATGTGTCTACGTACATATGACTGAATCGCTTACTTACCAATTTTTCTGTTCAATGTAGTTTTATCTACCGTCTCTTTATACATCTCAGAAGCATGCCGTCGATGGCCATGCATGGTACCTATTGTAATAAAGTAAAATTGAGCGTGGTTTTATTTACAAATAAAATACAGTTATAAAGTAATACATTTTATTATATACGTTAACAAAACTGTAACATTTTCCCAGGATTTCTACAGAGTGATACGACGCTCCGTTTCTACCGTGTGAATATAATCATACATATGTATCAATATTAATAAAGTGTCTGATCTCTGTAACGTGTCTCTGGACTATGTTCTATTGATAACTGCAGTAAGTACAGAAACGCAGTACATGTCCACCGCCTCATTCATGATAAGCAAATATGCTAAGGTCAAGGGTAAAGACCAGCAGAAATTTTAAGTTATCGTACTTAGGTGTAATTTATCTCTGTTAGACTATCAAGCAATAAAGACCTAGATGTTGTTCTACTTTCTCAACCAATAAAATAGCTCAAATATTTCAAAATAAAACGTTCCATTTTACATAGAACGGCGTGACCGTCAGTAGATGTTGACTTACTTCCTCAACCAAAGGAATCGCTCCAGGAACATTATATTAATGATGTGCCCATACGCAAACAGAGCTTTCATAGTTACGGTTTTATCGTCGATAAAACATGATACATGTAATTGTATGTTACGTATAGCTTTGTATTACAATCTTATAATTTCTTGTTATTGTTGCTGTTATGCAGTATTGTAATTTTTAAAAATTCAGATATTTAATTATGTATATTTTACTAGAGTGGTATGAAAAAAGAAAGATAGAGCATATAAGGTGTATTACTTCGATACGTCAGACCAGTAAATCACACGCGGATTAACCAACTTCATCATTTACATATGTGCGTTCGAATGTGTATGCTAACCAATAAATAACATACATCATGCACTCAGCAGATTATATGATTATATTCTGATTTATATCAATTAAACTTTTATTACTGTAACACAATGTGTTTAAACATATGTATACGTTATTACCTTGCAAGCGTGACAGTTTCTGAAAACCTCTTTTCGTCGTGCATGACCTCAATAGTCTTTTTTTCTGTTGTCCTGATTGTGTGTCTTGAATTGATTGTACAGATCGCTTTATTTCAGTATGTTCAGTTTTTATTTCAGCCAGTTCTTCCATAATCGTATTGCTCTTTTCAATAATAATAGTTTCTATTTTGTTATCCCAATCATGCCACGCCTTCGTGTCGATAACTTTTTCTGCTGATAATGTTTCCTTCTCAATTGATAAAAGCATATCTTTAAATGTTTGTTGACAGCTAAAAGATAAAAGCGATGAAACATTGTTCAGGGTGAATGCTATGTCTGTCCAAACTTGTTGATAATCTGATTCACTCATAGCCATTCGCGTGTTGTGTCCATAAATTGTATTACGGAGTGCTCTAATGTCTTGAACAGCATCCTTTTGTGATTTATTCAATGTTACACAGTTCGTGAGAACACATGTAGTCAGGGTAATGTCCCATTCCGCGATATTAGTGGCACGTTTGCTAGGTGGATACAAAATGTCGTACTGCGAATCTTTAATAATTCTTTTTAGTTTGAGACTACTAATTTTGCTGTTAGTGTTCGTATCAGCTAAGAAATCGTCCATTTTTTTAAATCCCCCTTTATGTACATCGTCTTGAAGAAGGAGTTCCATCGTTAAATATCCACCGCCCTCTACAAGAAGTTTGGATGATCGAAAGCAGTTGTCTGCTTCCTTCCAACTTTAACAAGTTGCCATGGTGACATGTAATGACACAATATTAGTATCACAGTAACCGAATGAGCGCCCAATGCAAAACAAATTTGCTGTTTTCATCGTAAAAACAAGACACAAATGAGACTGGTAAATATGGCGTGTTGATAATCTGTGGCAGTCTGAAATGTATAAAACACTGGGTAGGCATTTACAAAAATGGTAATTAAGACCTTCCAAAATAAAGTTTTAGTATAGAAAATGCAATTTTATTTGATTTTACAGGCGAATATTCTCTAGTTTCCAAACGAATATTCACGTCAGACCAATAATCCTCTTTGAGTTATTTGATTTTTCAGAGGAACGCTCTTCTGTGTGATATTTGACTTCTGTCCTTCGAGAGAAACTGAGAAACAGACGTTCATTCCTTTTTAACATTTTTAACTCTCAAACGAACGTTCGTTTGTGAGAGATTTGAAGTTAAAGACAAATATTCTTCTGTGAGTTATTTTACTTTTCAGACGAACATTTCCTCTCCTAGTAGGTTACGTACACATTGTGTCCCCCGTTGGGCGCCAAATGTAACAGGACGAGAAAATAGGCAGCTAGTCCGGGACTCGAACCCAGGACCCTTCGCTTACAGGGCTAATGCTCTACCGTCTGAACTAACCGAACCGCTTACATAAATTCCTGTCCTAGTAGGTTACGTACACAATGTGACATATTCCCTCAATAATTTGGAATTCGTCCCGAATTTCCATACAGACCAGAGATTTATGTGAATGTCTTGAACTGTATATAAGTGACAGTACCCCGTTGGGCGCCAAATGTAACAGGACGAGAAAATATACAACCAGCCTGGGACTCGAACCCGGAACCCTTTGCTTACAGGGCGAATGCTCTACCGTCTGAGCTAACCTAACTGCTTACATAAATTCCTCTCCTTTATATCTGACAGAAACACTTATTATGTACAAGTGTAGCTGAAATACTGACAGAAGAGATCAATGTTGCAAAAGAGAAGAGCGTGTATGAATTAAACAAACATAAGTTACACCCTCTCTTGGTTTAATTCCACTGAACATGAACACAAGGGCAGATAGAGGAAAGCTTATTTTGGCTGCAGAAGATAACCGGGATAATAATGAGCATACACTCATAGGAAAAAAATCTACGCATGCTATGACCATGTTTACTTTCACGTGTGGGTCCGATTCATCAATCTCAAGAACGCATGAACGAACACTGGGTACGTATTCATTACAACTCCTTGTTTTAATCTTAAGGCCTGTGTATATGATTGAAATTCAAGTATCTAGTATAATGTTATAGAAAATAAATTATTGGCAGATTTGATGGTCATCTTCGGTGCCATCTTAGATTTATCTTATTCTTGAACCTTACATTTAAAATGTTATACAAGGACTCCTAAAGCAGTACATTACATGGAACATATATCAAGATGTTTTTAATTTATATTTACAATGAATTACTAGCATTTCGGTGGAATATATATGTATTTTTTCTGTTATATTTGACCTTTTGAACTACATTTTGACGTCATACTAGGTTCAATTAATAACATAATTACTATGAAATGTCAATAAATGCATTAAAATAAATCAACTGTCTTAAGTTAATATTTAGCCTTGTTTATTCAATTGTATCACTTCATACATGCTTTATAACACTACTGAAGAAAACGGCGGCCATCTTGGATTTCTCAGCTCGCCCTCACTTTTGAAAAGTTATGCCGATGACCTCTTAACTCTTTACTCCATATGCATTTTAACTGGTCTCTTCCAAACTCAAAAGCCACACATAGTCAATTTCCATGAATAGATACATCAAACTTTAACTTTTATTAATATACTTGTAAAGCGGATATTCGTTTATATATATACACACTTAGTCAACGGATGACATTTGATACTATGTTATGTCCTTATGAATAGGAACAGCTTTATGTTTTGCAATAAATATAATTACGATTTATACTTAAACAAATTAACACTGACATATTTGCAATATAATCACGGGTAATAATTATACAAATTCAAAAATAATTTTTATCTCAAACTTTATATAAATGGATCAATGCATGCTTTTTGTAGTAATTATCTTGACAAATAACTATGTACAGTCTTTAATCATGTATAACAAAAAACTAAAAACTAACATTATAGCAAAGAACTGACATTAAAATAACCTTCTCACATAATGTAACTATACTGACTCAGACATTTACATTATCAGACAGTTATTATAATTGTCAGACACAGTGGACATATATATCTAACTCAGAAACAGTGATTATATATCATAGCGATTACAATTCTCAGACATTTTGATACAGTATTGTAATTGTCAGACACAGTGGACATATATATCTAACACAGAAACAGTGATTATATATCATAGTGAGTACAATTCTCAGAAATTTTGATACAGTATTTTAATTGTCAGACACAGTGGACATATATATCTAACTCATAAACAGTGATTATATATCATAGTGATTACAATTCTCAGACATTTTGATACAGTATTATAATTGTCAGACACAGTAGACATATATATCTAACACAGAAACAGTGATTATAAATCCTAGTGATTACAATTCTCAGACATTTTGATACAGTATTATAATTGTCAGACAAAGTGGACATATATATCTAACTCATAAACAGTGATTATATATCCTAGTGATTACAATTCTCAGACATTTTGATACAGTATTATAATTGTCAGACGAAGTGGACATATATATCTAACTCATAAACAGTGATTATATATCCTAGTGATTACAATTCTCAGACATTTTGATACAGTATTATAATTGTCAGACACAGTGGACATATATATCTAACACAGAAACAATGATTATATATCATAGTTATTACAATTATCAGACATTTTGATACAGTATTGTAATTGTCAGACACAGTGGACATATATATCTAACACAGAAACAGTGATTATATATCATAGTGAGTAAAATTTTCAGAAATTTTGATATAGTATTATAATTGTCAGCCACAGTGGACATATATATCTAACACAGAAACAGTGATTATATATCATAGTGAGTACAATTCTCAGACATTTTGATACAGTATTATAATTGTCAGCCACAGTGGACATATATATCTAACACAGAAACAGTGATTATATATCCTAGTGATTACAATTCTCAGACATTTTGATACAGTATTATAATGGTCAGACACAGTGGACATATATATCTAACACAGAAACAGTGATTATATATCATAGTGATTACAATTCTAAGACATTTTGATACAGTAGTGTAATTGTCAGACACAGTGGACATATATATCTTACACAGAAACAGTGATTATATATCATAGTGAGTACAATTCTCAGAAATTTTGAATAGTATTATAATTGTCAGACACAGTGGACATATATATCTAACTCAGAAACAGTGATTATATATCATAGTGAATACAATTCTCAGACATTTTGATACAGTATTATAATTGTCAGACACAGTGGACATATATATTTAACACAGAAACAGTGATAATATATCCTAGTGATTACAATTTCAGACATTTTCATACAGTATTATAATTGTTAGCCACAGTGGACATATATATCTAACACAGAAACAGTGATTATATATCCTAGTGATTACAATTCTCAGACATTTTGATACAGTATTATAATTGTCAGACACAGTGGACATATATATCTAACTCAGAAACAGTGATTATATATCCTAGTGATTACAATTCTCAGACAGTTGGACACAGTATTATAATTGTCAGACACAGTGGACATATATATCTAACACAGAAACAGTGATTATATATCATAGTGATTACAATTTTCAGACATTTTGATACAGTATTGTAATTGTCAGACACAGTGGACATATATATCTAACACAGAAACAGTGATTATATATCATAGTGGGTACAATTCTCAGAAATTTTGATACAGTATTATAATTGTCAGACACAGTGGACATATATATCTAACTCAGAAACAGTGATTATATATCATAGTGAATACAATTGTCAGACATTTTGATACAGTATTATAATTGTCAGACACAGTGGACATATATATCTAACTCAAAACAGTGATTATATATCCTAGTGATTACAATTCTCAGACAGTTTGGTACAGTATTATAACTGTCAGACACAGTGGACATATATATCTAACACAGAAACAGTGATTATATATCATAGTGATTACAATTCTCAGACATTTTGATACAGTATTGTAATTGTCAGACACAGTGGACATATATATCTAACACAGAAACAGTGATTATATATCATAGTGGGTACAATTTTCAGAAATTTTGATACAGTATTATAATTGTCAGACACTGTGGACATATATATCTAACTCAGAAACAGTGATTATATATCATAGTGAATACAATTGTCAGACATTTTGATACAGTATTGTAATTGTCAGAAACAGTGGACATATATATCTAACACAGAAACAGTGATTACATATCATAGTGGGTACAATTCTCAGAACTTTTTATACAATATTATAATTGTCAGACACAGTGGACATATATATCTAACTCAGAAACAGTGATTATATATCATAGTGAATACAATTGTCAGACATTTTGATACAGCACTATAATTGTCAGACACAGTGGACATATATATCTAACTCAGAAAAAGTGATTATATATACTAGTGAGTACAATTCTCAGACATTTTGATAGAGTATTATAATTGTCAGCCACAGTGGACATATATATCTAACACAGAAACAGTGATTATATACCATAGTGATTACAATTTTCAGACGTTTTGATACAGTATTGTAATTGTCAGAAACAGTGGACATATATATCTAACACAGAAACAGTGATTACATATCATAGTGGGTACAATTCTCAGAACTTTTTATACAATATTATAATTGTCAGCCACAGTGGACATATATATCTAACACAGAAACAGTGATTATATACCATAGTGATTACAATTCTCAGACGTTTTGATACAGTATTGTAATTGTCAGACACAGGGGGCATATATATCTGAAACAGAAACAGTGTTTATATATCATAGTGAATACAATTGTCAGACATTTTGAAACAGTATTATAATTGTCAGACACAGTGGACATATATATCTAACTCAGAAACAGTGATTATATATCCTAGTGATTACAATTCTCAGACAGTTGGACACAGTATTATAATTGTCAGACACAGTGGACATATATATCTAACACAGAAACAGTGATTATATATCATAGTGATTACAATTTTCAGACATTTTGATACAGTATTGTAATTGTCAGACACAGTGGACATATATATCTAACACAGAAACAGTGATTATATATCATAGTGGGTACAATTCTCAGAAATTTTGATACAGTATTATAATTGTCAGACACAGTGGACATATATATCTAACTCAGAAACAGTGATTATATATCATAGTGAATACAATTGTCAGACATTTTGATACAGTATTATAATTGTCAGACACAGTGGACATATATATCTAACTCAAAACAGTGATTATATATCCTAGTGATTACAATTCTCAGACAGTTTGGTACAGTATTATAACTGTCAGACACAGTGGACATATATATCTAACACAGAAACAGTGATTATATATCATAGTGATTACAATTCTCAGACATTTTGATACAGTATTGTAATTGTCAGACACAGTGGACATATATATCTAACACAGAAACAGTGATTATATATCATAGTGGGTACAATTCTCAGACATTTTGATACAGTATTGTAATTGTCAGACACAGTGGACATATATATCTAACACAGAAACAGTGATTATATATCATAGTGGGTACAATTCTCAGAAATTTTGATACAGTATTATAATTGTCAGACACTGTGGACATATATATCTAACTCAGAAACAGTGATTATATATCATAGTGAATACAATTGTCAGACATTTTGATACAGTATTGTAATTGTCAGAAACAGTGGACATATATATCTAACACAGAAACAGTGATTACATATCATAGTGGGTACAATTCTCAGAACTTTTTATACAATATTATAATTGTCAGACACAGTGGACATATATATCTAACTCAGAAACAGTGATTATATATCATAGTGAATACAATTGTCAGACATTTTGATACAGCACTATAATTGTCAGACACAGTGGACATATATATCTAACTCAGAAAAAGTGATTATATATACTAGTGAGTACAATTCTCAGACATTTTGATAGAGTATTATAATTGTCAGCCACAGTGGACATATATATCTAACACAGAAACAGTGATTATATACCATAGTGATTACAATTCTCAGACGTTTTGATACAGTATTGTAATTGTCAGAAACAGTGGACATATATATCTAACACAGAAACAGTGATTACATATCATAGTGGGTACAATTCTCAGAACTTTTTATACAATATTATAATTGTCAGCCACAGTGGACATATATATCTAACACAGAAACAGTGATTATATACCATAGTGATTACAATTCTCAGACGTTTTGATACAGTATTGTAATTGTCAGACACAGGGGGCATATATATCTGAAACAGAAACAGTGTTTATATATCATAGTGAATACAATTGTCAGACATTTTGAAACAGTATTATAATTGTCAGACACAGTGGACATATATATCTAACTCAGAAACAGTGATTGTATATCATAGTGAGTACAATTCTCAGATATTTTGATACAGTATTATAATTGTCAGACACAGTGGACATATATATCTAACTCAGAAACAGTGATTATATATCCTAGTGATTAAAATTCTCAGACAGTTTGATACAGTATTATAACTGTCAGACACAGTGGACATATATATCTAACACAGAAACAGTGATTATATATCATAGTGATTACAATTCTCAGACATTTTGATACAGTATTGTAATTGTCAGACACAGTGGACATATATATCTAACACAGAAACAGTGATTATATATCATAGTGGGTACAATTCTCAGAAATTTTGATACAGTATTATAATTGTCAGACACTGTGGACATATATATCTAACTCAGAAACAGTGATTATATATCATAGTGAATACAATTGTCAGACATTTTGATATAGTATTGTAATTGTCAGAAACAGTGGACATATATATCTAACACAGAAACAGTGATTACATATCATAGTGGGTACAATTCTCAGAACTTTTTATACAATATTATAATTGTCAGACACAGTGGACATATATATCTAACTCAGAAACAGTGATTATATATCATAGTGAATACAATTGTCAGACATTTTGATACAGCACTATAATTGTCAGACACAGTGGACATATATATCTAACTCAGAAAAAGTGATTATATATACTAGTGAGTACAATTCTCAGACATTTTGATAGAGTATTATAATTGTCAGCCACAGTGGACATATATATCTAACACAGAAACAGTGATTATATACCATAGTGATTACAATTCTCAGACGTTTTGATACAGTATTGTAATTGTCAGACACAGGGGGCATATATATCTGAAACAGAAACAGTGTTTATATATCATAGTGAATACAATTGTCAGACATTTTGATACAGTATTATAATTGTCAGACACAGTGGACATATATATCTAACTCAGAAACAGTGATTGTATATCATAGTGAGTACAATTCTCAGATATTTTGATACAGTATTATAATTGTCAGACACAGTGGACATATATATCTAACACAGAAACAGTGATTATATACCATAGTGATTACAATTCTCAGACATTTTGATACAGTATTGTAATTGTCAGACACAGTGGACATATATATCTAACTCAGAAACAGTGATTATATATCATAGTGAATACAATTATCAGACATTTTGATACAGTATTATAATTGTCAGACACAGTGGACATATATATATAACACAGAAACAGTGATTATATACCATAGTGATTACAATTCTCAGACATTTTGATACAGTATTGTAATTGTCAGACACAGTGGACATATGATACAGTATTGAATTTGTTAGACACAGTGGACATATATATCTAACTCAGAAACAGTAATTATATATCATAGTGATTACAATTCTCAGACATTTTGATACAGTATTGTAATTATCAGACACAACAGACATATATATCTAACTCAGAAACAGTGATTATATATCATAGTGAGTACAATTCTCAGATATTTTGATAGAGTATTGTAATTGTCAGACACAGTGGACATATATATCTAACACAGAAATAGTGATTATATATCCTAGTGATTACAATTTTCAGACATTTTGATACAGTATTGTAATTGTCAGCAACAGTGGACATATATATCTAACTCAGAAACAGTGATTATATATTCTAGTGAGTACAATTCTCAGACATTTTGATAGAATATTGTAATTGTCAGACACAGTTGACATATCTATCTAACTCAGAAACAGTGATTATATATCTTAGTGATTACAGTTCTCAGACATTTTGATACAGTATTGTAATTGTCATCCACAGTGGACATATATATCTAACTCAGAAACAGTGATTATATATCCTTGTGAGTACAATTCTCAGACATTTTGGTACAGTATTATAATTGTCAGACACAGTGGACATATATATCTAAAACTGAAACAGTGATTATATATCCTTGTGATTACAATTCTCAGACATTTTGATACAGTATTATAATTGTCAGACACAGTGGACATATATATTTAACGTAGAAACAGTGATTATATATCATAGTAATTACAATTCTGAGACATTTTGATACAGTATTATAATTGTCAGACATATTGGACATATATATCTAACACAGAAACAGTGATTATATATCATAGTATTTACAATTCCCAGACATTTTGATATGGTATTATAATTGTCAGACACAGTAGACATATATATCTAACTCAGAAACAGTAATTATATATCATAGTGATTACAATTCTCAGACATTTTGATACAGTATTATAATTGTCAGACACATTGGACATATATATCTAACACAGAAACAGTGATTATATATCATAGTAATTACAATTCTCAGACATTTTGATACAGTATTATAATTGTCAGACACAGTTGACATATATATCTAACTCAGAAACAGTGATTATATACCATAGTGATAACAATTCTCAGACCTATTGATACAGTATTATAATTGTCAGACACAACAGACATATATATCTAACTCAGAAACAATGATTATATATCCTAGTGATACAATTCTCAGACATTTTGATAGAGTATTATAAATGTCAGACACAGTGGACATATATATCTAACTCAGAATCATTGATTATATACCATAGTGATAACAATTCTCAGACATATTGATACAGTATTATAATTGTCAGACACAACAGACATATATATCTAACTCAGAAACAGTGATTATATATCCTAGTGCTTACAATTATTAGACATTTTGATACAGTATTATGATTGTCAGACCCAGTAGACATATATATCTAACTCAGAACAATGATGATATATCTTAGTGATTAAAATTTTCAGACATTTTGATAGAGTATTGTAATTGTCAGACACAGTTCACATATATATCTAACTCAGAAACAGTGATTATATACCATAGTGATTACAATTCTCAGACATATTGATATAGTATTATAATTGTCAGACACAACAGACATATATATCTAACACAGAAACAGTGATTACATATCATAGTGATTACAATTCTCAGACATTTTGATAGAGTATTGTAATTGTCAGACACAGTGGACATACATATCTAACTCAGAAACAGTGATTATATACCATAGTTATAACAATTCTCAGTCATTTTGATACAGTATTATAATTGTCAGACACAGTGGACATATATATCTAACACAGAAACTGTGATTATATATCATAGTAATTACAATTCTCAGACATTTTGATACAGTATTATAATTGTCAGACACAGTGGACATATATATCTCACTCAGAAACAGTAATTATATATCCTAGTGATTACAATTCTCAGACATTTTGATACAATATTATAATTGTCAGACACATTGGACATATATATCTAACACAGAAACAGTGATTATATATCATAGTAATTACAATTCTCAGACATTTTGATACAGTATTATAATTGTCAGACACAGTTGACATATATATCTAACTCAGAAACAGTGATTATATATCATAGTGATTACAATTCTCAGACATTTTGATACAGTATTGTAATTGTCAGACACAGTGGACATATATATCTAAGTCGGAAACTGTGATTACATATCATAGTGATTACAATTCTAAGACATTTTGATACAGTATTGTAATTGTCAGACACAGTGGACATACATATCTAACTCAGAAACAGTGATTATATACCATAGTGATTACAATTCTCAGACATATTGATACAGTATAATAATTGTCAGACACAACAGACATATATATCTTACTCAGAAACAATGATTATATATCCTAGTGATTACAATTCTCAGACATTTTGATAGAGTATTATCAATGTCAAACACAGTGGACATATATATCTAACTCATAATCAGTGATTATATACCATAGTGATAACAATTCTCAGACATATTGATACAGTATTATAATTGTCAGACACAACAGACATATATATCTAACTCAGAAACAGTGATTATATATCCTAGTGCTTACAATTCTCAGACATTTTGATACAGTATTATAATTGTCAGACACAGTGGACATATATATCTAAGTCGGAAACAGTGATTACATATCATAGTGATTACAATTCTCAGACATTTTGATACAATATTGTAATTGTCAGACACAGTGGACATATATATCTAACTCAGAAACAGTGATTATATACCATAGTGATAACAATTCTCAGACATTTTGATAGAGTATTGTAATTGTCAGACACAGTGGACATACATATCTAACTCAGAAACAGTGATTATATACCATAGTTATAACAATTCTCAGTCATTTTGATACAGTATTATAATTGTCAGACACAGTGGACATACATATCTAACACAGAAACAGTGATTATATATCATAGTAATTACAATTCTCAGACATTTTGATACAGTATTATAATTGTCAGACACAGTGGACATATATATCTATCTCAGAAACAGTAATTATATATCCTAGTGATTACAATTCTCAGACAATTTGATACAATATTATAATTGTCAGACACAGTGGACATATATATCTAACACAGAAACAGTGATTATATATCATAGTAATTACAATTCTCAGACATTTTGATACAGTATTATAATTGTCAGACACAGTTGACATATATATCTAACTCAGAAACAGTGATTATATATCATAGTGATTACAATTCTCAGACATTTTGATACAGTATTGTAATTGTCAGACACAGTGGACATATATATCTAAGTCGGAAACAGTGATTACATATCATAGTGATTACAATTCTCAGTCATTTTGATAGAGTATTGTAATTGTCAGACACAGTGGACATACATATCTAACTCAGAAACAGTGATTATATGCCATAGTTATAACAATTCTCAGTCATTTTGATACAGTATTATAATTGTCAGACACAGTGGACATACATATCTAACACAGAAACAGTGATTATATATCATAGTAATTACAATTCTCAGACATTTTGATACAGTATTATAATTGTCAGACACAGTGGACATATATATCTATCTCAGAAACAGTAATTATATATCCTAGTGATTACAATTCTCAGACAATTTGATACAATATTATAATTGTCAGACACAGTGGACATATATATCTAACACAGAAACAGTGATTATATATCATAGTAGTTACAATTCTCAGACATTTTGATACAGTATTATAATTGTCAGACACAGTTGACATATATATCTAACTCAGAAACAGTGATTATATATCATAGTGATTACAATTCTCAGACATTTTGATACAGTATTGTAATTGTCAGACACAGTGGACATACATATCTAACACAGACACAGTGATTATATATCATAGTAATTACAATTCTCAGACATTTTGATACAGTATTATAATTGTCAGACACAGTGGACATATATATCTATCTCAGAAACAGTAATTATATATCCTAGTGATTACAATTCTCAGACAATTTGATACAATATTATAATTGTCAGACACAGTGGACATATATATCTAACACAGAAACAGTGATTATATATCATAGTAATTACAATTCTCAGACATTTTGATACATTATTATAATTGTCAGACACAGTTGACATATATATCTAACTCAGAAACAGTGATTATATATCATAGTGATTACAATTCTCAGACATTTTGATACAGTATTGTAATTGTCAGACACAGTGGACATATATATCTAAGTCGGAAAAAGTGATTACATATCATAGTGATTACAATTCTCAGACATTTTGATAGAGTATTGTAATTGTCAGACACAAGTGGACATACATATCTAACTCAGAAACAGTGATTATATACCATAGTTATAACAATTCTCAGTCATTTTGATACAGTATTATAATTGTCAGACACAGTGGACATACATATCTAACACAGAAACAGTGATTATATATCATAGTAATTACAATTCTCAGACATTTTGATACAGTATTATAATTGTCAGACACAGTGGACATATATATCTATCTCAGAAACAGTAATTATATATCCTAGTGATTACAATCCTCAGACAATTTGATACAATATTATAATTGTCAGACACAGTGGACATATATATCTAACACAGAAACAGTGATTATATATCATAGTAATTACAATTCTCAGACATTTTGATACAGTATTATAATTGTCAGACACAGTTGACATATATATCTAACTCAGAAACAGTGATTATATATCATAGTGATTACAATTCTCAGACATTTTGATACAGTATTGTAATTGTCAGACACAGTTGACATATATATCTATGTCGGAAACAGTGATTACATATCATAGTGATTACAATTCTCAGACATTTTGATAGAGTATTGTAATTGTCAGACACAGTGAACATACATATCTAACTCAGAAACAGTGATTATATACCATAGTTATAACAATTCTCAGTCATTTTGATACAGTATTATAATTGTCAGACACAGTGGACATACATATCTAACACAGAAACAGTGATTATATATCATAGTAATTACAATTCTCAGACATTTTGATACAGTATTATAATTGTCAGACACAGTGGACATATATATCTATCTCAGAAACAGTAATTATATATCCTAGTGATTACAATTCTCAGACAATTTGATACAATATTATAATTGTCAGACACAGTGGACATATATATCTAACACAGAAACAGTGATTATATATCATAGTAATTACAATTCTCAGACATTTTGATACAGTATTATAATTGTCAGACACAGTTGACATATATATCTAACTCAGAAACAGTGATTATATATCATAGTGATTACAATTCTCAGACATTTTGATACAGTATTGTAATTGTCAGACACAGTGGACATATATATCTAAGTCGGAAACAGTGATTACATATCATAGTGATTACAATTCTCTGACATTTTGATACAGTATTGTAATTGTCAGACACAGTGGACATACATATCTAACTCAGAAACAGTGATTATATACCATAGTGATTACAATTCTCAGACATATTGATACAGTATTATAATTGTCAGACACAACAGACATATATATCTTACTCAGAAACAGTGATTATATATCCTAGTGATTACAATTCTCAGACATTTTGATAGAGTATTATAAATGTCAAACACAGTGGACATATATATCTAACTCATAATCAGTGATTATATACCATAGTGATAACAATTCTCAGACATATTGATACAGTATTATAATTGTCAGACACAACAGACATATATATCTAACTCAGAAACAGTGATTATATATCCTAGTGCTTACAATTCTCAGACATTTTGATACAGTATTATAATTGTCAGACACAGTGGACATGTATATCTAAGTCGGAAACAGTGATTACATATCATAGTGATTACAATTCTCAGACATTTTGATAGAGTATTGTAATTGTCAGACACAGTGGACATACATATCTAACTCAGAAACAGTGATTATATACCATAGTGATAACAATTCTTAGTCATTTTGATACAGTATTATAATTGCCAGACACTGTGGACATACATATCTAACTCTGAAACAGTGATTATTTACCATAGTGATAACAATTCTCAGTCATTTAGATACATTATTATAATTGTCAGACACAGAGGACATATATATATCTAACTCAGAAACAGTGATTATATATCATAGTAATTACAATTCTCAGATATTTTGATACAGAAGTGTAATTCTCAGAAACAGTGATTATATATCATAGTTATTACAATTATTTCAGACATTTTAATACACTATTGTATCAGACAAAGTGACATCGTGTTTGCAAAAAGTGGTAATATAATTCTCGGACAGCGTGGTAATAAAATTTTCAGACATGGTGAAAATGTGTTTATGCTTTGTATTTGCATACACATTCACAAGATGTGTACAAAATAATACAGAAAAACCCTACAGCAATGTCTTATGAATTTTTCACCCAAACAGATGATAACAGTCACACCATGAACCAGAGATCAAACCTTAAACCCATGAATCACGAGTCTGACATCTTATCATGTAGTCTGACATTACAAAAGCAAGCATGATTAAATTTTAAAATAGTAAATTACCCATTGATAAGATTTTGATTTCATACCCTTTTTAAGTAAATTTAGATGAAGCATGGTTGGGGTTTTATTTATTGTTGTTTTACATAACTGGCACTGTTTTTTGATTAATCAAACTGTGCATTTTACCTGTAACTACCCAATTTGATATATGATGATTACCTTTAATACCAGTTACTTGGACAAATATGAATTTTTAACCTTTAAGGGAAGTGTCCTATGGAATATAATGTCTACAGGCATATTGTACAAAATGTATGCCACTATCCAGATACTGGCACCCTGCTGAGCGTTTATAATTCACCAACACCACATTCACAACATGTGGTAATGAGAAATACCCTGCCACAGTGTGCATATTGTACCCTAATAAGCATAAACCACCCCAGGGTTTATGACAGGATGTATGTTATATCACATAGTGTTATGGCATTTTACTTATTTAAACATTTTCAATGAATTAGGGGGTCAATAGCAATGGTAACTTACAAGTAAAATATTATTTAACGTCAGTCACCTTTTTGTAACGTCCGTCAATTTCTTGATTTGAAAAAAAAGCATACACAACTTTGTATATAATTGTATTTAATTTCAAAATATATTCAACTTTCGTAATTAGTTCACCAAAAAAGTTGAAATGGTCAATAGGTATATTTTTTCTTCATTTTTTAGAAATTATTCATATCTAAGTGTCACTCTGCTAACACAAAATAATTTATACATTAAAATAGATGAAATTAATTATATAAACTAGACAAAATAGAATGTATATGGGGAGGGGGGGGGGGGGGGGGGCGGACGTTACATATACTTTTACATTTCAGTGACTATCTTTCTTAAATAAACTTGGGCCAATTTTTAGATACTTTTTTGAAGTACATTGATATGTAAGACAGCAGGTGAATGTATCATTTTATTTATCTTCTTGGAAGAATATAAGCCAGGGTGACGGATGTTTTTTTCGTCAAGAATTGAAACTTTCTGATTTTCTGTATATTGTTCACATATACACTATTTTAACAGTAAAAACAAAACTCTGCTGTTGAATTACATACAATAGCAAATCATAAGAAGGAAAATAAACTTTCATTTAGTACATTTTCATATATTATAATATTAATAAAGGAACAAAGGTTTTAATTTATTTCTTTCCATTACGAAGTAGAGGTATCGTTCAATGTCTATTAAAGAATAATGACCTAGCTGACCGTGAAAAGCCATATATCAATATAAAAGTAATCAAATTACCTGATTATTGATCAAAATTAATAAAATGAGTTTATGAACAATTAAATGACTTCTATTTGTATTTTAATCAAGGGTAAATTTTAGACACATTACGCCCCAAAACAGGTGTTTAGGGCCATTCAAAGCACTCTAAAATAAAAAATCATAACTTTTTTGTGAACTTTTTTTTTATCACATTTAGGTAATTATTGATATGTTATGATAATAATGGTTGAAATTCGAAATTAATATTTTTTTTTTATTTTCAATAATATACCGATTTTTCTATTTTTAAAAAATGATCCATTTTCTGTGCAACAGGCAATAAACAATTATACAAATGAAAACAACAGAGCAATCGTATATTTATTTATTATATATATTGTCTGTTAGCCCTCGATGGTATAAAAATGACACTAAATATTCAATCAATCAATCAATCATTTATTATATATATTTATTTTGCGAACAACCAAACATAGATCTACAGACTAGACTACGGAGAGCGCGCCTATCTCCAATACAAATCACAGACACAAGGCAATGGCATCTACCAACCCGATATATTTTGTTTCAGCCATGACTTATATACTATGGTTTTACAACACATCTGGACTGGCGGGACAATTGACATATATAAACTGATAGATTTATATGGGTAGGATCTAGTTAAGGATTTATAACTACTCGCACCATATATGAAGTACAAACACAGAAACACTTTGGATTATGAAGATACAATGAAATCATATGTATACACATGAATAATGATATACAGTGATAACAAACAAGAGGATCAAGAAGTTGGCCTAAGACGCTCATCTGAGTTAAAGATTGACCCATTAGGCGGCCCAAGGAACATAGTTTGAACATAAATAATGTTTAACCCTTTACTTCATATAGACACCTTTGGACACCTCTAATATACACACCTTTGGACACCTTATAAAGAAGGCTTTTGAATTATTGGGTGAATTATGTTTATATTAACTGACAGATTGGAAAACAGTGCAGGAAGTGTTCAGATTGCTAGTTACGAGCAATTTGAACTCTTCCTGTGCTGTTTTCAAAGCCCTTCTGTGATTGGTGCGGGAAAACGCGTATCTATGGAGTAAAGGGTTAAATGTTTAAGATAATTCCATGCCCTAATAAAATGTGTACGTAATTTTAACCCATGTCCATAATTTACATTAAATCTGAAGCTTCATGCACAGTTTTTGAACTCTGCAACATTCGTCGTAAGAGAAGATGGACATTCAAATAACTCAATGTTACTATATGTAAAACCTTCCCTTTTGGTAGGACACATTACCAGTGGTATCTAGCAACTGTATTCATCTTGTGATATCGATTATTGTTTCAGAAAACAGCCGTTAAAGGCCGACAATGTATGACGGAAAATGCGCAATTGCATAAGATCTTTTGAGATTTGACCAATGACATGGAGATGAGCACAAACTCTCCCACAAGAAAATACTTAATTGAAATAATACTTTGGTGAAGAATGAATGGGTAGAGGAATGAACGAATTCAATGAATAACGAATATATAAATACATGAATAAAATTTGACCAATAAATATGTTAATGAATAGATATGGAATGAATAACCAAAAGAAGGAAGAAAAAAATAAGATCCAAACAAGTGAACGAACAATGATGATTGAATTAATGAATAAAAACTACATGCATGGATGAAGTAATCCTTCTACCAATAATTGAATGAAGGATTGTGTAATTATGGACATAGTGTGAAAATTTTGATTGATAGATTGATAATATTTTTTAAAGAAAAATATGGATAAATGAATGAATGAACAAACGAACGAACACATGAATGAATATATGCATGAATTAATCGATAAAATATAATCATTATAAATGAATAAATATGTGTATTAAAAATTAATGATTTAATCAATGAATAATTGAATAAATTAATGAAATAATGTGTGATTTAATGTGGAATAAAGGAATAAATAAACGGACGAATAAATGTAGGAATGAGATAATAAAAACGAATGATGTTATCAATCAAGCAATCATTCACTGAATGAAAGAGGTAGTAACATAATACCGTGATTAATAAATGAACAGCAGGTGATAATGTGAATGCATAAGTTATAATGAATTGATAATGAAGATTTTAAATGTATGGATTGATTGATAATTTTGATATCATTTAGAAAATTAATAAGCTAAAGAATGACAGAAAAAAGTTGACTTACTATAAATGAAAGAATCAATCAATCAATTGATGAACGAAGTAATAATAAACGCACAAGTGAATAAAGAAATTATATAAACAAATGCATGAATGAATAAAGGAATACTTGAACGAATGCATAAATGAATATATGCATGAACGAAATGATTAATATGGATGGTCTATTTATGTGCCAATAATGAAAATGGCGAAATGAATGAGTGAGCAAGTGGGAGGAATGGGTCAGTGATTAAGTGAGTGAGCGACTTTAATTTTGTGAATGATTTAAATAAAGAAGAAATAAATGAAAAATATAATTAATTACCATATATCAACACACGAACGAAGAAATAAAAGAAATAGGAAGAATGAATGACGAATAAATGAACGTCAAAGTTGTAGAAATTATGCCACTTACGTTCGTACACCGGGTAAGTCACAATGTCATAAAAGTTACACTTAAAACCATAATTATCCAATATAAAGGTATTATTCACTCCGATATATCATGTCGTTTTCTCAATGTTCATGCTTCAATTTTCAAAACTGTGTGTCTTATTTGTTAAAACAGCCTACAACATAATTTACGTATTAAGTTCGTTCTAAATCATTAAGAAGTTCGTCATTACTGCGCATCCGTGAATGACATTGCTCAGTCTTCGCCCTTGATTCAATTGTGCAGGACTTTGTTAATACTTGCTACAAAAGATCACCAGAACTTGACGACGTCTCGCGAGTAAGACACAACCCGTAGCTCAAAGGTCAAGGTCACACTTTGAGTTTGTTTGACAACGCTTTGAGTCTGTATGAGGTTTAGTGTCCGGTCTGTATAACTTTGTCATGCATAGATTGATTTTGCTAATACTTGCTACAAATGATCACCATAACTTGATGACGTCTCGCGAGTAAGACACAACCCGTAGCTCAAAGGTCAAGGTCACACTTTGAGTTTGTTTGACAACACTTTGAGTCTGTGTGAGGTTTAGAGTCCTGGTCTGTATAACTTTGTCATGCATAGATTGATTTTGCTAATACTTGCTACAAATGATCACCATAACTTGACGACGTCTCGCGAGTAAGACACAACCCGTAGCTTAAAGGTCAAAGTCACGCTTTGAGTTTGTTTGACAACACTTTGATTCTGTGTGAGGTTTAGTGTCCGGTCTGTATAACTTTGTCATGCATAGATTGATTTTGCTCATACTTGCTACAAATGATCACTATAACTTGACGACGTGTTGCGAGTAAGACACAACCCGTAGCTCAAAGGTCAAGGTCACACTTTGAGTTTGTTTGACAACATTTTGAGTCTGTGTGAGGTTTAGTGTCCGGTCTGTATAACTTTGCCATGCATATATTGATTTTGCTAATACTTGCTACAAATGATCAACATAACATGACGACATGTCGCGCGTTACACCCAGACTAACACTTCAAAGGTCAAGGTCACAATTTAACGTTGTTTGATGACACTTTCGGTCTGATTGAGATTTCGTTTCTGGTCTGTAACTTTGTCACCTATGGATGAATTTCAAAATCACTATGCTCAATTCTTAAGCATGACATGATGACGTGTCACGCGGAAGACCCACATGCATACCTCAAAGGTCAAATTCACACTGAGTTTGTTTGACAACACTTTAAGTCTATGTGACATTTCGTGACCGGCCTGTCACTGAGTTATGCCTAGCTAGATTTAATAAATACTTGCTACAAATGATCAACATAACATGACGACTTGTCGTCACAATTTAACTTTGTTTGACAACACTTTCAGTGTGTTTGAGATTTCGTGTCTGGTCTGTGTCCGGTTTTTTTTTTGTCACCTATAGATAAATTTCAAAAATGCTTGGCTCAGTTGATCAATATGATATAATTAAATGTCGCATGTAAGACCGAGAACCTTTCCTCATAGGCCAGGGTCACGCTTTTTATTTGTTTGATTTTACGTGTCACGTGTGTAACTTTGTCTTAAACTTGGCACAATTGATCAAGATGACATGACGTGTTGCATGTAAGACCTAGACCCGTACCTCAAATGTCATGGTCACACTTTTAGTTTGTATGACAACATTATGAGTCTGTTTGAGGTTTCAAGTCCGTTCTGAAACTTAATCATACAAGGATGGATTTTAAAAAAACGTGGCTCAATTGATCAACATGACATGACGGCGTGTCACGTTAATACCCAGAACCGTATTTCAAGGTCACACTTTCAGTTTGTTTGATATATCATGTCTGGTCTGTAACTTTGCCTTACATGGAGGGGTTTTATAACAACTTGACACAAGTGATCAGCATGTCATAATGATGTTTCACCTGCATTTACCTGTAAAATACCTAGACAGTTACATCAGATGTCAAGGTTATACAAAGGTCAAGGTCACGCTTACATGTATAAAAAACATGAAATTGCATGTCTAGTCAGAAACGTCAGTCCATTACTCTTGGTATTCATGGATACATCGCTACCTGTTATAACATACATGTATATTGTTATTTACACAGACCATTTGGGGGGCATGCGACACTTACCAGTGACATTTCTTGTCTCTAAAATGCGTTTTCAACGAATATGTCTTTGAACCAAAAACAACGAAAATAACTGATTTCACAGTAGCGTTATAATTCGATATATCATGTTTTACCAAATGTCCATGTATTAATTAAACGTTATTGCTAACAAAAAGTGGTGCGTCTCTGCAACCATGCATATATGGGTCATTCTATTTGTTGTTGAACTCCGGGTAAATATTTGGAATTTCATGCAAAATGGAATATACAAACATTGCTATGTGGTTTAGTTCTGGTGAAACCTTAATATACAAAACAGTCACTAAATAATTATAATTTCAATTTCTTGTTAAGATTTCAAGACATTAGGCATAACTTAGTTCATTTCCTGAACAGTTCTTAAGAAGAAAAATCTAAACTATTTTTTATATATAAATATATCTTATATAACTTATACTTTATGAGTGATGGGTTTTAAATATTTAAGAATTGAAATATAACACAGCATTCTGTTTGGGATTGTCATACATATACTAGCGGAAAAAAGAAACTGTGCATTGGTATAACATGCTATAACTTAGGAGATATGTAAGAAATTGCAAAAAAAATTTCAACAGGCACGCTTTTTCAATAAACGGGTGCATTGTTGTCGCCGTTGATTTATTTCTATTACAATCACTTGATGTTGTTTGTTTTTCTCCCCAAATGATCCACTACAAACTATCCATTGAAAACATAAGGCAAAATGTTTGTTATTCCCCATTTTATAGAAAAACTATGCTTTCAAAGTGGTATTTTGACATGTTCGTTACTGTCGCCGGACAGAAACACTAAAATTGAAGCATTGCTCTTTTGATAAGACAATACGAAAGTATCAATTTTCTTTAAAAATCAATAATACCATTATCATTAAAGACAGAATGAAGGATATTTGAATCATTCATAGCGTTTATCTTTTCTAATCACGGCTGTTTTGATGAACAAACAATTTTCTTAATTAGTTTGACATGTACATTACTCATTTAATAATTGGTAATAACAAAAACGGGATACAATCAGTATCATAAATCAGTGACTTTTCATAAACAACTAGCATCGTACGCTTGATAAAACTCAAGTTGACATACTTACCAGACACATAGGAAGTATAATTTCGGAAGATAAACTATTGTCTGGATTAAAATACTTTAAAATGACATGTTCGTTACCAGTTCTTTAGGAATTATGCATGCATGTGTTCATAGTACATTATTGTTTAAATACTGTAACTATCCAAGTATTAGGAATAAGAAATAAATCTCACATGAAATAGCATCAGTTTGATAACTAAGAACAAAAAACGTTACAGTTTGAAGTGTTCGTTACTGACATGTACGTTACTAATAATTCGAAACTGACGATTCCAGGTGCTGGCTTTACTTAATACACTGTGCCGTCATTTGAAGGTCATTTGTTTTGTTTGCTTCATATTTCAAAATCGCGAGTTGACATGAAGAATGTGACTTTCGGATATAAATTTGGATATTCATAACGACAAATGTTAGTGGTACATACATTTATAAATTTTCTTTTTATATAAACTGAATATATATTATGCTGTGTTTTCTGGAAAGATATTACATGCATGGTCCATCCTACATGTGTTTCTATGCCGTCATGCTTATGCTTTTTTTGTTTGGAGACGATTTATATGAGACATGTTCGTTACCGTTTAATAACGAACATGTCAAGCTAAAACTATGTTGTAAAATTGCTTTATTTATGTTTTACAGACAACATGTATGTAGTATATAGGAAAAACTAGTAGTATGGGTACTGTTTATTTGAAAAATAATGCTTGAATTGAAGTAAATTGTAGTTTGAATATAGATAGAAACTGTTAAGTTAGGTATCTTTTTAAAATGGGGAAAAAATACTGGTGCAGCTGTTTTTTGCGACTTTTATTTCCGTAAATGAACATTATATCTCAAAGTTGTATTTATACATTTATCTACATATATCTCAGAAATTATACCCTGACTTGACATGACTTTTAAATTCTTGAATATATCTGTTATATATATATATCTCAAATGTGGTCACGAACATTTTATTCAGATGGTAACGAACATTTCAAACACTTTAATAGTCATAACTAACCTGTAAACTTTCTATTTTGTTACCTATATGATAAAATCAAAAGCTGAGATACAAAGGGAGTATCGAAAGAGACTAAAAAAGAAGAATAATGAACAATATCTGGCTAAGGAAAGAGAAAGGAGGAAAAAAAGATATGTTCGAAATGAATTGCTTCCTCGCAAAGACCTAGATGCTAGAAACAAGACAAACCGAGACTATCTTAAGCATTACCGTCAAAAGAATAAAGAGGCTGAACGCCTTGTACAAAATGATCTTAATGCAGAAAAAAATCAAGATGAATCCCTTAACAGTAGTGGTTATGAAAGTGCTCATACGTCTTCTTTTGATAATCAAAATAGACTTATGGTTCGAATGAATTTTCAAAATCGAGCAAATGGTCCGAGAATGCGAGCGAGCAAAGAGTTAAAGCAAACTAAGAAAAATCTGAAAGCTATGACAGAGAGTTATGACCAAATGAAACGTAAATACCGCACTGCCATGCGTTCGATGCAGAGAATGAAAAGACGTAAAATATGTGCTAGTACTAATCCTCGTACCCCTAGATCAAAAGCTGAGAGACAAATGAAAAGCATGAATCTTTCCAGTAATCAAAGGGACAGTGTAAGAAAAGTATTAGTTTTGTGCCAATGCTATCTGTCAAGAGATCAAATCGTCTGGACATCAATCCTCTATCCATAAGAAAAAGATTCTACAAAATATAATAGCAGGAAACGTAGTAAAAAGTACAGGCTGTTGCATAAATTTGTTAAAAACACAGGTATGAGCAGAAATAAGCTATCAAAGATTTCATCCAAAAGTGTTGATGTAAGTAAAATCAGTCGCTTTCGAGAAGTCGCTAGGCATAAACAAAAAGTAATCGAATTTATGGAAAGAGACCATAATTCTAGAAATATGCCTGGAAAGGCAGATTGTATTAAGTCTAAAAACAGAAATCAAAAGAGAATTCTTACAGATTACCTGTCAACTTTATACCAGAAGTTTGTAAGTGAACAGCCTGGAATAAAGTTATCATTCACTTCTTTCTGCTGAATTCGTCCAAAACATGTACTTCTTACAGCGTTCATTACAAGAGACACATGCTTGTGTACTAAGCACAAGAATATGTCGCTCACACTTAAAGCAGTCAAAAGGCAAGATATAGAAATATCGGTTAATGGTGAAAAAATGTTAGACAACAGGGAGAAATTATTTGAAGAGATTAAAGACAAAGTTACCTCTGACGATATCATTGTTAGTCAATGGAAACGAGTTCCAATCGATTTAAAAGGTCAAAAGAAAATGGTAATAAGGATCGTTGACACTCACATGAAGAAAGATGAGTTTGTCACACATGTTTCAGCACAAGTTGAAGAGTTTGAGGCACATGTGTCTAGGATAAAGCACCAGTATACAGAAATAAAAACAAAGAAAAGAAAAATTACCGGATAACGACTGTATAATTCACATGGACTTCAGTGAAAACTACAGTTGCAAGTCTGTACAAGAAATCCAAAGTGCATATTGGAACCAAACTAGCGTGACCCTCCACCCAGTTGTAGTATACTACAAAAAAAACGAATTCAAATGAATTGCATCACAAGAGCTTTTATTGCAATTTGAAAAAGGTTCAGTTTCTAATTTTTGCATCAGACAGTTGTCAACAGAAGGTGGATGAGTTGATTAAACTGTCATTGTTTAAAAGATTTGCTTCTCATGCACTTTGAAACATTCGTTACCACTGCCATATAATATTTAAGTCATAACGTTACTGTTTTATACCATATTGAGTGTAACTATACACAATGCTAACAAAATATTCATGTATTTGTTCAGTAACACTATAAATTAATCAATAAGTTTTTATTTCCTTATTAAATGGCAATGGTAACGTACATTTCAAAGTTCACCATGTATTAAATCCAGACAAAATAGTTTTACAGAGACTGTTACAATGTGTTAAAATATTTGTTTTCAGTTGTTCATAACTTCAGTTGTTAAATCTAATACAAGTTGTATGAAGATGACCGAGTTTCATTGGATAAGCAATGAAATTCACTAAAATTATATATTAATTATATAATTTACATTATCAAATGTGTTCATTTTGTCAGTTTGAGTTCAGAAACACATGTATTTGTGACTCTTTATGCGGTAATAACTGAATGTTTACATTATTTTAGTACATATACTATGCACATATGTTTAACTTCAACAAATGAATTTCACAAATTTTTTGAAATGCTTCGTTACATTTTACTGTTATTGGTAAAGATGTAACATCAGTTGCAAATAATCGTTAAGTTTATTGTTAAAGACATTATTTTGGAAAGTTTAACTGTTGTTTATCATTTTCATATGTTTTTATCTACATCTTAAAAGAGTTACCCATAATATCATAAGAAGAATGTATAAGATTAAATAAATGTTACTGTTTCATGTTTCTGAAAACAAGTAAGAGCTTTAATAATCATTTTAGCAAATATTGAAATTAAGCGATGAAGTAAAATTTTGAATTCCAAACAGTTCGTTTACATTCTTTGAGTAAAGTAGCAACACGAATATCATAATACACATACTTATATCATATTATGAACCACATATATAAGTACACTACCTAGATAACGAACATTTCCTCAGGGAAAATAATATTTGAAGAGATCATATTTTAGTGAGCTGTTACATGAAAACCATTTAATTGATGTTCACGCGGTTTGAAATTTTGTTTAATTTAATGTTCATAATTTCATGTTCTAATTTTAATAAAGCAAATTTCAAACATTGATTTTTGTGTTTTTGAAACTACTGAAATGCACCCGTTTATTGAAAAAGCGTGGTTTTATCTGACCTTTATTTACCACCAGCTCAATTTATATGGTTATTGCATCAGCAGCGTTTTGGATAGAGATCAGTTTTCAGAGACGTTCTCTAAACAAAGTTCATCTCATCAATACCGTGTATGTCCACCATTGGAATCGATGCATGTTAGGCAACGGCGCTTAATTGATGCGACAAGTGTGCTAAAAATGCCTAGGAAATACCATTCCAGATTCTCACAAGCGCATGTGACAGGTCAAGTAACGTCAACGGCTGATTTTGGAGGCGACGTAAGCGACGCTGCATCTCATCCCACACGAGTTATATAGGCGACATATCCGGTGACATTGCAGGCCAGGACAGCACATTCACATTGTTCTGGATCAAGATGTCGATGACGACCCGCGCGAAGTGCGGGCGAGTGTTATCCTGTTGCAGCGTGGCGTTACGTTGCTGAACAAATGGAAGAACGTGAGGCCGTATGATTTCGCCACGGCATCTGATGCCTGTAAGTGTGCCGTCCACAATCACAAGAGCTTTTCTGCCACGGGATGAGATGCCGCCCCACACCATGACACTTCCTTCGCCGAATGGACGTCGTTGAATCACACAACTGCCATCGAAACGTTCACCAACACGACGGTACACTCTAGAACGACCGTCGCTGCTGTCGAGATGAAACCTGGACTCATCCGTGAAAAGAACACGTGCCCAGTCCTGTTGCTTGAAGTGTATGTGTCGTCTACACCAGGCAAAACGTGCTACACGATGACGTTGCTGGAGAACAGGACGTATGGCTGGACGTCGTGGACGTATGCCTCGTTCAAGCAATCGATTACGTACCGTTCGGGGACTAATTCTTCTGAGGCCAGGAACACTTCTAGCCGTCAAAGTTGCAGTTCTGACCCGGATGTACGTATCCTGGCGATTAGACGTTACGCGTGGACGTCCTGACCGAGGCAGGTCTCTTGTGGTCCCAAACTGTTAGTACCGTCTCCACAAGGCGTTTACAGTATTTCGGTGCACACCAAACTGTCTGGCAACGTCAGTATGGCGTACACTATCTTCAATCATGCCTACGGCGCGGCATCTGTCAGTTTCATTCAACCTTGGCATGGCATATCAAAAACGTTTTTCAAAATTAAACTGGTTTGTGTCTGACAGGTATCAACACTATGCTTTTACACAGGTTTAGGCGACAAACGTGTTTGCGATTGACTGCTGGCCGAAAAAAAACGTCAAAACGAAGACGTTGGCCAGACAGACAAACTACCCGTGCAACTCATGCAGTGACCAGTGTAAATGATCGAGAGGGATACACAACTTACCTGTGTAATGTTTCAAGCTTTAATTTATAAAATTGAGCGATACATGAACATTTAACACATGCACAGTTTCTTTTTTCCGCTAGTATATATATGAATTCAATTATAAAAATTACTTGATAACATAGTATGAAGAGCAATTATGTCTGGCTGAAAGACTTCCTTACTAATAGGACAATGCAGGTTGTGGTCGATGGAGAAACATCGGAAGCAGTATCTGTGGACTCGGGAACCCCAGGGCACAGTATTTGGACCCTTGCTGTTCTTATGCCATATAAATGACCTCCCAGACGCAGTCCAGTCATCAGTTCGTCTTTTTGCCGACGATTGCCTACTCTACCGAGTCATCAAAAGCCCAGAAGACCACACCACCCTCCAACAGGACCTACAACAACTAGAGACATGGGCCGATACATGGGGTATGCGTTTTAATGCAAAGAAATGCTACTTGATGAGCCTGAACAGCAACTCGTCACATTTCTATGAACTAGACAAAACGATACTACAACAAGTACCAGCAAACCCCTTGGAGTGACAATATCCGAAGACCTTAAGTGGAGCGCCCGTATCACCAAGATCTCCAAAAAGGCAAACTCGACCTCTGGCTTCCTGTAGGAAATCAAAGTAGGGGTAGAAAAAGGAAAAAAACAGGAATCTAATTGGAAAAGATATATTATAAAAAAATAAAAGAGACAGAGGTATACAAGTCATTCTGGGGTGAATAAATATCCTAAATCAGTTAAAAAAGGTTGTGTATTGCTTTGTAAAAAGAAATGTCAACTTCATATTACAGAAACCCAAAGGGAAACTTTATTCAATGATTTCTGGGATATTGGTAATATTGATCGCCAAAGAGATTATATGTCTCGAACAATTTTAGAACAATCAAGAGTTCTAAATAAGACCAATAGTAAAATGAAGGTTTCAAAGAAATACTGTTTGTTTATTAATGGTAATAAAGTAGCCAACTTGTCCGTTAATTTATTATTAATTTTGTAGCATAACTGGCAAATATAGTTACTATTAATGTTGAATGACTTATATTGTAATTTAATTAATAAAAAAAAACCGACACGTTATTTATAATACGATGACTCAAAGCAACACATTTTTAGATAAAACACTGCTAAAAGATGAAAATTTTGGCATTTATTTTTAAATTACTAAAGATTATAATTGATAGATACTGCTCAAATAATGTGAAGACATTTTTTTTAATTGCGATATGAAGTACAGAAATAGTGCTTATAAAAGAGAAATATGAATCATTCTGTTTATGGTTTTAAAACAGTTTATAATTCTACAGAGCTATCTATTAATGACTATTTTAAAGCTTAATAAATATCAGCGTAAGAAAAGAAATGTTTCATTTAAATATTATTTGATTTTTTAAAAACTAATAAAAAAACTAAAACAATTTTATAAGAAGCAGTTACTATAAGTTATAGCAAGTAATTTGTTATGTGCATGTTTACTATGTATATTTGTATTAAGGGCTAGAGGCCAGATAACTGGAGTTTTGCACAAATATATTTCAAAGCAAAAAATCAGTAAGTGCTGTAACTGGAGTTTTGCGCCAAGTTTTTCAACGCAAATTTCCAACTTAATTTTTCAGGTCACTTTTAATTCTTCGTTAATATGTTTTTACACAAGATACAAATGTGAAGAACTGTTTTTAATGAATATGCTTAATTATAAGATTAAACTTAAGTCTTTTAACTAGTAATTGATATAATCAGTTTTTTGTCTCTCCTGAAAAGTAAGAAAAATGCAGTTACTGGGGTTTTGCGCTGAGCCAACGATTTTTAAAAAAATCAGGCCAAGTGGAAAAAAATGATTTTTGAATTTGGGAGCCATTAAATGTCGGCCTCTACATAATAAGGTTAAAATGCCCTAGTCTATATATAATCCTTGTTGCGAAACTCTCATAAAAGGCGGACTCTATACAGGACTCACACCACTATTATCTCCCTTGAGTACTCCGGACCTACAGATGAAGGAGGTAGAAATAAAACTTTAGTTCTCTTTTTTTTTCTTTTTTCAGGGCTTTGTACTGCAATGTTTTGTTTTTTGCTAACATGAGTTAAATGGTCAGTATTTTAGAAATCACCACTGAAAATTTGATGCTGATACCAGCTTTCTGGACAATTCTGTGTCATTTCAGAAATGTTGGTTCAATCCACATCTAGGGCGAATAGTTGACATATATTTACTCTGGATATTGATAGGTCTGACAAAAGCATTGAATTTCAAAAAAAACCTGGTCAAGGTATACTTTTTTTCTTTATAATTGCATATCTTGAACCAGTGAATAATTTGAGCCCAGACACATGCTGCAGAATGTAATTTTTCACTCTGTTTTTGACATAAATGTTACAATTGAGCCCAATGGGAAATGTAATAGTGGTATGAGACGTATAGGACCACTCAAGTACCCCATAATTGCACTCCGTTACGCTTACGTTGTCGTATGAGCCAAACATCCACAGGTGGGTGTCAGAAGGAAATAGTATATAAGCTGAGTTACGAGGCATATATATGCATATATATATATATATATATATATATATGAAAGCACGCTATGGGTGATACGTTTACTAGTATCTATAAGTATTTATAACTTATTATGGGGCATTCGGCAAAACCCCGAAACAGTGTTTGAAATTTTAACCTCGTAACTAACCAGTTGTCTTCGTATATATTTTTTTATATTTAACACGGATTTTAATTTAGTTTTAGATCATCAAATAAAATCCACTGTGCATTGTCCAAAAAGGAGAATGACAAGGTCCTCTGGGGCTTGGATAGAGTGACGCGAGTTTGCGTGTTAATTTTTATTTGGAAGGTTTCGAGTTCACGAGTGAATTTGAGGATTTTTTTCATGATTTTGTATGTTTTACTTTTTGTCCGTTTCTACTGTGTCTTCTGGAAAGCAGGTTTTTATACAGGACCCCACGATTACTGCATTATCTAATCGCTATATTAACGACTACGTTGTCGTATGTACCAAACATACACAAGTCGGTCTCAGAAGGAGTGATTGATTGAATATTTAGCGTCGTTTTTATGCCATCGAGGGCTAACAGACGATCAGATAACCTAACAACTGTTTATTGGGATTAACCAGTACTCGAAAACACCCGATATCCTCAATTAACTGATAACTTTCCCACTTGAATCAGTGGTGAGAGACGAATGATAATGAGACACAATGTCGTATATCAGTCTCAGAAGGAAAAAATATACAATAGTAATAAGTTGAGTTACGAGGCATATATATGCGTAAAAGCAGTATATGGGTTATATGTATATCAATAGAGTACCTAAGTATGGGGTGTTAGACAAAACTCTGAAACCAGGTTTGAAATATTGACCTTAAACCTATACCTATCCCGGCACGGATCGATTCCACAATGATAAAACATACTTTTGGTATACTTATTGTTAACATTGAATAGATGTAAAGAATGGTGCAAAAATACAGAATAATATTAACATATGTTTGTTGACAATTGTTTAATATGATATTTGAAAATGAGGTAAGATTAAACAGTAATCAACGTGGGTAATCTTGACTAAAGAGTAATCATGTTTGGCCATTTTCGGGAATGAGGGGTTGGTCAGTGGGACCCCAATAAAGGGACTTAAACCCAATACTTACTCACAAAACGCGTTTTTAGATTATTGTCATATAATTATCTACAGTTCAACATAAAAAAACATAAGCCAAGCTCAAAAAATAAGTCTTGGACAGCGTTTTGAAGCTGACACAACAATCAACAAAAAATCGAAAAAAAAGGCAAAATCTGAGTTAAATAAAGCTATTTAAATGTTTTTTATGTCATTGATAAGTGCAACCAATTGTCGGAACAACCATATAAAAATATTTTCGTATCTCTTCTGGTTAAGCCGTTTAGCCTGTTTTTGGGTGACTTCCAACCACTGAAATAAGGGCCTCAGGATGAGCCCTTTTTTATCGATATCTACATGAGTGTTTAGAAAATGTAATGCTCTAAAAGACCATAACAAAGCCAAAAGCCTCAACCCTAAGCCGAACTCGACCCACACGTTCCGCAGAGACTTACGTTGAAAACAAATGAGAAAAAAAAAAAAAAAAAAAAAAAAAAAAAGTTTGTTATACTTATAAACGGTAAGAAGAAACTGGCATTATTTTGATCAGATCTACACAATTAAAATAGATTTAGCAAGTTCGCTTGATTTTTTCATTCGTGCACGTTCCACGTGCACCCATTTTATTTATATTTCCAAAACGCGACGCCAGTGTTTCGACTATGTCAAGACCTTTCGAACAAGACCAAACTTAAAAAATTTAAACCGGAAGTGGCCACTGTGCACGGGTTTGAATCTTGGTATCTCGGTAGAGTATTGTATAGGATATTTTTCTGACTTAACGGTTAACGTTAACTAGATAATTTCTATACAAAAGTTACTCAGGAGGGATTGCTCTATAACATGTTAGAATATGAACTCAGTGCACATACTTCCAAGAACCCTAATGACATTTCAATGTGTAAATTCCGGCCTGTACTATATGGCTACCTTTAGATCTATTCAATATCTACCGAACGACACCAAGATCAACAAAAGTGGAAAGAAATGGCCTCTCGACAGATTCTCGAACATGACACCCCCATAAATGTGTACATTTCCTAAATTTTACGTGTTTTCACGGGATTTGTGTGTGTGTGTGCGTGCGTGCGTGCGTGCGTGCGTGCGTGCGTGCGTGCGTGTGTGTGTGTGTGTGTGTATTCACGCTTCTGTTTGTGTATTTGTGTCTGTGAAGACATGTGCACGTGTGTGCCAGTCTTTTTATCCATCCGTCCGTCCGTCCGTCCGTCTGTATGTATGTCTGTGAAGACGTGTGTATGCGCGTGTAATTACAATGTAGTGGTCTTAAATTCGAATGTATAGTAATTGTCTTGTAGGCGTTATTCTATTTAATAGAGCGCATGATTTAGTGGTAGAGCATCGGACCAAGGATCGGCGAACCGTGTGTTCGATCCTCTGGACACGGCTTTGTGTAGTCACGGTTGACCTCGAGCGAACTACTTTAGATACCGGTTCTAACAAGTGAGGTTAGACTTCGAGCGTGAATTGTCGAAGTTGTATAAACGTTTATGTTTACTATGTTCTTTATGTAATAACATGCATGTATGCTGCTCCACGGTACTGCAGGAAACAAATACTGGTATATGTATACAAGGAACAGCATTCTGTCCACATCATCAATGGAGCACGTCCACCAGTGGTAGAGCATCTGACCCAGGATCGGGGGGCCGTGGGTTCGATTCACGCCATGGCTATGTTTAGCGTCCTTGAGCAAGACACTTTATTTTTGCCGCATATACTAAGTACTCGTTCTACCCAGGAAGCATTTGAGTGTGATTTAAGAAGTAATCATTTGTATTGCAATCGATGTAAAATACAGTCGAGCCTGTAGTAGTGGTCACATCTATTAAGCAGCCACTTGTCTTCAGCTGCCACATTCGCTTTTTTCCATGTCTTTGTTTTCAGAGCAAATGTACTTGTATAAAGTAACAACCTGTCTTAGGAAAGCCACTTTTACTCCTTCCCTTAACTGGCTGCTTAAGACAGGTTTGGCTGTTATCACGAACACAATATATTAGGCTTAAAGGGCTATATGCGTACTTTTGCATACTGAAAATATACGAGTTTTTCATTAACTTCAACTTTATGTAGAAATCGTTTGGAATAAGATATTAGGTCGAACTCTTTTAAATATTATAGTTTAGATTAATGTCTAAAGGAATATTAAATTATAATGACTATATGTTCGTCCGTCTGTTCGTACTTCAGCGCTGCACTTTGTACCATTTTATGTTAAACAATAGCCGTAAAATGACTAAAAATCACTTATAACATGTTTATTTTGTATTAATGGATTTAAATAAACACTTTCTTCTATAGTATATGTACAAGTTTCTGGTAAAAAATGCACATCTGTTCGTCCGTCTGTGCGTGATTAAGAGTTAAAGGGGTATATGCGTACTTTTGCATACTGAAAATATACGAGTTTTTCATTAACTTCAACTTAATGTAGAAATCGTTTGGAATAGAATATTAAATTGAACTCTTTTTATATTATAGTTTAGAATAATGTCTAAATCAATATAAAAATATAATGACTATAGGTTCGTCCGTCTGATCGTACTTAAGCGCTAAACTTGTACCATTTTTGGTTAAAAATAGCCGTAAAATGACTAAAAAATCACTTCGAACCCTGCTTGGTCATCTTCTATGGCCAACGCTGACCCCTTAGGCAAACACAGGCTCTCAACCATGGTCCAAAATTGTAGTCAGTATCCAAACTACCTACCAATATATCATATGGCTATATATCAGTGTCATAAGTGCTCGAATTTGTTGTAAAACCTATTCAAAAAGGTCAAAATAATGATATATCTATGTTCGAACCCTGCTTGGTCACCTTCTATGGCACACCCTGACCTCTTAAGCCAACCCAGCCTCTCACTCATGGTATCAAATTGTAATCAGTAACCAAACCTACCTTCCTACCTACCTACCCATATATGATATGAATATATATCAGGGTCATAGGGGGTCGAACTTGGTCGAATCCTATTTAAAACAGATAGACAGACAGGCAGACACACACACACACACAAACACACACACTCCGCGCGCGCGTTCAACAGATTGAGTGACAGATGATGGCGTCACATTACAGTATGAGGAAGTGGGCGAAGAATGCTCGTCAGAAAATGCTCATGTTTCGTATATAGGTTTAACCCTAACCCTAACCATATTAGACCGTGGGAGTAATTCTTCAGACGAATTTGATTGGGTGGGGAATTTGTTTAATGCTTTGATTGGCTGCAGTTGTATTACAAGTTCACGATTCATCGCACCGAGTTCGGATTGGGACTCGTAAAACACTTATTCCTTAACCCTAACCCTAACTCTAACCCTTAAGTGTCCACTGACAAAGTGATACCTATAAAAAATCTACCGATTTCTACCCATACACGCATTTGTGATTGGCAAGTGACGTCATCAAGGTGGGCGGGATCTTGGTACAAAAATTTGTATATCACGCTGATCCTAACCCTTACCCTAACCCATTTGTGCAGCCTGAAATCCCCATTTACTAACAATTAAGGTAGCACTTCAATGTCTCAAACCCGACGGGGCTGGACAAAATAGTTTGTGTTAAGAGTTGTTCGGTCCAAGTTTAGTTAAACATTATATATCGACATAGAACCAGATAAGTGGTTCGGGCTAAATGTGGATTCCAGCCATCCGTGTTCGAACCATTGAAGTTATACTGTATTATATTTTTCTACCGGACAATGTTAATTTAGCGTACATCCTCTTTTGTTACTTTCAATTCCCTTGCTTTTCCACTTGTATCCTATATAATTAACTTAATATATGCATTAACACTGTATATGTATCAATCTGCCTCCAAATAAAATTAAAAAGAAATAGGAGGACAGAAAACAAATAGTTTATAGTTTGCTTCCGAATTGTCTAAATATATTTAACTAAAATCAACACAAATTCACATTTTGTGCACTGAAACAGCTGACAGACGGTCTGTAATACATTTACCTTCAACGCAAATGTCATCGTTTAATTCCGTTTAGCCAAGAACCTAAGCATCAAATATGTTTTTAATTATTTTCCAATTTTCCTTTGCAGTGTCTGTAATGAGAACCCATACATTTATTTAATTGGCGAATTGATGTTATTACCTTCGAACGATGACAGAATAGTTGCAAATAAATTGCAATGTATATTCAAACGGATTCAGATATACATGTACTTAATCAATTTAACTGGTATACCATGGCGCTACAAATAAAATAAGAATTATAAAATGTTCGTCTTACGAATGTCACAGTATACAATGTGTTTTGTATAAAATATAAATATTCTTAAGTAAATATATATGTCAAGATGTTGGGTGGGTATCTTGAACTAAAAACGGGATTTTCTGTACGGCGACTATGTCTTCAATGGATTAAGCTGTGAAACAGCCTAGCTTGAAACTATGTTAAACAATTTTGTTCAAACTATATAATATATAAATTTTCCTCAGGCTTCTTGCCTTATGATTAGTAAACGTCAAACAAAAGAAATAATAAAATGATTCTCATATTTAGAATCATACAGACAAATGATCATACCAATTAACTATATACAGTATAATGTTTCAAACCTTGTAGAGTTGAACTAACTGTTGTTGTACACTATTTTTATAATGAGACCTGCTGTTCAGACAACGTGTCTCGACAGCATACATTTGAGACTTGTTTCAAACTCAAACCAAAACTTATGTCTGGAACACTGTTCATTCAGCATAAAAGTACACCTATATGTTTGAAGACTGTTTCAAACCTTAGTCTTCAAACTACACGAAAGTGCATGAAACAAATACAAGTTTCAGCACGTAAATAGAGTTATTGTTTGAGAATGGTTTCAGACTAATAACAAAATTGTATGCTACGAACGATGCTCAGTTCCAGCATAAATATACACTTATAAGTTTGGAGACTGTTCCAAACCTATGTCTTCGAACTAAGATAAAAATCTAGTTCCACAAAACTAACCTTTATGTTTGAGAACGTTTTCAAACTAAAGCATCAGACTAAACTATTGTGCATGAAACATTCCCCAGTTCCAGCACAATAAATATTCCTATATGTTTTAAATACAAGCTTTCCCAATCGCTAGAGAGAATCTTTGTCGCAGTGCACTCTTCCCCCAACGCAATTAAGCTCCTAGGAGGTTTCAAGTACACTTTGACGCTAAAAATCTCAAGCAGACTTCTTGCAACTTGTGTCGAAAGAAACTAGCTAAACATTGTATTGCTCTATTAGGAAGCAGTAAACCATCTTCCATTAAACCGTTAAACTCTGACTCTTATATTTAGATAAACACCAACTCAAAAATGATTCATGATATTTGAATAATATTTCAATCATTGATTATAATTGTATCGTTCATCTTTTTATGATGAATTATCTTTTATAACTTATATCTGGTTTAATATTATAAAATTATAGCAAATGAAAATAGAGTTTATTAACCCTTCTTAAATTAATTGCTATATACAGACATTTATGCTATAAAACAACGACATTATTTTGACAATATATCAAAAGAAACATTTGACCAAGACATTTGTGGGTTAATCTGTTACAGCGGTCAGTAAGTAAACTGCCACGTGGCATTTTATTGAACGTTTACGGATACACTCAATATCGCTCTTTCCTCTGCCATCATATACACGAATTTTCTATAATACCATATAGTATATTCGGTTTATTGTATAAACATATATGTACACTAAAATAATTGTTATATATATGTAAAGATCAGATATTCAAAACGGTTGCAGAGTTTTAAAAAGGAATACTAGATACAAGGCTTCTGAAATCCATATGATGGTGTTATTTAAACATTTGAATCTGTTCCATATATTTTTTCGTTAACTCATATCTTATTCTAAACAGTTCCTAGATTTACAATCTGTTAGTCAATTACAATGGTATTGAAATAATACATTATTATATCACGTGTGACATCTGACGTTCTTTGAATGAACTGGGGATGATATCGTTATAAAATCTGAAAACGTATGGTGTATAGACCCTTTTGAGTTTTCATTAATTTGATTTCTCACGTTTACACGAGATTTCACTTATGGTACAATTTCCAGAATTAACATTTCTAAGTACATGTAAATTGTCGTTTGAATGTCACACGCTGCGTGTGTAAAATAATCCCGCACTGAATTAAAAGCTATATTAAGCACTATTTACTAGCTGTGATAATGTCGGGATGTATAATAAATTGGTTTTAATCACAAAGTCTCGCTGACATCCGCTTTGTCTCAGACTTGATAAGTCGTGACATTTATATAATACTTGGCTACAACTGACACTAATGAATGCGTTGATATAATTGTCCATGGTTCAGCCTGAGTCCATAGTAAATTTTGAAATTGATTTAGGAAATTGAGGCTGTAAGATAATGTTCTAAATGTATAGTTTTATCTCGGAAACACGACTTCATAACAACAATAAAATAAAAACGCAAATACCATAAAACACTTAGATACATAAACATTATATAAAACAAATAAGCATGTGATTCAGTCGAACGCCTGATTGGACATACGAACGTTTAAATTTACTTATGTGCATGAATACTGTCACACATAAAAATGGGCTGCGTATACTACCCGGAATTGAATGTATGATTGACACGGAGCTGGCAACCAGGAATCCGTAACTAATTAAACAAAATGGTAGTCAGATACAGGGTTGTTCACTTTCTCCGAGCCGGAAGTAGAGTGAACCAGTCCTTGGAGTGTGATATGAGGCGATTAACTAATATGGCTTTCTGTGTTTCCGAAATACATTTATGTTCTCAAATAAGTCACGTATTAATGTTTAAGGCGAGCTGTAGTGTAGTTGGTAGAATGTAGAACGTCACATGAGAGGTTCTCAAAGCATCAAAACACTCAGTAACGGATCTACCCAAGAAGCGGACTCAAGAGCGGTTCATATAAGCTTTGATCTGTCTTCGTATCGAGCTAAAATGAAATATGTAAAATAAGGTGCTGATTCCAATAGAAAGTGATTACTGAGCATGGTCTTTGTTGTCAGTTCACAAATAATTTTTCAGGAGGTAAAGTGTCGGTACTACTAATGCGGACTGTGTGCTGCCCGAAATATTTTATATCAAGACAATTTTCATGTTTACAACTAACAATTGGTTGATTTTACCACTAAATATCTGTGTGAATATAAATGATCTTATTACGAATCGTGTCGGTATTATCTGTCCCATATATACATTTTATAATAAGTCTCGTCGTATACTGAACACAAGAGGAAGCATTCAATATATGTGAGTGAGGTCATTTTAAAGATATCATAAAACTAGTAATTACATCTGTGTTTCCTGATTTGGTAATTAAGTATTAAAATATAGCTGCAGTAGTGGTCGCTCTCAAAATTCTATCCTTCCGATGAGAGCTAATGCTAAAGTGGTATTGGGAAAGAGGTGTGACACATGTACCTCTGCCACGTAACATATATTCAGCACTTCCTTTTCAATGAAAACGTAACCTACCTCAGACTTCCAACATAATTATATGGTACCATTGCTCTTGCAACGTAATTTGCTTCAGGATATATTGCAATATTTGCATTGTCCATCAAGAACATCTCGCTTATCGTATACAAAAACTGCATTGATCATTTTAAAATGATCTTTATTGTACAACATAATTGTTTATCAATAGTATTTGGTTTATGTTTCTTCGCTTGTGAATATCTTAGACATAGTGTAATTGTTATTCTTCTTTGAACACACACTTGTTGACCCATAATTGCCAAAGTCTAGGTCCATTATGTTGCCAATAAATACTTGATGAAATACAGTTAAATCACATTCTTACATCGCTCAATTCGCTTTCTCTTTATAATAAATAGTGCTATTAACTTTATATCAGTAGTAATTTCATGTATACATAGATCATCAATCACCATTGATAGTAACAATGTCAATGCTGGACAATTTGATTGAGCAATATACAATTCCGTTTGTACTTATTGGATTTGTATATATCGAGACACATGGGCACAGTTCTTGCTACTGGTGGATTTCTAACAAATAAGTCAGAGGCAACTGTTTGATGAGACGAAATAGTTTAAGTTCTGTACAGGGAGCGACTACCATATAAATATAGTACACAAATGAAATGCAATTATGTTAAGCGAGGATTTTCTTATCGAAATCTAAACAACCAATGAAAGATTATTGTATTACACTATACAGATGCGATTTTGCCATGACCAAGGCGATGACAATATGGTAATTCTTCTGTATCACTTATAATTTTAACTATTACATGTGTTAGTATATATAGTAACGAAATAATCTTGTTTTTTTTTGCATAATATAGTTTTAGCCTTCCCGGCATATTAAATGTCACGTGTCACGACAGGGCCAAAAATCCGTATGATCCATATTAATTTCAGTCTATGCTTTAGTGTTTTAGAATAAATTCCTAGCGAATTATGAATGGAATATATGCCAAACCCGTCTTCCAACGACGACAACCATTAGTAACAGTTTAAATGGCAGGATTCATCGCCTCTCTGTCTAACACACTTTTGGAGTTAGACCACCGCTAGCACAGAATAGAAATAATGATTGTGCCCGCTGGATCTGTGCAATTTCTGGAAGACACCAAGAGAATTATATAGAGTCTATACTTATAAGTCCTTGAAGACATGAAGAATGGCAAAAAAAAGGCAAAACAAAACACGACTTGAAAACGTTTTTGTGTAACTGGCACGGAGAAGTTTCACCAAATACCGTTGGAAGGTAGCCTGATTTTTTCTCTCGTAATTCACACCTTGGTGCAAGTACATTTAGTTTTAATCTTTGAATAAATCCCGCTTTGTAAACTAATGGACATCGCGACTGCGTCGTCAAGACGCGCATAGACAAAAGAGCGATAACTCAAAGGGAAGTAACTGTACGCTATCTGTTTTATGGGTACGCAGTGACGTTTATAAACTGCGGTATTAACAGCTTCTCTAGATATAAAAAATAAAATAAAAAAATAAATAAATAAATTAATTTGATTATTTCTTGATAATATATTTATATAGCAACACATGTAATAAAGAGCTTATGGACTGGGATTGGTGTGCCTCGGGCCTCATATCACTTTGATGGGTCAATATTACTAAGAGGTACACCAATCCCAGTTAATAATCTTTTAATATTGTAAGTAAACGTGATTTGTGCTGTTGTGGCGGCTGTATCATACAGACGAATTGTCATTAAAGATTCAGTACACACTTCGCAGTTAAGTTTGCTCCGTGATCTTTATAAAATAAGGTCTAATATATTCACGTTAAAAAATCAACACTTAAGTATTTCAAAGCTTTTTATTCATAGCAGAAATGTATCTTACCTTAAAAAATGCACAATAATTGGTGGTTGAGCAGCTTGTTTTTTTTCTGTCAATATAATAGTTTCTCAAATTTAACCATATACATACATATTTTAAAGTCCAACAAAGGTCACTTTTAACACAAATGAAAGTTTGCCTATTACCGTATATGCTATGTTAGTTTTGCTCTTCTCATCTGCAGTGACAGTCCCTATGAACCATTACAAATGACATTCTAGCATAAGAACTGTGTTACCGTCATTACAGATGGACGCATCTGTGTATTACGACGTTAAATGGTTTTGAATAATAGTGTATTCAAGTTATTATGAGATGACTTATTGTATGTGCATTAGTGCGTTTATCAGCTTCATAATTGTTGGTTGTCAATAACTTTTTCAAATCATTTTCGAACGACTTACATGCATGTAGCATCCTTTTTTTCTTTTCATACCTGAGCATTTCTGTGTGGTGACCGTTGTTGTTATTTCTATCTTTTAATTAACTATTGAGTTCATGCTGATTTGATGGATGTTTCCTGTGAATGCTACATGCTTATATTTTATTAATATTTTACAGCTATCGCAAACACATGTTGTAACTATAATTAAGGTATAAGCAATAAATTTAAAGTAATGTTTAGCTCCATTACAAACTTCCATGTGTGTTCTATAGAGTACAGTATGTTGAAATACGTTTACAGGTCAACCGGTTTAAATGATAAAAGAAATTTTCAATTACAATCCATATATTTACCAATCAACGGAACCTGCGTAGACATGCTATTTAAGTTCATTTTAGATGGTTAGTGGCAGTTTGCTATTCTAACAATATTATTGACAATTGAGAAGAAAGTAAGGATAAACTGACATGTGTTCTTACTGTATATATGGAACGTCCTTGTAACATGTTTGCAATTCAACAAGTTAAAAAGTCTAAAGTAAGACATACTTATGGAGGGGAATATCATGTTCAATATTTCTTGCAGAACTAATGTACATGTATATGAAGACACACGAAGACATATTTTTCAGATTGATTAATTTTCTTCAATATCGTTTCGGTTGTTCAAGTGATCATAGTTTTATATATTAAAGTATCACAATTGAGAAAAAGTAGGGATAATTATAATATTAATTATTAGTTATTACTGATAAAATAGATACAGAATACCAGTTGTATATGTAAAAGATTCAAACGGTATAACATTAAAGAGAATACGTAAATTATTCAGGAAAGTTTTAACATTAAAAATCTAATTCTTCATTTACGCTATCCAAAGGTATAGTTAAAATATATTACGCTGATGAAACCAATAATTGTAAGACAATTTTACAAAACGTTGGATATTAAACAATATATGCGTGTTCAAGTACCATGATATAATTTTTTGTTATTCTTATCAGATGAATAAAACGTTTAGTTGTAAAGTCAGATTTGTAACAAAATTAATATAATTCTATTTTTTTTTTTTTGAGATTTTGAGAGTACTTTTAAATTTGTTGGCCGTTTCAACGCCACTCGGATTCGTGTATTATGTAGTGAAATATTGAAACATACCATAACAGGTATCCGCCTTTGTCGGTATGCTCTAATACGTCAAACCATCGAAGTTGTAAACTTACTTAATGTTGAATTAAAATAATTGTTTAATAGTTTCTTATCAATTGAATACAGGCATGGAATAGATAAACAATTATAAAATCATCAGATATAACATTTGTGTATGGTTTTGATTTGCTCAATAGTATTACTGATTTACATGATTTAGGATGAGATGGTGTTTATCCTAATACAGTTATACGGCTGATCACTAGTTTCCTTGACAAATGCATCAGTAACACTATTATGGTATTCACACTTAAAAGCTCAATATATATAGCTACCATTTTGTTGAGTAAAAGCTGACTGTTTTTGTTTTAACATTATTGTCGTAAATCTTAACAATTCCGTTATATTTTAAAACATTTCCAATTTTGTCTCGTTTCTATGGTAACATATGATCAAAATGACTTTGACACATCGCATCATATGTTCAACTTCAGAATAAGCTTTTAAAATAATAGTTCTGACATAAGATATATTCTAGATCTATCGCCGAGTTTTATCTTTAAAGTGACGAAACTTGTTAGCTCTACCCTTTAAATAAATAACTGTTATAATTGTAATACTTAGCATAAAGAGTGCCTATCTAGATCATACCGTTGTTTATCGTCAAAACATATTTCAAACTCGTCATTTTTGCCGATATTGAAACAGACCTGAGCCATGGACTGACGATAATGACTTAGTATATCCTAACTCAGCTGTATCCGTACGCGTCAGAAAATATTCGAGAATCATCGATTAACATCGAGTAAGCGGTTTAGTTTTAACATAGATGTTTAACTTCCATCTCAACATATGTATACACACATTTAGTCCATATTATATTCCGCATATTCCTTCAGACCACGGTATAATATACTAAATGCATATTCTTTTATTCAATTCAATATAATTTTAACCAAGATAATATTTGAATATCGTCCGTTACTTTAGTTACATACTGCATTTGCAGTCCTTGTAACTTTATAATGTATTGGTCGGTATTTGAAATGTCAACTATCATTTTGATCAGTATTTATCAAGCGTTTGCATGCGTTTGCTTTATAAAAGTGTAAAACAAAGCGGTATGACTATAATATAAAATCAAACACGCACATTTGTTAAGTTTATGGATATTTTATGATTGTTTGAAATCAATTGTGCTTTACATTCGCCTGAAGTTTCGCCATTATCTGTAAATTTGGACGTTTTAAGTGTTTAAAGCACTCTAATTGTAGTTGATTAATATGTTTGTCTCCAAATACGTTAGTAAGAAAGACAAATAATAAAGTATCAACAAAGGAATAGCGCTTGAGAATGCAGTATTTGGTTTAATATAGCAGGAAAAGGTATTTTCTCATAAGGAATAATTCAATTCAAATCAAATTTTATTTCAATTATTTAGGCCATCAGCCAATAATTCAATTTACATATTAATGATAATTTTTAAGGGTTACATTTATTATTTTGGATTGCAAATTTGTTAACGATCATAAAACGTTATTTGAATAAATAATTTGACAACTTTGTTTTGTTGACGATAGTGTCGGTTTTTGTTTGAGAAAGTGACGTGTGAAGTTTAATAGCAATTAGATTATTCAATCACTGAAGGTTCTGTAAGAAACAATCTGACAAAGATAGGCAAATCGTTGTGCTCGTTCAATGTTAATTATATCTGTCGGCTTTCAATAAGACGCGATTGACCTTCTTTAAATTTGTAAGACAAGCCAGTAAATAGGTATGATTCCAGGTCGAATAAGGATTTAATTTTAATATATATGCGAGCTTTAAATGAAATCCGTTAGGCACTGTGTCATTTGTTATACTGAGCAATCTTTAAATATATTAGTGAATTACATTATAAAATAGTGATTGCTGCCAATCCCTGAGCCCGTCATGCATGTCCAAATATATTGGAAAAAATGTATCTAAGTTTACTTCTATTTGACGGAATGACTAAAAACCTAACACTCACACACACCTACACATCTATGTTCACTTTTCCAATTGATTCTAAATCGTCTAATTGGTTCAACATATTATAATTTTGTCTTGGATATCTACATACAGATATACGATTAAGTTATAGCCAGTATTAAATGCAATTTAAAATGTTAGTTATATACAAAGGATGCCGACCTCGTTTTCCAACCACAAAGAATATAGTTTGCGATAATGCTAATATTGTTTATATAATCTTCTATGAACGTTTTCACTATTTTCTTGGCATGCATCACCTCATATTTCTGAGGGGTACATGTAACATATTATAGATATAACCTTTGTATCAAATAGTATAAAAAAACATCTTAGAACCTAATGATGAACGAAATCGCTCTGTGGGCTTGAAGAATCAACATTACTGTTGTTGTTTGTTGTTTGTTTTTGTTGATGTTTTTTAGTTTACGCTTCTAGATAATAATTTAAAGTACATTGTTTCTGTTTAAAACACCTCATTTGGTTTTTTGGTAAAACCATATTTTAAATACAACAGTTTTTTGTTTACGTTGACCTTTATTCCTAGAGGAATCACAGAAACGTTCTGTCATGTTTACTTGTTTTAAATTATCGAGGATGTGAGCAACACTTGAGATATTATCAGTATACAGTAAAGACAATATAGCTTCAATTTCATTAGTTAGAAATATTCCAGCGCTGCAGAAATGACGCACATGAATCAAAACATTAAAAGGTCGGCATTTTCGATTTTATTCGTAAATATATTAGCATAACCCAATGTTGGATATGAGTAATTTTATCGCGGCCATACTAATTTATTCTATGGTCAACACAATTTAAGAATTTTACATTACATAGACAAAATACAATATACGTTTTTGAACAGAATATCCATAATATATTATGTTTGATATAAATGTGCAGCTTTGCTGCTAAGATCGACATAAATACCAGCGATATAGGTTAGGCCTCTTTATATATCCGATTTAAATTTACAAGATATCTAACTATTTATATAAAATGTAGTTTCTACTTAAACTTCCATATCTGTTTTATATGGAACACTATCGAATATCTTATGAATGATCAATAAAAATACAATCAAATCCAACTGTCTTGCGTGTTCTGTATCACTACATGTCTTGTAAATATACTAAACCTTTACAAACGCATGTTTATGTACATTTGAATCTCTTTTTATCCCAGGTCTGCTATCATTTTTATTGGTGTTTGTTACACAATCAATTAATTTGTTAAATTTGTGTTTTAAAGTGGCGTAATTGTAGGAACAAAATTGAAAAATAAGGTAAGATAGTTTAGCCTTAGTTTATCTTTCTCGTTGTACCTAGATTTGTATGTGTTGTATATAGCAGTGTAACGTTTACATAATATAACATTACATCACTACACATCAATATTATACCACGTCAAATCACATCATATTGTATTATACTAAGTCACATCACGCCACAACTCATTCATATTTACCGTATCATATCGTGTCGAAGATGTATCACATGATTCATATTGTGTCGCATTGTAAAATTTGAAATGAAAATAAAGAAAATTATTTTTTGACTACTGTAAAAAAAAATAGGAATTCTTGTAAAATATAATCGTTATACTTTCATTTGCAACAGTTGTAGCTGGCATTAAATTGTACATTAAATTTAAGTTGAGATTACACACATTCAATCATTATCTACCGTTAATTTAGCAAGCAATGATGTACGCCAGGCAGTATGATTGATCAATTTTCAGTAGCTTCAGAACAAACATAATATATAAAAAGATCAGATTGACTTGAACATGAAATGACAATTGGAACATCCTTAGACCATTACCGCAGACGTTCAAAAATTCCGTCCGTATGGAAAAGTCCGACATATGTTTGTATTGATAGACTTTATTTCTAGAAAAATTAGGCAGCTATGGATTGAGAGTGACAAATTCTGCATATTAATCTATTTAATGTTCCAAATTCTACAATATTATCAACTTTTGATAATTTGTCACATACTTTACGGTGATAAAAAAACAAGATATGTTTTTGTATTATATAGCCTTAATATACTTAATATCAAAATTCAGGTGTGATGGCACACCAAAATCCATTTGCGAGTGTCAATAATCCATAAGCTAAAGCTATATGAGAGAGCAAATATTCCATATGCATATACGCGAGGGCAAAATATACACATACGAGGCCCGATTATCCATATGCGATGGCCAAAAATCCTTATTATACACTGTGTTGACAGTACTCACTCAGTGAGGGTATTCCAAAAGTAAAATTCGTTATGAAAAAAAACTAACATAAAAGTTTTAATGTACTTATAATGTAATAAATAATTTACCAAAAATAATCGAAATTAATAAAAGAAATCAATAAAAAAAAAACAACAAATTACACTACATAAATTAATAGGTGAAAATAGTTGATAATGAAATTTCAAAACTATGATGTTTTTGTTATACAAAGGAGAATAACGAGGGAGCTATTTTTCAGTAACGGAAAACAGCAGTTGGATAAACTGTTTATTGCATTTCGTGAATAAAAATTGGCTTTGGAAAAAAACATGTTTTAACATTACAAATAAAGTACTTAACCATCTTTAACAATTTTATGTATCTATATATTGTGTCTGATATACTTGTATCAAATATGACGATTGCGTTGTTTTGCCCAAAGGCACATTAAGGAGATACTTAAATGAAAATCTAAAATCTGAGATGTCGAAATATTTATTGAAGTCAGTGAATTCTTTATTTTGTAAACTCTTTGTTTTGAATGTTATGAAAAAGGTTTTGATTGGAGAAGATTTTCCAAATCCACAAAACCTTATAGGCTAGAATCTAACTTGATATGAATGTTTCCTAGATGGTCCTCTGCAGTTGCTCTTATTTCTTTCCGATCATACGTTTTAAGAGTTAAGGATTAAAGTTTCATTTAATGTTTGTATTATTTCAACACAGTTATAATGTAAACTGTTTTCACAACAACAAATTCTACGTAAAAATGATGGTTGACGAAAGCATCCACTTACCAGGAACATAAATTATGTTATATCTATGTTTCGAATCGTTTCTTATAATATGAACTGTGATATAGTGGACTTTCTAGTTAACCTGATAAATTGATAGAGAAACCATTATGCTTTCTCCATTAATTGACCGCACACTAGAAATGCTGAGGACTCAGTGATGGTGAACTACTCCTAGAGCTGTAAATGAATGCAAATTCGTGATACTTATCAGTGGCGTTGTTTTTGCGTATCTCTAATACTTTTAATCCTCTGCTCTGTTTCCTGACAAGTAGGCCTACATCTGTGTATAACTATTTAAGTCCTAATTAACTTAATATTTATATGACGACGCGGAAAGAGTAATGTTGGATGCCCATGTGAACCAGGTTTATCTTTTCAGTGGTGCTTTTTGCTCATGACCGTATCCGGGAATTTACCACTGTTGTCACTTCATCTATGTGTATGTAGTGTACGTTTTACATTCATTGATGAATGCAACCAAAATATCAATTTCAATGAGTCGAACAGAAACAATTAGAAAACAACGTTCTATGACACTTTCTAACTCATCACCAAATAGGGTCAAAGATGCTAATACAATATCGACCTACAAATCCAGAGCGAAAGCCAATTTGACATAACTGGACAAACTGCCGTCCGTCTTTTTTTAGATTAAGTTTTTTTTTAAATAGAACCATATCTGCCATGCATTCAAGACTACAAAACAACCTAAATAATGACATTTATATTTACCAATAATATATTTTCATACATAATTTTATGTCATTTTGACATTTATACAATATGCCAAACCTTAAATTGACAAAATAGACCATTTCACTCAACTAAAATAGAGTTTTTCTTTTTAAATGGTACCAACATGAAAATACAAAATAAATGATTTGCATCAGTGCCATTAAAACCCACACATTGACAGTTGAAAGAGTTATTCCAATTTTAAACACATATTTAAAAGCAAATCATACACATATCAGTTAAGTACTTTTACCCAAAACAAATATATGTAAGAGTAAATGTTCAAATAAACCCACAGTTTTAAATCAAGAACTAATTTACTGTAATAAAAATAGATACTACATTTTTTTTTTTTTTTAAAACAAAATGCAACAAATTTACCTGTATGTACGAAGGCCGATCCTATTTTAATGAGATTTTTTGCTTTAGAATATTCATTTGTTGTTTTTTTATATCAGGATAATGTATGTTCATAAAGCTGAAGTCATTATCTACACGATATGTAAACAATAATAAGTTTTAAAACGTTACAATTAAAATTCAATATACTTGAACGTAGCGCAATTTCGTGTGCACCTTGTATGATGTCATAAGCGTATGTATTTAAACTTTTGACGTCATATCCTTATACATGTAGTTAGTACACAATCGACAAACAAGTAACCGTTACTTATCTAAATAATAACAAGAAATGAAGTCGAAAGATTCAAAAGAAAAGGTTTATCTGCAGTAAAACGGATGATCATCATTTTCCCAGGAATCGATGGGACGATACAGCATACCAAGAAAAAACATTGAAAGTAACCGATTTGAATCATTAAAATAAGTTTCATATGCAGCACAAAACGTTGTATCTGGGTTAGATTCACGGTGGTACAAAGTCATATATAGACAATGGATCGACAGACAACAAGAGTAATGTTGACGTGCTTACGGTAGATTCATGACATTGACGTCGCTTAGGGTTAGGGTTAGGTTTGTTAGTATTGAACTGCCCCGCTTCGACATTATGTACGTAGTGTAGAAAAGAACGGGTTTATCAATTTCAATACAAAAGAGTTAATATTTGGTGAAGTTGCTGAATAAAGGTTGGACTTCAAATCGTCTTTGTTTCAGTTTGATATTCCAAATACTTTTTCCTGTACTAGAATCAGTCTCATTAATTTTAGATTCACCCCTTGTAAATGTACATTTGAAACCGTTCAAACTTTATTAGTGAAGTTGATCCATTCTCTAGTTTCTTCCCAACTATTTATCTCGCTGGGAGGTTCTTTGAAGTCATGCCTGGTTATCGGTGTCTTGTCATGTTAATGGTGTACAGTATTGTGTGTTCTCATATTGGCTGATTATAGATGAGTATGCTAGTCAATAGCAGGTTAGATTCCTGGCTAGCATTTTGTATCTGACTATGCTATTCTTACATAGTGATTTTTTCTAAATGTATAACTCTATATGATTATCAGATAATTCTCTTCGATTTGCAAAATGCAGGCTCTGACAGTATTTCTTTTCTCCCAAATGATGTCAATCCAAAGGCAGTTCCAATTGCCTTCCAGTTACTAATGACTTGCCTCTTTACCAGGACTCCTAAGCTGTCACAGACATTTGTTCATGGCTAATCTCAAAAAATTATTCTTGTCACGTTTGGAATCTTTCTCAAAATTTTATGTCTTAACAAGTTTTGCCTGTGTATTAAAATGTGACGCCATCTGTCTTTTCAACCTAATCTTCTATATCTTGTCAAACATATCACCACTTTCTGCAGAGTATTCCATACAATTAAAGTATACAGTCAAACCTGTCAATAGCAGTCAGTTGGGGAAGATCCATGGCCTGCAAAAACCATTGAGATTTCATTCAATGTTTGATTTAATGTCCTATTCAAGTTAGGTTTCTGTTGTTATAAGAGTTACTTTGGTTTTATATTTTACACCTTGAGTAAATATTTGCTTCTGAAAATTATTAGGTCATCATTGCAAAGACTTCTAGTTGAATAAAGATTAAATATATGTTCTGCTGTTTAGAAAAATGATGTAAATCAAAATAGGATACAATCAATGGTCTACAAGTATTTGCAACATCTAAATGGCTTTAAGCTCTAAAAGTAATGATGGTATACGAATACAAACATATCTGAAATAATTAAACCTGATGTTACTATTACTAATGAAGAGGGGCTATAAATTAAAGTTTACGGACACTACATGCTTTTTGTTGTGTCCGTAACCTACTTTATCGCCTAGCTCATATGGTTTACCATCTACAGCTTAACACGTTTCATATTTCAAGTCTTCATCTAAGGGTCTCGAGCCATAAATATTGTTTGAGAGTATAGCTTACTTTCATCCTTGAGATTTTAGGTTGGTTACGGACACTACATGTTTGTGAAACAATTTAGTTTTAAAACTTATATAACATTTTCATGAAACAATAATACATATAGCCATGAAATTTGTTCTTGAACCATTATATGGTGATACAAGTGCATTATAACAATGGAGAATAACATTTTGATTGCATTTTTTTTCAAAGCATAATGAAGCTTAGGTAACAATGAGAGAAATTCTATAACGAAGTGCAACTTTAACATCAACTAACACATATTTACTGAAATATGTTATACAGCTATGAGCTTTATACCAAAATAATCAGGAATAAATTATCATTAGTCAATGAATTTAAATTATTATATTTCAGTTGATTTTAAAAAGGATTGATTGATTGATTGAATATTTAGCGTCATTTTTATGCCATCGAGGGCTAACAGACGATCAGTTAACCTAACCACTTTTTCCTGGGATTAACCAGTTCTCGAGCATACCCCATCTCCGCAAGTAACTGATAACTTTCCCTCTTGAATCAGTGGTGAGAGACGAATGATAATGAGACACAATGTCGTATATCAATCATCACGGAGACTGTTGCCGGGCTGGGGATTCGAACTCACGACCCCTGGATTGATAGTCAGACGCGTAACCGACTGAGCTAATCGGGCCCGGGTTTTAAAAAGAAATAACTGTTCACAAAAAATGGTATTTTTCAAGTGCATCACCATAACGACCAAAACAGTCCGATTTTGAATCCGATGGTTCTAAAAAAAATGGTTAAAAGATAAAAACCTGTATTCATTATAGGAGCCAAATAACTTACTAGAAAATTTCATCCACTCAATATTAATTTATCTTTATTCGCAAAATCTGAGTTTTACTATTGCAGTTTTCAAAGCAGTTTAAGACTTCATAATATCTTCTAAACGTTTCCAACAATCTTAAATTAGTGCATAACAGTTATGATTGGAATTATTTCAGCCATACCCGTTTTAATAATGTTCGCTTTTTTACCATACAAAATGCTACTTAAGTGAAAGGATTCCTTATGAAAAATTTACTATTTTTCATACAATTGGTCCATAAATATACCATTATATCCGTCTTTCTTTTGACATTCCTTCTCTTTCTCCTAAGTATCACTCCCTCGCTGTTTTATCTCTTGAATTACATCTGTGTTTTAATTTATTAGATTAACTGCTCCTTTCTTCACTCATTTTAATGGGATTTAGAAGAGAATTACATTCGATAATTTCATTATTATAATCATGTGTAATAATATTTATCAATATTGTCAATTGGTTGAATCTTCATTTCTTTATATAGAGATCAACAAAAATAATTTGACTCACACCATTGTGAGATTTGGCGAAATCGGCAGAACCTTTGTACGATGCATTTGAAGTCTTCTTCTAAAATTAATAATATTAACAGTAACAGTGGCATATAATTTCATTTATTTAAAAAGATGAAAAACTTATGGTCTATAATCGAGAATGGAAGAAAATGAGAACTTGATGGAAGGGAATTAATTGACTATTTGAATGAGAAAGAAGAACGTTTGAGGGAGGAACAGAAATTGAATAAAGAACGTATGAGGTAGAAGAAGAAAGAAGTAGATATACTGGCAAGAGAAGATAGGTTAATGGAAAGAGAGTTGAAGATCAGGGAGTAATACAAATTGAAAAATATTACAACTGTCTTTAAAGAAAAAGAAAACTGAATAATTGTTGAGTCGTACATTACGTAAAGGTGGTGAGGAGAACGTTGAGACACCAAAGCTACTAAATTGTAATGAAATGCAGTATAGCATAGACTCATATTGAAACGTTTTTAACGTTTTGCTAAAACTGCTGGTTGGGATAAAAAGTAAATTGGATGCAACTTTAAGTGCTTTGTTACACGGAAAAGCTTACAATTTATATCCCAGATGAACGGTAGATAATGTACTAAATTATAATGTATGAAAAGAGTCTTTACTCAAAGGATTTCAGTTGACTGAGAAATGGTTCAAGTCAAAGTCCATTTTAGTAAAACAGAAGGTTGTTAAACTGATCAGCTGTTTGTTATTAGGTTACAAGATTATCTTTTGAGATGGATGAGTCTCGCCAAGTGATTGAGGCATTTGGAGGTGTTAAAGACCTCATCATACAGGAACAATTGATGGATGTATTTAGCACGGATTCAAAGCAAAGGAAGTTAACTTCAATAAAATTTATGACTGGAAGAATTCAGCCTCGGGACTAGAAAAAAATATCAGATCTCATGTTTAAATACAAGTTCTGTCTTACATTTACGGCTAGAACTGTACAGCAAATTGTAAAAAAAGTAGTGTATACCAAGTAGCTGTGAAGGGGGTTTGCGTTGTTCTTGTTTTAAAACAAGGAAAAATACAACCTTATAGACCAAGTAGCCTTACTTTCAATCTAGTCACATTAAGAATATCTGCTTGAATCAAAAAATATAATTATCTCCTTTTAATCTGATTTCAGATAGGACAGGGACTCTTTGGATCAGATCAGATTTCAACATGATGCATTTGGAACAAAAAATAGGATACACTCTGTTCTAGCATATTTTTTTAGATCTTCAAGCAGCTTTTGATCTTACCTGGCATCCAAGTGGGCTTTATAAATTGAAAGAACACGGAATAACAGAAAACAGCTATCAATATCTGAGTAACATCCCAAGGGTCCATTTTATCCCCTCTGCTATTTCCTCTTTTGGTCAATGATCTCCGTGCAACACTAGAGGGGATAGGGATGGTTACCAGCTAGTTTGCTAATGGTTCTGGCACTTGGCTAATGGTGGTAAACTTAAACTTGTTGCAATGAAGAGCTAATACAGGACTTGACGTAACATGGGGATAGGTTTAAGAACAAAATCAGGCGGATTTATTTTTTGCAACTAAAACAGCACAGTTTGGGCGAGATTTTAGGCCGATCATATTAAAATATTAGTCAAATTTTTAAACATGAATTTAGAGAGGAAATCATATTTTCACATATAGAATACATTATGATCAGGTGTGAGAAAGACTTAACTTTGATGATAATGTTAAGAGGAACCGATTTTGGCACTGATAAAAAAGCATCTTATTTCGAAATAAGTCTCGTATACCTCTAAAGTTCAAATATATTTACGTGTACCACCTTCAATATTAAACATGTTCGATATAATTTAGAATAAGGCACTCAAGTTGCTAGAGGTAGAGGCGGGCGTTCCTACAATTTGGCTGTGTAGCAAAATGGCCAATGGCCGACAACTCACTAAGGTACAATATAACTATACTCAAATTAAAATTTATTTTTTAATCTTTATATAAATTAAAATTATGAACATATAATTATACAATATTTTCAAATCAATAAGTTTTAAAAGCATAACAAATACCTGTTTGATAATGTTCTAAGTTATAACTATGCTAGCATTTTTCACTTTAGTCAGTTTTTGTCTAAAGCTGTCGCAACACAAACTGCTACACACTGGTTTATTACAGATGCCGTGATAAAAACTGCTACTCACTAATATATTACTGTCGCGATGCAAACTGCTTTGCAACGTTAATGCATGATTTTCGCGTCCGGATGGGTAAGTCTATCTTCAATCGTCTCTAATGACGATAGGTGTATCCAAAGGGTTTACTTCTTGTGTTCTATGTAGTACTAAGCTACTATGGCCTTACGTCGCCTTATGCCAATTCCAGTCAGACGTCAGGAATGTCACGTCGTCCATGTGACCATAATGTGGGTTGAGCGTCCTGTGGTGGCATTGCCACCGGCTGACTCCTGTTACGTCGATAACGTCCTATGTGTGACCTACGCCGCACATACGTCAATAAATAATGTAAACTCAGATATACTATTTAATCAATATGCAATAGTATTAAGTTTATCACTTACAATCTAATTATTTCATGATATTATCACTTACTATCTAACTATTTCATGATATTTCACGGTAGTTTAATTAAGTTCATTCATTTATTACCATCTATTACATTTCATAGTAGTTCTATCAGTATATTATAACAGTGCATTAATTTCTAAGCATCGTCTATTAAATCTCGCGGTAGCATATTCCTCTCTACATATTTCCACAGTATACAATATAAATAGTGACATTTTCTTTGCAAAAACACAGAATAAACGTAACACAATTTAATTACATAAAATTATGTTAATCTTCAAAATGCCGATTTCCAATACTTTATTATAAACACAATATACCCATCTCAAAATACGTCCCCAGATTCCTTGGCCTATATGTTAATAGACAACTCTCAGTACAGCGGATCTTCGTTTCCAATCGTCTATTTATACAATATAACCACATACAACAGGTGCATCTCAACAAAGTCATGGACTAAAACTATCAAACGATATATAATGATACAAAAATGTACGAAAAAGGCTAATGGTAAAATATGATTAGTTTTACAATAATAAATGACTTATACTTTAACCCAAAAATGAATATGTAAAATATCTTTAGTATGTTTTGTCTCTATCAATGTAGCGATAACAAACCTGCGATACTTGACCGATATACGTCTATACAATATAATTTATAATTACAATTTATACAGTCATAAAATCAATTACGGAAAATCATATTGATACTATGCTGACCACACTCACTATACAAATGGTGGTAAGGATCCCGAGTCCGGGCATGTTGCAGCTGGATATATTATTCCGTCCCTTCAGAGATAGTATTGTGAGAAACTCAGCAAAAATCTGTAAATTTACACAGCTGAATTTTTTACGATATGAAAATCAAAGTGCTCGATCATATGAAAACAATCATAACAGATCAAGGCGTGTTCTGTTGGAAGAAATTTTTCATCAGCATACTAAGAGACCTTAAAAACGCAAAACTCCAACTGAGCATGACAAAGATGAGCTGAGTAGAACCATAAACGTTCGCCAGCTACCACCAAGAAACGTTCATGAGCTTTACCCCGCCTTGGGTCAGAGCAGAATAATATATCTCAACATTGTTTTGCAAATATTGTGCTTTGAACGAGGCGGATATGTGTTGCATGCATTGCTGTAAATGGTAGTTACAACCGCTACTAATTGCAAAAGATGGTGATTTAGGGTATCGCTGTTTGAAACGTTTATTTTCATGGAATGGATAATACATTGTAGTTTCATATAAAGTTCACACTTTCTTGTTAATCTTATATGTATGTTTATTGTTACCAAATTTGATTAAAATTTATGAATACAAAACTTTTCTATTTGAACGAAATCTGATTTTTGCGATTTTAAAGTCTCTCAGTGTGTAATCAGTGCCTTGACTTAGGATTACGATTTACTACGGAATGTTGTTCAGCACAAATTGACACATCAGGAAATGGAAAAGCTTATTACGCGACCACAAAGGGCATTAAATACGATACTGTTTCTAACTTAGTTTTCCTTGCACATACCGATGTATATGCCTTAAGTAGCTGGGAAACCTTTTTAAAAAAATGACTGATTTTATATTAAATAAACCATTTAAATAAACTTTCACTAGAAACTCGGTAAATTTCAGACGGCGAAGTAACTATTTAAAGAATAAAAAAACACATAAAATTGTATAACCCGTCTGAGACTGGGTGTAAAACTCCTCCCAGGCAATAAAGGGCATTCTATTATTAAAAGGGGAGAGATTACAAGATCGAGTGCAGGCAGACTTTTTAAAAGAACGCATTTTACTGAACTGTCCTATGCACAGGATCCAACGTGTTGAACTCAGGACTGCCTTGATTGAAAGCAATTTGGATTTCAACATGAATGATATCCATGAAAAGCAGCCCATGTTTCAGTATATAAGTCTCTCAACTGCTACATTCTAGATTGTAGCATGTCAGATAAAATATAGAATGTAAGCCCAGGCCCTATATTTCTTTACTCATTCCTTTAAATTTCCCAAGGGGCAGTCAAAATTTGTTTCTTTGATATCTTTGGGGTTTTAACAGGGCTTGGTTACAGGTTAACAGCACACATATGATCTGTGTGCAAAGATTTGTTTCAATGGGGGACGGGATGGATATCACAATGCTGTCCACATATAATTATATGTGGCCTTGGTTGTGGACCCGTCCCGCCTCTCACTACTGAGTCATGCAACCCTAAATTGGAATAGCAGAAGATCTAACAAGAAGAATTTCTTAAATTCATAAAGGCTGCTATTAGTGGTTTTGTTAAAAATTAGACCGGCTGATAGAGACGTCCATTATTTATTTTTTCCTCATGCTTGCCATTTCACTTTTTTGGAAAAATAGACATATAATATAGTTAAAACAATTATAGCGGCTGATATTTGGGACATATGATAAACATAACAATATCAAGGGACCTGGCTCATAAAGTTCAACAAGGGTAATGGAGCAAATTCATAGGGCACTCTGACTAAGTGGAATAAATAGCGATATCATTTAGGCTTATGCCAGTCAAGATCCAAGTGGATAAATAGCTCGCACATAAGTGCAACGACATACAATATATTAATATAATTGTTGTTCGTATTTACATGTTATTTATCATAGTGTTGCTTTTTATAACCCTAAACTGGACCGTTTATGTAAATAGGTAACGGAATTAATAACATTATTTTTAGAATATTTATAGAATAGTTATAGAACCTGTTCGAGTTGGTTACACTGTGGTATCAGCGCATGGGTGAAACTTAGGGGATGTGATCTTAAACAATCAGGCCGTTTACTGTAACTGTTTAATTGCACGGATAACTGATAATTTGATGTGTTTATTTGATGTTTTTTATTTCAATTATTTAAGTAATATAACTCCCCTTGATAACCTCAATACTGACGCTTCGCGCAGAAATGATGCAGAAAAATGACACAGAAAAATAACGTACACCATGTGTTTACATTCTGATTTGGGTGCGTGCGGAGTTCAAAAGATGGAAAGCATTAACGACGATATTTTGTCACAAGCTTATTCGAAGAAGTCAAAATATCGAGAGAAATGATGACCTTATATTGTTATAAGCATTGAACTTCTTTGAGGTAGGAAAAACAACCAGAAAACTAGAAAGCCAAAGCGGGTAAGTCTCTCTCTCTCTCTCTCTCTCTCTCTCTCTCTCTCTCTCTCTTCATGTAGACAATGATAAAAGTAAATTATGAATCTTGTGCACAGTAATTGTCTTTATGAATACAAATTGTTTTTAATGTGTGATTTACAGACAATGTGTTGATTGTTTGATCAGGACTGACAGAGATATCCGCTTTTCAACGGCCAGCTGAATCAACTAATCCAAGAAGGTAAAAGTCAAAACACTATTCGAAGAACAAAGTGTGAGTTCTTAATATTTGATGCCTGGAGAACAACTTGATGCTGAGAGGGTCAAGTCATACCTATTCTTGCACGTTTGACAGCGGATTAGTTAAACCAGCATTTGAGCCATTTCGCCGCAGAAGTGAGGAGAAAACAAAATGAAGAAAGGTTACTGCTCAATTCACTTTACCACACCATGAGTCGATTGCTTAGACATTTAAGGGACAATAATGTTTCCCGTATGAATTTCATGGATCCAACCGATTCTCGGTTTTCTTTTTTTAAAGTGTTTCGGAGGCCGTAAATGAAAAATCTGGCGCAGAATGGCTAAGTGATACCACAAAAGTTAGAACAGCCTGTTTTCGGGACCGACAAAAACAACTATGGGATAAAGGTGTATTTGGTTCAAAAGATGTTAAGACAGTCCGGCAAACGGATTTGTATTGCCTATGAACATCAAAAACTTACCGATCTGTTAACGTTTGGAAGTGATGAAAACTGTAAATTTGTGGAATTTAAAGGGAACAGTTCAAAAATCTACTCAGGAGGACTGAAATACAGATGTCTTGAAACCAAACAAATAAGACATTATGATGGCGGCAGCGGGATTGTGGAACTTTACAAGATGTATATTGAAAAAATTGGAGATAGTACTTTCTATAAACGACTGCTTGACAAAGTATTGGAAAAACTACTGACCTTCTAAAAATTAAATGGTGGCCTAACAGGAAGTATGCAGTCAAAAAAGTGGAGATACAGAAAAAAGCACACGGTATAAGTCTTTATTACAGACTTATTACAGCACACGGCCATTTTGATACTGTTAAATCTGTGCAATAAAGGGAAAATTAAGTATCTGCAACAGAAAAAATGTTAGTGTGAAACTATTAAATCTGCAGTAATGCAGTTATGCAGATACTAGATTTGCGAATAGGAGCTGAAATTTTAAATAGATTAATCAGACATTTCAGAACATCGTTAAGCGATTTAAGTCAATAAATTTATATGTTATCTATATATAATAACCCGAAATGGTCCCAAGTATTAGGTGCCTGACTTAATTTTCTTCCAATCAATGTTCAATCTAGTGATAAGATATTAATGAATGGAGAAAATTGGTTTTACGGCGCACCAGCGCATTGTAGGTTATTTGACGCTAACAGGAAGGACGCGTCAAAGTTCATTTTACATGTACAAATTAATATACAAATTTAAAAACTCTCATCAGCCAATGAGTATGCAAATAAACCTAAAACTTTGATAACTGCAGTAATGCAGAGTTCTATCGTAATCTAATACTTAGAGTTGCTTAGCGTCTTCACTGTTTCAGACCTAATGGGCGGATAAGGATAAGCTAACATTTATAATTGACTACAGAGCAGGATCACGGTCAATATATCAAGGGACTAAGGACGAGCCAGGGACACAGACTGCACGAAGCAACATGTGTACGATTGTGGAACTCTTGATATGCCTAAAAAGCGTATCTATTTGACAAGTGTACGGACATCGACTACAGAGCAGGCACACGCACGATTTAACTCGGGCGTTAGACAACATTTGTAGTCGTCAATAAGTATTCCAATCAGGTATGTGTTTGCCAACTTAGCAATATTTTTATTAGTACATCGCATTGTTACAATGGCGTATTATACAGTGAAACAGTGGTTTAAAATTGTGCTAAAACATTTATTTTAGACTGAACATTCGTAAACTGTCCGTAAATTGAAATGTTAAGACCTATTTTATAACAAAAACACAAACACATATATATATTATCAAATATAAATAGCAGCGTTAATCTAGCTGACTATGGAACTATATGGCAACTCCGTATTTAATACCAAACATTGAATACGATTTGAGGAAATATCGGGGCCAGGAAATGATAGTCAATATAGAAATTTACAAGACCATTTTATAGATATATATAGGCTTGAGTGACTCTGAATGAACGTGGACACCATCCCTGTTTGCAACCCTGAGAGACAGGGACATGGTCAACGTATCTAGGAACACATGCATCGCGGATCGACATGTGTGGGCTTTAGGGACTCTGGATGTACGTAGACAGCATCCTTTTTTGCAACCATAAGAGACAGGGTTAGGGTTAGATATATGTTCCAGGATAACTAAAGATATTGAATAAACTTAATAAAATGAAATTCTATGCATTTTGAATCTTTTCGTCAATGACTTTGTATTTGTTTGTTACTAAATGATTGCCGAGAAAGGAAAAAAGACAGGAATAATCTAAAACTACCTAGTGTTCGAAAAGCAAAAGTGAGCGATGTATTAAAGTGGCGCAAAAATATCAACAAAAAGTAGAGCATCAATAACTATACATAAATATATATTACAGTGTATAGCTATGCTTTCTACTTCGTACACGTTATCTCTGTAAAATCAAATAGTATCAGCAAAATGGAAACAGTGTGATATGTTTCAATAATACTACAACGGATAGACTCGATTGACATAAAACTGAAACAATTCATCACCATTCACTCTACTGTTACCCTCATTAACTGTATAAAAGTAACAGAAAGTCGCAAGTATCGAGATGAAAACAAAGGCCATCGAACGGAGTAAAGAATTGAGTTGTCACTTATTGGAAAGCATTAACAGAAAGCAATCTTCGCTGAAAAAATTGTGTCAATAAAGAAGAGAAATGAGGAAAACCAAAGAGCTGAATTCGGAGATAATTGAATTAAAAAGGAGCCATAGAATGCGAGATTTTCTGATGTATTTTAAGACAGAAAAAAAGACAAAAGACAAAAACAACCTTGACAACGTGCTTTATTTCATTGAAGAAAAGGTTAAAACTGCTAACACAAAAACTCAAATTAAAATTTAAAGAGCATATATGCTAAGAAGATATGGCTTTGGTTAAATACGAGCAATTGTGATCAAATTTGCAAACGACCTAGACGAGATAGATTACTGAAAGGATTTTGTAAGACACTGATACAGCATTATAAGCAAATAGTTTCCGACGGAAGTCAGTAAACGTAAAGCAATCTCAACCCTATGACGACACAGGTATGCTAGTAGGGCAATGCTGCCTACACCAGCGTGGACAAATTATATATAAACACGAATCTGCAAAAAGAAAACATAAGGAATATGTGAATGTGTTTTACATGTTTAACTTGAAATATGAAAATCTAACTTTATACAAAGTGTCATTACCTACCTTATTTATAGGTTTGACACGTAGACACATAAATATTTAAATGATATTAATATCGAAGGTTTTAATTACCCAATTCACCCATACAAATATTTTAGCATAGAACAGGAAAAGGTTTCGGCGGGGGTTCAAAGCGTACAACATCTGGTTTAGAACATATGATAAAGTTTTTTGTTGTATTATATCGACATTCAATATGGTTGAAAACATATATAGTTTTACGGTTTAGATACAGTTACTATATTCAGACAAATTGGAAATAACATAAATAAATGGCACTGACAACGATGGTATATTTGATAGCGATACCTGGCTGTCTCTTGCTACATGTGTTTTCTGTTCAAATCGATTTTGCGATTTTTATTCTTGACGTTTGTAAATCTATAAATTTTCTTATAATCATCTTTAGCAATGTGTAGATGACTTATTCATTTTGAAGTTTCGCCTAATTTAGAAATGTATTACTGACTTAGTTGTTCTTTAAGTTACGACTCATTTAACAATGTATATATGGCTTACTTGTTTTTGAAGTTACGCCTTATTTAGAAATGTATGTATGAATCGATTGTTTTAAAATTACGTTTCACTTTGAAATATATTGATGACTTAGTTGTTTTTGAAATCACGTCTCATTTAGAAATGTGTAAATGGCATAGTTGTTTTTGAAGTTACGTCTTATTTAGAAATGCGTAAATGGCATAGTTGTTTTTGAAGTTACGACTCATTTAGAAATGTGTAAATAGCTTATTTGTTTTTGAAAATACGACTCATTTAGAAATGTATATATGGCTTATTTGTTTTTGAAGTTACGACTCATTTAGAAATGTATATACGGCTTATTTGTTTTTGAAGTTACGACTCATTTAGAAATGTATAAATGGCTTATTTGTTTTTGAAGTTACGACTCATTTAGAAATGTATCAATGGCTTAATTGTTTTTGAAGTTACGACTCATTTAGAAATGTGTAAATTTATGGCTTAGTTGTTTTTGAAGTTACGTCTCATTTAGAAATGTATATACGGCTTATTTGTTTTTGAAGTTACGACTCATTTAGAAATGTATCAATGGCTTAATTGTTTTTGAAGTTACGACTCATTTAGAAATGTATCAATGGCTTAATTGTTTTTGAAGTTACGACTTATTTAGAAATGTGTTAATTTATGGCTTAGTTGTTTTTTAAGTTACGTCTTATTTAGAAATGCGTAAATGGCATAGTTGTTTTTGAAGTTACGACTCATTTTGAAATGTGTAAATGGCTTATTTGTTTTTGAAAATACGACTCATTTAGAAATGTATATATGGCTTATTTGTTTTTGAAGTTACGACTCATTTAGAAATGTATATATGGCTTATTTGTTTTTGAAGTTACGACTCATTTAGAAATGTATAAATGGCTTATTTGTTTTTGAAGTTACGACTCATTTAGAAATGTATCAATGGCTTAATTGTTTTTGAAGTTACGACTCATTTAGAAATGTGTAAATTTATGGCTTAGTTGTTTTTGAAGTTACGTCTCATTTAGAAATGTATATACGGCTTATTTGTTTTTGAAGTTACGACTCATTTAGAAATGTATCAATGGCTTAATTGTTTTTGAAGTTACGACTCATTTAGAAATGTATCAATGGCTTAATTGTTTTTGAAGTTACGACTTATTTAGAAATGTGTTAATTTATGGCTTAGTTGTTTTTTAAGTTACATCTCATTGAGAAATGTATATACGGCTTATTTGTTTTTGAAGTTACGACTCATTTAGAAATGAATCAATGGTTTAATTGTTTTTGAAGTTACGACTCATTTAAAAATGTATCAATGGCTTAATTGTTTTTGAAGTTACGACTCATTTAGAAATGTATCAATGGCTTAATTGTTTTTGAAGTTACGACTCATTTAGAAATGAATCAATGGCTTAATTGTTTTTTGAAGTTACGACTTATTTAGAAATGTATATATTGCTTAGTTGGCTATGAAATTACGCCTCATTAAGAAATATATAACTTAGTTATTTTTAAAGCTACGCCTCATTTAGAAATGTATAAATGGCATAGTTGTTTTTGAAGTAATGTTTCATTTAGAAATATATCATTAGCTTAGATGTTATAGAAGTTACGATTACTTAGAAATGTATATATGGCTTAGTTGTTTTTGATGTTACACCTCATGTAGAAATGAATACATGGCTTAGTTGTTTTTGAAGTTACGTCTCACTTAGAAATGTATCAATGGCTAAGATGTTATTGAAGTTACGACTCATTTAGAAATGAATAAATGGCTTAGTTGTTTTATAAAGTTATGCCTCATTTAGAAAATAAATGTTTAAATGACGTAGTTGTTTTTGAAGTAACGCGGCATTTAGAAATGTATAAATGGCTTAGCTGTTTTTGAAGTTACGCTTCATTTAAAAAGGTGTGAAATGGCTTAGTTGGTTTTGAAGTTACGACACAATAAGAAATGTATAAATGGTTTAGTTATTTTTGAAGTTACGTCTCATTTAGAAATGTATATACGGCTTTGTTGTTTTTGACGTTACGCCTCATTTAGAAATGTATATATGGCTTATTTGTTTTTGAAGTTACGACTCATTTAGAAATGTATATATGGCTTATTTGTTTTTGAAGTTACGACTCATTTAGAAATGTATAAATGGCTTATTTGTTTTTGAAGTTACGCCTCATTTAGAAATGTATCAATGGCTTAATTGTTTTTGAAGTTACGACACATTTAGAAATGTGTAAATTTATGGCTTAGTTGTTTTTGAAGTTACGTCTCATTTAGAAATGTATATACGGCTTATTTGTTTTTGAAGTTACGACTCATTTAGAAATGTATCAATGGCTTAATTGTTTTTGAAGTTACGACTCATTTAGAAATGTATCAATGGCTTAATTGTTTTTGAAGTTACGACTCATTTAGAAATGTGTTAATTTATGGCTTAGTTGTTTTTTAAGTTACGTCTCATTGAGAAATGTATATACGGCTTATTTGTTTTTGAAGCTACGACTCATTTAGAAATGTATCAATGGTTTAATTGTTTTTGAAGTTACGACTCATTTAAAAATGTATCAATGGCTTAATTGTTTTTGAAGTTACGACTCATTTAGAAATGTATCAATGGCTTAATTGTTTTTGAAGTTACGACTCATTTAGAAATGAATCAATGGCTTAATTGTTTTTGAAATAACGACTCATTTAGAAATGTATATATTGCTTAGTTGGCTATGAAATTACGCCTCGTTGAGAAATATATAACTTAGTTATTTTTTAAGCTACTCCTCATTTAGAAATGTATAAATGGCATAGTTGTTTTTGAAGTAATGTTTCATTTAGAAATATATCATTAGCTTAGATGTTATAGAAGTTACGATTATTTAGAAATGTATATATGGCTTAGTTGTTTTTGATGTTACACCTCATGTAGAAATGAATACATGGCTTAGTTGTTTTTGAAGTTACGTCTCACTTAGAAATGTATCAATGGCTAAGATGTTTTTGAAGTTACGACTCATTTAGAAATGAATAAATGGCTTAGTTGTTTTATAAAGTTATGCCTCATTTAGAAAATAAATGTTTAAATGACGTAGTTGTTTTTGAAATAACGCCGCATTTAGAAATGTATAAATGGCTTAGCTGTTTTTGAAGTTACGCTTCATTTAAAAAGGTGTGAAATGGCTTAGTTGGTTTTGAAGTTACGACACAATAAGAAATGTATAAATGGTTTAGTTATTTTTGAAGTTACGTCGCATTTAGAAATGTATATACGGCTTTGTTGTTTTTGCCGTTACGCCTCATTTAGAAATGTATGGTTATTACTGAATTTGCGTCACATTTAGAAATGTTTAGTTGGTATTTGGTTTTAATGCATAATTAACAACACTCATAAAGTTCGAAATCAGCCTCAACTTATATGTCACACTGCGTAGAAATTCAAAGATGGACCCGGATATCAGTAATTATTACAACAGTGTAATTCTACTGTACGGACCGTAACATGAAAGCGAAAGTACAATTGATGATTTTTGGCAGTCCCTCCAATATCGAGATAAAGAGTTTCGACTGTATATGGCCGTTCAAACATGTATTACGTATTTCTAAAAAGAGTTTACATTAGTAGAACACATGCATTAATTCATGTTAACACTTATAATATCTGCTCGTATAATACTATTGTAACGTGGTGGAGCTATATTAGTGCTCGCAGTGCAAAACACAATAATAAAAATGATAGCATAATATACTTATACACACACATTAAAAACAATTTCTCAATTTGGACTGAGCTTACTGTTCAAAAATAATGATAAGATTGATTGTTACAAATGACTCGTTTGGGTCCCTCAGTTATAGACTGAGAATCAGCAAATAATCAAAATACTAACCTATATATATTTTATACAGAACAGAACAGAATATATATTTTATTTCGACTTAAGCATATACAGCTCATCATCATACAAAGTACAATTAATCAATGCATGCGTGAAATACAAAAAAAAATACACATAAACATATATATAGTCAATTGAGTTTATCGTGAGAGTGATCATTGTTAGCATGAATAGGATAGAAATACAAGTTAACAAATCATTAAATTCTTTAAACTTTAAGAGCAGCTGTTCTTATTTTAAATCATTTTTGACAGTAAATTGCTAGCTTTATTATCATATATGTTTTTTTATTTGTATTCAGAAGATTTATCAATTTAAAAACACTTGGTTTATTAAATAGTATTTTGGAATGTACGCTTTCCTTAAATCGGTATATAAAGGACATAACAAAATAAAATGATATTCATCCTCTATATCATCTAAAGTACATAATGAACATTTTTACTGACTTCTTTCAATATTCATATGTCTACCCGTTTCAATGAATAGTTTATGGGATGACATTCTTATTTTTGCATTAATATTTCTATATTTGGTTTTATCTAACAAAGTAAGATAATATGAACTTTCAAAAGTTACCTTCATTTCGCTATATAAATACAACGAAGAACAGTAATGCCATACTTGTACGCCATTGTGTAATATATATGTCTCCAGACGGTTTGTTAAAACTGGTATAAAACTATTTATATTAATTGATTCTGGATATAACCAAAAATCTCGTGAAAATCAGCGTTTTGTATAATATTGCGAACGCTAGACGACCATTTGATGATACGATTGTCATTATCAATTTCTTTTCTCTGGTTGTATACAATATAACTTATAATACAATTCTTGCTTTTATTTTTATATAGTTTCAATCAATACTTAACTATTCTTACATATCTTGTTATATATAAAGGGAACCTACCGAGTTCAGAGTATAAATAAAGTGTTTGTTGACATTTTCACATTCATTAACCATTTACAAATTTTTTTATGAACAGTTTCCATATTTTCTACTTTAATGTGGCCCAACACTTCACAGCTATAGTTTAAAATAGACATAGACATAGACATAGACATATTTTATTAAGTAATATAGGCCTCCGGCCCAAAATACAACATGTAAATACATCATATAGAGTGACACAAATTGAATATTATACATTTATACAAGTCAATATTACAGAATTCACATATTCAAGTGTATATAAGATAATAACATGCCATATAAATAAAAAAAAAGTAACATGCCATATAAATCCAAAAATAATAACATTTGTATTAGATAATTTCAGGTTTAAGCATTTAAAAAGTGTTATAAAGTAACAGATGTAACATTTATTTTTAAAGATATATGATTTGAAATAAATGTAGCTATACATAAATCCAATATTAAAACTAAAATGAACAAGACTATTAAATCATATCATGAATATTTATATTCAAAATAAAGTGAAACTATTTAAATACTGTCTAATTAATAATACAGTAGGTTACTCTTGTTAATATTTCTTTAAATTGGCAAATCTAGAATTTCTTTTCTTCTTTTAAAAGCATTTAAAAGATATCTAGCAATACTGACAATGCTTTTCTCATCTTTCAAGCTAAATATTATGTAATACTGTTAAGCGATCTATTTCTTAACCAATTAGATTTGAAAAAAGTTTGTCTAAAATTTTCATGATCATTACATTCAAAGAAGAAGTGAAACTCATCTTCGACTACAGTAATATTATTTTTCATACATATAGGACAGAATCTTAAATTTTTATCTATTGATAAGTGTCTTCCCTTCTCGATCATTAAAGTATGGGTCGAACAACGAAAATTTGACAACGTTTTTCTTAAAATATATGATAAATCAATGTCTAAGTATGATTCTGAATACAGATGAGATTTAAAATGTTTATAATGCAGAGATTTAGGAGAATCGTTTAGACCTTTGTAAATAGCAGTCTTTAATGCGTGTTTTATATAACTGAATAAAATTTATGTCATTTCCAACATCTTGGGCAAGCCAAGCATATCCAAATCCATATGTAAAAAGTCATTCTCTAATATGACTAGCCCAAGTTCTTCTGCCTGCTTCATCTAATTGTTTTAGCATTTTATAACATTGTTTAGGGTATCTATGGTTTTCCATACGTATAATTTTTAGCCAAAATTTTACACAGTTGGGAATATAAGTTATACATAACGGTAATCTTCCGCATTCTCCTAGCGCTAGAATATCAGATGTATTTTGTGATAAATTACAATACTGTTTACAGAATTTGACTTGCACTTTTTCAATTTTTTCAACATACTTGTATCCCCAGATTTCAGAGCCATAACAAAGTATAGGTTTGACCATAGCATCAAATACTTTAAACATATCTACTGAATTTAGATGTCCAAATTTACGTTGAAATCTAAATATACAGGCAACAGACTTAATACCTTGCAATGCCAACATTTCTTGCGTTTTTGACCATAGCAATTTTGGCGTGAAATAAACACCTGAATATTTATAAAATTAAACAACATCTATAGTATCTCCACAATAAGTCCACTTTTCTGTAAGCTTGACGATGCCTCCATTTCTAAAAACAACAATTTTTGATTTATCGAGATTAATTTTCATATCAACAGATGCACAGAATTGTTCAATATAATTAATTTGTCTTTGAAGATATACAACAGTATCTGAGAAACTTGAAACATCATCAGCAAACATTAAGGCTACTAACTCCTTAATATCATCAGAAACAAATATACCACGATCACATTTAGAATGCAGAAATGTAACTAAATCATTTATAAACATAGAAAAGATTATTGGGCTGGCCATACAGCCTTGCCTGGTTCCAATGTTACATGGGAAAAACTCAGTTAATCCACTATTAACCTTAACACATGATTTTAATTTGCTATACATAGACTGTAAAATTATTAAGAACTTTCCATCGACACATTTTCTTGTAAAAGAATTCCATAGTTTTTGGTGTTGAATACTATCAAATGCTTTAGCAAAATCAACAAATATACAATAAAAACATCCTTTTCTCTTAGAAAGATACTTTTGTCCTAAAGCCATTAAAGTAAATATGTTATCTATAGTGGTATATTTTTTCCTAAATCCTGCCTGTGACTCATCAATGACATCAAAAGTATCGCATCATTTAGTTAATCTATTACTTAATATGTGACAGAATATTTTACATAGGGAATCGATAAGTGGAATGCCTCGATAGTTATTTGGGTCATTTACTGGACCTTTTTTATGTAATGGTGTTATAATGCTTTCGCTCCAATTTTCAGGAAACGAACCTGAATAAAATATTTCATTAAAAAGTTGATTTAAAAACGGCAATATGTCATTAAGTGTATACTTATATATGGAACGCCATAGCTGTCTTATATGGTCCATTTTCTATGTATCATGTGCATTCATCATTATATTATGTCGATACTTTATTACATTATGTCGATACTTCATTACATTATGTAGATACGTCATTATATTATGTAGACTGTTTATTACATTATGTAGATACGTCATTATATTGTGTAGATACTTCATTACATTATGTAGATACATAATTACATTATGTGGATACTTAGTTATATTCTGTAGATACTTTATTATATTATGTAGATACGTCATTATATTGTGTAGATACGTTATTACATTATGTAGACTGTTTATTACATTATGTGGATACTTTATTATATTCTGTAGATACTTCATTACATTATGTAGATACTTTATTATATTCTGTAGATACTTCATTACATTATGTAGATACTTTATTACATTATGTAGAAACTTTATTATATTATGTAGACACTTTATTACATTATGTAGATACTTTATTATATTATGTAGACACTTTATTATATCTTGTCGAAACTTTATTATATTATGTAGAAACTTTATTACATTATGTCGAAACTTTATTACATTATGTCGAAACTTTATTATATTATGTGCATTCTTCATTATATTATGTCAAAACTTCCTTATGATGACGAGATCATTTTGACGGGGTGATTTATATACTGACACCGTATCAAAATAATGTTGTTGTTTTATAGCATAAATGTCTATATATAGCAATTATTATAAGAAGAGGTAATAAACTCTTTTTTTTTTCGCTATTATTATATAATATTATACCAGATATAAGTTTTAAAAATAATTGATCATAAAAAGATGAATGATACAATTATAATCAATGATTGATATAATATAAATCATGAATTGGACACCATTTTTAAATAGGTGTTTTCCTGAATATAATGTCAGGTTTTTATGACTTAATGAAAGACGGTTCATTGCTTACATGTTTTGTCTAATTTCTTTTGACGCAAGTTGCAAAGGGTCTGCTTGAGATTTTCGACAGAACGTGTACATGAAACCTGAGAATCGCGTTACGGGCTACGCTACGACAAAGATTCTTCTAGTGATAGGCATTGGGAAAACTTGTTTGAAACTCATAGGAATATTTATAGTGTTGGAACTGGGGATTGTTTCATGCACATTAGTTTAGTCTAATGCTTTTAGTTTGAAACCGTTCTCAAACATAACAGTTTAGTTTTGTGCTGGAACTGGACATGTATCTTAGTTCGAAGATTTAGGTTTGGAACAGTTTTCAAACAAATATGTGTATATTTATGCTGGAACTGAGCATCGTTCCAAGCATACAGTTTTGTTATAAGTTTGAACCCGTTCTCAAACAATAACTTTATTTTCGTGCTGAAGCTTGGTATGGTTTCATGCACTTTAGGTTAGTTTGAAGACGTATGTTTGAAACAGTCTTCAAACATATAGGTGTATTTTTATGCTGGAGCTGAACATTGTTCCAGACATACAGTTTTGGTTTGAGTTTGAAACAAGTCTCAAACAAATGCTGTCCAGACACGTTGTCTGAATAGCTGGTCTCAGTATTAAAATAGTGTTGAACAACAGTTAGTTCAACTCTACAGGGTTTGAAACATTATACTGTAAATAGTTGATTGATATGATTGTCTGTATGATTTCTAAATATTATAATCATTTTATTATATTTTTTTTTGTTTGACGTTTACGAATCATAAGGCAAGAAGCCTGAGGAAAATTTATATATACTATATAGTTTGAACAAAATTATTTAACATAGTTTCAAGCTAGGCTGTTTTTACAGCCTAATCCAGTGAAGACACAATCGCCTTACAGAAGATCCCGTTTTAAGCCCAATATACTCGCCCAACACCTTGACACAAGGCTTTAAACAACACGTTTCTTTGAGAGAAAGAATACTGAACATGGCGGAAGAGAAAATGGAAGTTGTTCTTAAAAATCTCAGCATGGATAGACACACCCCTTCCTTTCTACGGGAAAACATATCGCTTCCTGTGGTGCGTGTCCATAGCTCTTCCTAGGGTGCATGTCCATATCTCTTCCTGCGGTGCGTGTCCATAGCTCTTCCTGGGATGCGTGTCCATAGCTCTTCCTGGGGTGCGTGTCCATATCTCTTCCTGCGGTGCGTGTCCATAGCTCTTCCTGGGGTGCGTGTCCATAATTCTTCATGCAGTGCGTGTCCATAGCTCTTCCTGCGGTGCGTGTCCATATCTCTTCCTGCGGTTCGTGTCCATATCTCTTCATGTGGTGCATGTCCATAGCTATTCCTGGGGTGCGTGTCCGTAGCTCTTCCTGCGGTGCGTGTCCGTATCTCTTCATGTGGTGCGTATCCATAGGTCTTCCTGAGGTGCGTGTCCATATCTCTTCATGCGGTGCGTGTTCATAGCTCTTCCTGCGGTGCGTGTCCATAGCTCTTCTCTTCCTGCGGTGCGTGTTTATATCTCTTCCTGCGGTGCGTGTTCATAGCTCTTCCTGGGGTGTGTGTCCATATTTCTTCATGTGATGCGTGTCCATATCGCTTACTGCGGTGCGTGTCCATAGCTCTTCCTGGGGTGTGTGTCCATATCTCTTCCTGCGGTGCGTGTCCATATCTCTTTCTGCGGTGCGTGTCCATGTCTCTTCCTGTGGTGCGTGTCCATATCTCTTTCTGTGGTGTTTGTCCATATCTCTTCCTGTGCTGCTATTTTGTCCCGTTGAAAGGAAGGGACGTGTCTATCCACTCTGAGATTTTAGAGAACAACTTTCATTTTCTCTTCCGTCATGTGTAATATTCTTCCTGTCAAAGAAGCTTGTTGTTTAAAGCGGTGTCAATATAGAAATCACCCAGTCAAACTGATCTCGTCATCATAAGGAAGTTTCGACATAATATAATGAAAAATGCACATAATATAATAAACTTTCGACGAGATATAATAAAGTTTCGACATAATGTAATGAAGTTTCTACATAATATAATAAAGTTTCGACAAGATATAATAAAGTGTCTACATAATGTAATAACGTTTCTACATAATATAATAAAGTTTCTACATAATGTAATAAAGTATCTACATAATGTAACGAAGTATCTACATAATATAATAAAGTATCTACATAATGTAATGAAGAATCTACAGAATATAATAAAGTATCCACATAATGTAATAAACAGTTTACATAATGTAATAAAGTATCTACACAATATAATGACATATCTACATAATGTAATGAAGTATCTACAGAATATAATAAAGTATCCACAGAATGTAATAATGTATCTACACAATGTAATGAAGTTACTACACAATATAATGACGTATCTACATAATGTAATAAACAGTCTACATAATATAATAAAGTATCTACTAAATGTAATGAAGTATCGACATAATGTAATAAAGTATCGACATAATATAATGATGAATGCACATGATATAATAAAGAATGCACATAATACATATAAAATGGACAACATAAGACAGCTATGGCGTTCCATACTTATACATTTCTATACATACTCCGTCAGGGCCTCCAGAACGGTTAGATTTTAAATGACGTATACTATCAATTATTTCTTGATTATATATAGGTTCGTTTAGGCTGCTAGAATCGTAATGTGTATTTTCAAAGATATTATCGTTATGCTCATCATCGTCATTTTCTCTCGAAATAAATAAACTTTTAAAATAATCGTGCCACTTTTCTGGTGTAATATCATTGTTTTGCTTATTACAATTTTTTTCTTAGCTAATAGAGCCTTTTTTTTCAGACAAATAGATTTAAAATGATTCCTTTTTGTTTTATATGTAATAAGGTCTTTTCTATCATTCGTAATTCTAAAATGTCGTAGTGCTCGTGATTTGTCAACTTTAGCAGAATTACAATCATGATCCCACCAGGAAGGTTGGGTTGAACTGTATTGTTTTACAATTAGACTTTAATTTCATATCATCGCCGGCCTTTTTAAAAATCAGGTATATATGAACTGAGAGAACGATCATTACGGTTACTTATTATTTCATTAAAGGAACGGAAATTATCACAAAACTTAACAAAAAAATCATCTTTTAACTCCTCTTTCCATTTATACTTTTGCCAAATACGCAAATTTGAACTATCAATATTATTAAAGGACTGGTTATATGACTGGTTATATGAACAAGATTTAAAACAAAACTGACAATGAAGGGGGAAATGTACAGAGTAATCCTTATCCTCAATTTTAAAATCAGTAATAAACTTAAATAAGCTGGATGAAGCTATCATAAAGGCAACAATGCTTGCCCCATTGTTGGCAAAACATGTAAAATTACCATCCAAATCACTAAATAGACGGCCATTTAAAGTATGAACATCGTACGTACAACATAACTCAATTAGTGACAAACCAAAACGATTATAATTTTCATCTTTAGATTTTCTTGGAGTCAAAAAATTGTCAGACGGGTAGTCAACATCATTGCCAAATATATATGAAATATCATCATCTGGAATGTAATCATTAAAATCTTTAATTCTAGAATTAAGATCACCAGACAAGAATAATTCTGCATTAGGGTATTCAGCGATAATATTTTTAATCTTATTATTAAGTATTTCAATACCATTATTGACACTTTCATCATAAATAGGTGAGTTTTCAGGCGACACATATGTAAAAATAAAGACAATATCATTTACATTATGGAACAATGAACTATTAAACAATAAAACAACACATTCTGAGAATGTATTAAAAATACGTTGAACAAGTCTATCTTTTATCAAAAAGTCTTTAACATATACTGAAACACCTCCAGAACCTCGGTTTGCTGACTTCTTTTTCGGCTGAGAATAACCGAAATGAGTGTAACCGGGTAGAGCAATCGCATCATCTTGAACAGTCCACGTCTCACATAAACCAATTATTTCAAAGGATGAAACATACGATTGAAATTCAATGTCATTTTGATATTTTAAAAGACCCTCATTATTCCAACTGCATATATTAAGATAAAGTGGCTTTATCTGAATTTTATCCCCAGCATTATTAACAAATTCTGAATGAATATCATCATTTTTCAATTGGGTATCGCAGAGACGCGTTTCAGTCAACAATTCATTATGGATGATAGTAACATTTTCAGAACAGTTAACAATATTGGAGTCTGGAAACTGTTCATTGTAAGTAAACGTTTTATCATGAACACAGGGGCTTTGGCCAACGCGTTATTTAACGCCAGAACAGGACGTTCTCTCGTCTCATCGTAAACGTAAACGTAAACAAAACATATTAATCAAACAGGTTAAACATGGTATCTACGGAAACTTCCTTATTTATAGTTATACTGAACAAAGAGTTCAATGCGCGTAGCGCTTTTCCTTTAAGAGTATTGGTAGCTGGCATGAACGAACCCCCCTCCAGACATGACTACACCTAAATGGTTAAAACTGTTCACTACTTCAAGAATTTTGCCTGCGTATACAACAGTTCGTTCGCCCTGACAGTTTAATTATCATACACGCCAGTGTGAACGCTCAGTGGCTCAATGTTATAAACAATTACACAATAGCTCATTGACATAAACAAGATCTCACTGACATAAACGAGCGCTCAGTGGCTCAATGCAGCCCACTCAACAACGCAATAACGATCGATCACTAGCTCAGTACCGCAGTAGCTCAATCAATAACGAGCGTTCACCAGACCGCAAGCTCAACACATAAAACGAGCGCTCAGTAGTTCTTTGTTATAAACCAGCGTGTACATACACACATACACCTGCCTCAATAATGAGAGCTCGATAGCTCGCTGTCACTACGTTCACCAGGTTGTTACGAAACATAATTTATTTTAATAAACGTATAATGTCTATTTGTATATATTTATATATATATATATATATATATATATATATATATATAAAGCATGGTCGTAGTTAGTATAGTATAGTATTATTGAAATAGTGCACATGTGTGCCTGTATGGGAACGTTCTAATAAGAAGAAGCATTAAAGTACTGCAGCTGCAGACTATCTAAAGTAACTAAGTGATTTGTAAACAACTGTACTCGCTAATTGAAACACCACACTGATAACATTTATTTTCTTGGTCTAATTGGGTAAACAGACAAGCCAGTATTCATCTTTCTCATCATCTTAATTATGTGTTTATTTGTTTGAAAAAGATAAAGCTCATCGTCACACACACCAATTAATTTTGTACTGTTCTACATATAGAAACATGCACTTCTGGAACACTGGATACATTACCAATAGTTCGAAAAGTGCCTTATTCCCATAGATAGTCCTCTGTTGGTCCAAGTATGCAGAAAAAACATGGGGTTGACCAGGTTGCTTTTTCACAATTTCGATGGTGTGATGGCACCCCTTTATTTTTGACAATTCTGCTCATTTGTTTCAGTGTATCACTACGCATCGTTAAACTGTTATAGCACCATCAAACAGTTCCCAGTGTCACCCAAAACAGAAATCATGAAAATGTTCCATTGTTCCCATATGCACAAAGAAATATGACATTTTATGTATTTTTAAAAAAAAAATTGCCCAACTGCTTTACACAGCTCTAATTTCTTTGGTAATAATCTTGCTACCGTTATGTAAGGGAGGTTATTGTTCAGTGGGACCTTGAATCATGTATCAAGTGTGTGAGTGTGAATTTGACATATGAATTGATTTGAAAGGGGGAAAGAGAGGAAAGTGAATTTGACTGTTTGAGAGTAAAGATGCAAGGATGTGTGCCATATACATGAGCCGCTTTCCAGGAAAACCGGGCTTATTGACATAGTTATTACGTCGAGGAAATCCCGTCCAAAGTAAGACGTCATAAAACACGTATTTTCTAGATGGACAGTGATATAGAGGTAAGCAACTTATTTAACATTTGTATTTTTTAAGTAAATATTTAATTTTACAGAATAACTTTATTGTTAATAGTGTTTTACACTTTGCGATACTGGCCAGTAAATTGTCGATTTATTTACAGCATGTATGGTAAATTTGTTTGTTAGATAATAAAAATCTGCGATGTTATCTGATAAATTATAAACTAAGGAATGAATTCAATTTGAAATCGTGTAGATATAAACTGTCTTTAAAATGACACTAACATATTTCAAAATGGCAATGAAATGATAATGAATCCAGGCACTCCCCCAACCACCAACCATGCAGTTTGTAAAATGTACAAAATGTGCTCATTAGACGTTGTAGAAAGTTAAATCGTGCCATCGTTACGATTTTAATTGAAACATTTTTAATTGTAAATGAAATGCATATATATTAAAAAAAAAGAAAACAAAAAGAAACTGCATATGAACTTATGACGTGCCGTTACATCTGTACGTAATACCAATCGTTAACGATTCCATTCCGACGTAATAGGCGCGGTGGCGTAGTGGTTATAGCCATGGACTGTTGTTCAGGAAAGCCGAGTTTGGATCCCGTGAGATGCAAATACTTTTTTTTTCTTTTTTTTCATATCTCAAACCCTAATTAGTTTTATAATGACTCATTTTAAATGTTTATATGTGGCATTTGATTCCTAAATATAGATTATAAGTTTCGTTAGCACATCTAACATTCGATTTTGATTACATATTGTATCTGTCTTTTATTTGTTTCTATTTTAAGAATTATAGAGTTTGTTCTCCGAATATTTGAGGGAAAACACCAATTTTTACCCCGTTTGCTTCACAAGCCAGTGACAGTGAGGACAATGAAGCCGTTCATGATGATGGTATCATTGATGAAAATGACATGCGACTGAATGTTGATGAAGGAGCAAGATACTTTTTAACAACCGTATGTGAAGAAAGGGCGGATTCAGATAGTGACGATGAAAGAGTGCATGACCCTCAAGATGATAATGTAATGTTAGAGGCTGACCAAGATGTACAGAGAATTAGGCAATTTATGTTTACTGGGTGTGGTTGCCATAACAACTGTGATAAACATTTTAAATAGCGAGATATTTACAAACACGTATTGGATGTGCGTGAAATGGAAAAAAAAGTGACAAAGAAATGTACATTATGGCAACGCTGGTGATTGTTCAGACAATGAATCAACAAAACGCGGAAAGAAAAGACTAGATTTGTGCTGAAATTTAGAAGCTGATTAAATAGCTGTGTGTTAGGCTAAATAGAGAGTTGATCGGATAACTGTGTGCTGGGGTGCAATTAATATGTACAAGGAATAAGAAACAAAACTGTGAGTAATTTGTATTTTGTTAATGTTCCATTGTTTCGATATTATGTTTGAACTTTCTTATTAAATTTGATATTTTGTGAATAAGATTATTATTATTAAAGATTGATTAATAATTTACAAGTGTAATGACAAAGTTATTCAATATTGCTATGTTAACAGTATAAATAGTTCATCATGTCGCTAAATAATAGACATGTGTGAAATCAGATAACTTACAACGAGCTTATGATTGTTATATTATTTCTAGGTGTTATAATACCGATTGGTACGTACAGCTACGGAAGCTTATTGACGAAAGGTTGGACCAAGACGTGTACCATATAAGATGAGAAAATGCTATGAGCAATTTGGGATAATATAACATCAACGACATAAAATTGTGTGCCAATAACGGATTAACATTAAGAAATAGCATATTATTACGTGTATATTTAGTTCATATTGTATAAAATAGTTTAGCTTTAAAACATCTTTGTGCAGGTTCTTCTTTACCGAGTGAAGGTCTAAAACTTATTTAACAACGATCCCTGAATCAAGAGAAATCGTGACACAGGTTAACAGTCGTATAGGCAGATACTGCACTATGGAAAGGAGCTGGTGTAACATTAAATTTTGACCCCGTTGAAAAATGACCCCCGGGTCATTTTTCAATGTTGAAAATTGACCTGGGTCATATTTCAACATTAAATTCTGATCAAAACAGTCGTTAAAAACTGATCAGTGTTAAATTTTGATCAGACATAGGGTCTTTTTTAACAGTTTGTTAAATATAAGCAAAACATAACATGACTGATGTCGCATGTTGCAACAATTAAACATAAGCCCTGGTAAGCTTTTCAATCTACATTAAATACACTACATGCATCTAGCATCAATTTATTACATATAAAAATACCAGATACTGTTTTTATCTTAATTAAAAATGTCCTTTTAAAGTCTCATTAAACTTCCGAAATGCCACTTTTTGATAATAACAAAAATGGTTGTAGTTAAATGTGTTAATAGTACTGCTAAAACCATTCATGTACACCCCTTAGTGACTGTTTTTTAAAAAGCCAGAAAATGAATAATTTCGATCGAAATGTGTACTTCTTAGACGAGTGGATCGAGTTTTTAACTTTTGTTTACATCTTTGAAACTCCGTAATGACTCGGTTGCTTTCCGACTGTACCTCTGCCAGTGTTCGGAAGTACACAAATGAATACTTCAGTGGTAGTGTGCGGATTAAAACCGTTAAATAAGAGGTTCATTAACAAGATTAGAAAAGATATGGCTTCACTAATATTATTTATTGTTATCGGTTCTTCTTTTTTTTATATATATATTGGTGTCTGCAATAAAACTGTATCGAATGTAGTACACATTATATTATTTATACGCACTGAAAAACACAATACTAGTTTGGTCTAGTAACTCTTGCTCAGGATCCTCCCTTGCATATACGCGTGATACTATCGCACGCGCTATTGTGTTCCAAAAATACTTTATCGCAGTCAATATTGCCGTTTTAGGTTACTAGCGTAATTACAAGTACTTTATAGGTAACTGACACTTTAATGGGCGTAAGAGCACTTCATTTATTAGGGAGAGGCAACCTGGAGACAGTGTATGGGAATGGTGTCCCTCTCACGCTAGTGGCGGAACTATTACTGTACTTTTGCTATTTGGATACTTGGAACCGCTCCGAAACATGAATGTTTGATATCTTAAAAACTAACTGATGAATTCTACTTATTACTTAAAAAATATGATTGTTATCTACGCCAATGTTTTTTTTACTATTAAGCGTTTGTATTTAAACGCACGCACGCACGCACGCACACTTCCAACGAGTCTTAACCGGAAGTATGACGCCGATACCTGGGTAACAAAGAGAGAGAGAGAGAGAGAGAGAGAGAGAGAGAGAGAGAGAGTTTATGTTACTTGTGAAACAACAACCACACTAACGAAAGGCAATTCCAACACATACCTGTTCCGATATCACACGTGTTATCACCAATGAAACAACGGTTCTTTAACATACCGGCAATTTTTTGGCTTGCCTCTACGTCTCAAACATGAATTAATTTTGAACTGTTCTACCTATTGAGACAGACACTTCTGGAACCCTAGATACATTACCAATGGTTCTAAAAAAGCCTTGTTCCCATAGATAGTCCTCTGTTGGTCCAATTATGCAGAAGAGAACATGGGGTTGACCAGGTTGCTTTTTCACAATTTTGATGGTTGGATCGCACCCCTTCATTTTTGACAATTCTGCCCATTTGTTGCAGTGTATCACTACGCATATTTAAACTGTTATAGCATCATCAAACAGTTCCCAATGTCATTCAAACTTGACAGAAATCATAAAAATGTTCCAATGTTCCTATATGCACAAGGAAATATGACATTTTCTGCATTTTTAACAAAAAAAAATGCCCAACTGCTTTACACAGCTCTGATTTATTTGGCGTAAGAATCTTAAGAGGTAATTCTTAAGTAAGACCTCTACGGAGGCCAGCCTAAGTATTAAGATAGTATGTGTTTTCCGGTTGGGTTCAAAGTGAAACAAGTCGTTTTTTTTTCTTAAAGATTTGCTTATCTCAGTTTATCAAACCATTAAATTTGTTTTTTATAAATAGGCATTTATCTTATTGAAAAGCAAGTGTCATGATGATGTAAATATGAGAGCAAAGGCGTAGCAGCCGGGGCCGGATGACCCCCTACAACAATGATTAGGTTTGGTAAGGTTAGCGGAGTCAGTATATGCGCTGTCCCAACATGTATTTTGATTAAAAACTTAACGGCGTAGCTGTAAGATACATAACACACTGTATATGACACACATTGCATGCCCCCTCCTACACACACCGGCGTAGACACACGTAAGCACTACAGGCACTGCAGGCATTTCCATTTTAAAACAAATATATAGTGGAGTACCTCAGCACCCCCATCAAAATTTCTAGACTTGGGATATCGGTAAGGATCAACTTGTACGTTTTGTCTGAGCAAATTGAAAATTAACGTATTACTATCCTGTGTGTGAGATATAATTTTCTTACAGCCAAGTATGTGTAATTGTTTGCACCTATGCAAGTCAAATCGAAAACAAATAAATGTATTAGTGATTTCAATATTACATGACAATATATGTTCTGCAAAATGTTGCTAAAATTGTATACATGCTGTTAGTGTGCGGGTTGAATAAGCGGGCAACCTTACGGTAGCTAAAAAAAAAAATCTATACCTACAGGTTTATTTCGACCAACCTAGGTCTCTGTCATACACACACCACCTACATAAATTTGCAGTAGTGGTGGGGGAAACTCTCCAATACGTCTTGGCTCGTTGGACTGGAAATGAAAGTCGATTGAGGTTCACCTTTTAATATATCTTATGGTTTAGTCTTAAGTATATTGTATGTGTGTATGGTTCTTTGATAAAAGTATTTTGAAGTCAAAAAAATATTGGAATAAATAATGACCATACCCACCTTTCTTGTAAAACCCGCAAGAATGCATGCTTTAATCCACTACTTGACTCGCAGTGTACTGGTTTGATACCCGTTAGGGATTCGCTTTTAAAAATATCTAATGCGGTGGGCGTGCTTGTGTGCGTGCGTGTGTTTAAATAATAACACATAAAATTAAAAGAAAAGTCAGCCTTTGCGTAGATAAAAAACATATTTTCTAAGAAATGAGTAGTATTCAGTAGTTAGTGTAATATATATCAAACATTTTTCGGGGCGGAGAGTTGAACCGCTTCCTACACACTATCCCCAGGTTGCCTTCCCAATAATTGGTTTAAACATATTTTATTCATAAGTTATGTACAATATATTCAACAACAAACACAGTAAAAGGATTGAAACGAAAAAAATAATTTCCCAATACTTGAAGGTATCTTACACACATCAAAGCGTCGTTATTTATAATTACGCTAAGTTACTCAAAAAGGCAAGCTGTTCCTTTTAAAAAAATCATAACAATATCGTATACCAACATGTTCCGGTTATAGAGAACATCAATATAATAGCAGTTTTAAATGTTGAAATGTGGTCCGGCCGACTATTCTGTCATTTTTCAATTGTTGGTGATCAGAGATTTTAACGAGGGTCATTTTTTCACGTTTGGGTGGGTCTGTCTGGTAATCGGTCTGTGGCAAATCAAGACTTTTTAAGAGGCCACACGGCTATTTATACCGATTACTAAATGATGTGGCTCCCAGCATTTACATCGGGCTTAGAAATATAACGGAACCAAATCGGCATGGTTCTCGGTTGATAATTAATAGCATAGCAGCGAAGCTGGGTTCAAGCCGTATTTCCGTTTCTGACACGGAAGTAAAACCATTTATTGAGTGTTGAGGTGGGCTTATCGATTTTTATTAATAAAACGTATGTTTATTATTGTAGATTCGTGCTTTATGTCTGTTACTGTCATACATCGTTTACTGTTCATAAAATATGTGTCTTAGCCGCTCTTATAACTGAAAATATCACACTATTATACTAATCATGAAATTGGTAGACGATGTTTGATGATTGCAGCATACAACGATAAGCTGACGGAAACGGGTGGTGACGTGGACTCTTTCATGCATTCTAGAGTCTGCCAGGTAGTAAACACTTACAAACAATTCAAGTGAAGTACAGACTTTTAATTTAATACGTTATTTCGAATGCGACCTATTGTAAAGCTGACACCGAGTCAAGAGCGTGACTGTTTATTCAAATGGCATTTTAACAACATAGCCATTGACATCGTAGAATACCCACGGGGAAACCATTCCGATACTATCCATTCTTCATAAATAGAGAATAGCGGAATTGACATCATGGGAAATCCGACGATGAGCTTTTAGCAGCATTAAACCAAACAAGAAAAGACACCTTACAAACTAAAGGAACTTATTTATATATTTCAGTAGCCATACTTTATTTGTTTTCAGAGTTTTTTTTATATATTTTAGGGCAATGTTACCTTAACGCACATTGTATAACTATAGGTATTGGTGATACCATTTTAAAAATACAAAACTTAAGCTAGAGACTTTAAAAAGACCTATGCAGACTAATATGAAATGTTAGGTATATTTTATATTATTTTATAATGTAAAAACAAAATGTCAAACATATGTAGAACAAACAAATAACATTCTTTTGACTTATTTCCAAACTGCATTTTTATATCGATTTAATATACATCGTACAAAAACAAAAGATGACGTGGTCGGATACAAAAAAAAGTTACGTGTTGCACTGCGTGCTTGGTCGGCTGATTGCAAGCGACAATAGAATAACAAAATGAGCCAACTTAACAAATTTGCTTCTACATAAGAAGCGAAATTAACAATTGCGCATTATCAATAAAGACATAACAGTGATAATTTAAAGAAATATCTGTTCAGCGCGCATACTGCATTTATATGACGTTTTTTGAAATATTAACATTTATTAGTATCACAGGGGCTAGTGACAACATATATTCTATATCCTTATATATATGTATAACAAAGATAAGGGCACTGTCGCCAACTTTTAATGCAGCCCTTTCTCAACGCTCTAATCACCATATACACTCCCGTGTACCTAAAACATTTATCTACTTAACAGTACCTACACTTTTTTAATCCGTTTTGTATCGAAGCATGATAATTAAATGTAAAGTTATTATCCTATTTAGGCTCTTAATTGTGTCTATTTGTCCTGACGTAAATTAAACAACACTGATTAATTTTGAAACCTTAGGGATCAAGTGTTTATGGTGATCTGGCGGAAATATAAATTTAATACAGCTTAAGTAAAACACAAGGTTAGAACCATTAACTTAAAAGTGAAATTGTTGCTTTAAGATTCAGCGCGTGTTCCTTGTTATTCGAAAACATTTCTTTCATGTCTAATTGTAGAACAAAAACGAAAAAAAAGAACAGAATGACGAATCTAATGAACAGCATCTGTGTAAAAAGTATTATTCTCAAGTTTGTGATGTTTCATTTTAAAGAGAAATTCCTTCTATGCTGCAGGACTAGAACCAAGTTAGGAAGCAATAAATTACAGACATGAATCCGTTTAAACGAACGTGTTGTCTTATTATCTAGGTATAAACAAGACAATGGAGATGTAAACCCGACTTTGCAGCACTTTAACACTCGGTGTTTAATATTCTAAAATTGTTTAAATATATTGATGCTATGGGTTGTAAAGAAATTATAAGGCTAACCTGCATGTATAGCATATCACATAATATCTATGTGTTTATAACAATTTGTAAAATTTAAGAAAGGAAATATGTTTCAATTATGATTTTACTATTAAAAAGCATTTCAAAACTTTGATTAATCACACTATTGTCCTTATATTTATTTTGGAAAAACAAATGATGTACCAGAATTAAATGGCATGACACTTTTCGTTTTACTTACATTAACGCATAATAGCACTTTGCCTTAAAGTTACTTAAAATTCACAAGAAAAGAAAGGACAGAACTCCCTCTTTCATGTCGCTTAAACTGGTGCAAGAAAGATTGCAGAATGGTGAACATTGCATCAATGTTCAAGGTCAGCTACAACCATTGTGTTTTCCATAAACATATATTGTACCGTCCGACCGTTCGTCCACTGGGTTGACATTGTTGATACGTTGACTTAATAGTTTTAAGCGGAGAATACATTGCAACGTTTTGCAGTATGGAAAACATGTAACACATTCCACAGCAATGTTATATAAGCTTCAGCTACCTGCAGGGATATTAGTAACTTTAATAGGTTTGAGTGCTAACAGGACACGCATCGATTAAAGAACACATTCACAAAATTAAATAAACAAAACTCATATAAAGAATACATATACAGAATAACCACAAGTACCATCCTGTAGCAAAATGACCAAGGGTCGACAACTCACGAGGGTAGAACACAAGAATACACAAAGTAAAATTTACAATTTTAATTTTACATGAATAAAATTACGAATATGCAATTATACAATATATACAAATTGAAGATAATAACTCAACAAATAAAAACACAGTTTGATTAAAAAGGTCCTATGATGGTATTAACACTTTTTTTCACACAGTTCTATCTCCTACACGTTACGTACTCTACATCGCGATACAAACTGCTTATATCATTTGAATGTAAGAACTGTTTGTAAAAATGCACTAGATACAACTACCGCATCATCACTCGCCCGAGGCGGCGGTGGCTATATAAACTGGGTTATCTTCCCTAGAATTCTATACTGAATATCTGGCTTTACGTCGCCTTGTACTAACTTTTGACTGTACTCCGACGCCAGGACTGTCTAGTCGTCCAAATGACGATTATGTGGGTTGCTGTCCTTATGATTGTACTACCACCAACTGACTTCCTGTCACGTCTATATACGTCGTTGACGTAGCGGACTTATATCTCGCTTACGTCTTAAAAACGGCTACACTATATATATATAAACTCAGATTTACTAGTTACTCTAATATGTAATGACATGGCGTCTATTACTTACCTATCTATCAATTTCTTGGTATTTTTATCAATATATGATAACAGTGCATTCATTTCTAACCATCTAACAGTTTCATGGTAGATTTATCAACATATTATAACAGTGCAATCAATTCTTACCATCTAACAGTGTCATGGTAAATTTATCAATATATGATAACAGTTCATTCAATTCTTACTATCTGCAGTTTCATGGCAGTTTAAACAACATCTCATATACGACCTTCTGTCAATTTAAAAATAGCAATTATATCTCTACATAACTTCTTATTTATAATAACAGACCAATTCTGTATCTATTCACTTTGTGAATATCATAATAAGCATCAACAAAGTTTAATTACACATAGCAAATTTCAGTACTTCATCGTAGACACAATATCAACAGCTCAAAATGAAATAAACTTCAAAATGATTTATTCGTTAATCAAAGAATGAAAATGCAAAAAGATCTTAAAAACGTTACTCATATCGAGCTAAAGGTACGTTTTAACAATTCCATGTTTCCTGACCTAAATATAGCCTATATGATCACAATGGACACGTACTAGCTGACACTACTAAATTAGGCCACAACAACCTAACTATTTTGTTACACATCCACACAAAAGAAGTGACAACATATTGCCTCGTTCAGGATAATAAGTAAATGCCACCACTAGGAGCATACACCTGGTATACAGATGCAGCTACTGAGTATTTGGATACCGCTAGATATTAATGCTAAATCCATATACAACGCCTACGGGGTCTTAAAACATAAACAATGCATTGTTTGTTACGACTGCCTGCACATGAGATACAGATGCAGCTACTGAGTATTCGGATACCGCTATACATTAAAGCTGAATCCATATACAACGCCTACAGGGGTCTTAAAAGATACACGATGCATTGTTTGTTACGACTGCCTGCGCATGAGGTACAGATGCAGCTACTGAGCATTCGGATACCGCTAGATATTAATGCTAAATCCATATACAACGCCTACGGGGGTTTTAAAACATACACAATGCATTGTTTGTTACGATTGCCTGCGCATTAGATACAGATTTCTTTTGGACATTGGTGCTAAGTATCAGTTTCCCAATGTAATTTCTTCATTTTAAAATGTATATTAAAGTGCTTTCGTTTTATACTATCTGGCAGTCCTCCACACCCCCTAATGGATTAAAATTACTAAGTACTTCATAAGCAACATTACTCTGGTAAAAACCTAACGCCGGTTTTAATCATTGATTCGTTTTGAAAATGATATAAAGCTTCTAAATCCGTTTTCTTTGTATGTTTACACAGCATATCATTTTACATAGTGAAAGCCTATCCGTTGCTAAATACGTTTCTAAGCATAGCTCTCGGGGGTTTGCTTGTTTGTACATGACTTGTTCAAAATAGAATCAAGGGCGGAGTCTGTGCAATGTAATTCACATATGCGCAGTGATGACGTACTTGTTAAAAACGATTGCTATAGTGTTTTTACATTTTTCCTATGGATAGAATTTTAAAGAACTTCCCAGTATTTAAGTTTAATGTATGTTCATGTTATATCAGAAAAAAAACAACATCTGTTACCGTACAGATTTATTGGTAGTACCTCCTCATAAATGGCGAAATGATGTAGATTTAACAAGTAATGCGAAACTATTTTTTGTTTACGTCTAGTATTTAATTAAAACTTTACGTACATGCATGTAAACAATATTAATTTTCATGAAATATGGTAATTAAAAGCTTGAATATAATCGTTTAGGGTTTTTAAAAACAAAATCATTTCTGCAGAGCGTCAATTGTTTATCAGTGGTGAAATAAAAGTATAGCGTGAATTGTTTTAATATTTTGATTTGGTGTATAGATAAATTTTACTTAAAAACTCACAAAATATCTGATACTTATTCATATGACAATCAAAATAAAAAATACACTTTATCGCGTAATTTGATAAAAAAATAACTTTTAAAATATACCAAATAAATAAACTGCAGTTGCAAAATTACCATTTTTATACTAATTGAATATGTTTGTATAAATGTTAAGATTTCTATTATATTTCATATTCAGGATTAAATTGCTATATACATTTATTTTATACCAGTATGCATATTTCATATATTGAACACGATATAGGAGAACAATTTTAGGCGTATCCCAAATGATTGTGCCATCCAAAAAGGGTCAGGTGTAGTAAAGCAGTATGTAGTGGCAATCGTCCTTAATAACTAACAACGAACTTAATGACTAATTCATGTTTTGACAAAAAAAAAACGACACATTTTTCAAAATTGAATGAATTCCGTTGGTTGTCGATTGAGGCTAATGACTGAATAATTTTGAAAATTACAAAAAAGATTGGAATTTATACTCTGTTATTTTATCACAATAATTAAAATTTTCCAAATATAGCACAAACCTAGTTGTAGATCTATATAAAACTAAAATCCTAGTCCTCAAGTCATGTTTATATAGATACATGTACTCTAAAAATGAAACAATGAACTATTTTTATGATCTTGGCTGATGGAGAGAGAGCGTATTTAAAAAAAATGATTACCAGAAGTAACTAAAAAGATCATATTCCCCTAAACTTATTAAGATCCCGTGTTTATACACTTATCCAAGTATGATATACTGAATATGAATGATAATGAGCGAAAGAGAGACTCCTAAACAAGTTTAAATGTATGTTTACAGTATACAGTGTGCAATGGAATGACTCCGACCTATAACACACTTAATGACGGAGAATGAAACGCATAAAAAGTCATAACAAAACTGTCATCTGTTATCGTTAACGGTTAAATGTCAAAGCAAAACTGTCATTTGCTATCGAAACGATTAAACGTAAAAAAAAACAAACTGTCATCAGCTATCGTAGACGACTAAAAGTCAAAACAAAACTGTCACCTGCTATTGTAAACGATTAAAATTGAAAGCAAAACTGCCATCTGCTATCGCTAACGATTAAAAGTAAAAACAAAACTGTCATCTGCTATCGTAAACTATCAAAAGTCAAATCAAAACTGCCATCTGCTATCATAAAGCAAAACTGTCATCTGCTATCACAAATTATTAAAAGTCATGATAAAACTGTCTTGAGCTATCGCAAACGACAAAACGTCAGAAAAAAACTGTCATCTGCTGTTGTAAACAATTAAACGTCATAACAAAACTGTCGACAGTAAGCGACAAACGTCAACCATAGTATCAAAGCAATCCCGATTGTCTGGTTGGAAATGGTCAGATTTCGGTTTTAAAAAGACATCAGAAGAAAAAAAATACTATAAGTAAGATAACAATTTGACTTCAAGTAGTTAATAAGTGATAAAAATAATGGTATCAGTTGCTATTAATATAATTTCAGGTTTTATGAAACGTTTTGTCTTAAAAGATAAGAAATAATGGAAACCGTTTAAGATATAAATTATAATAACGATATTTCTGGTCTTAATTACATACTATTGTTTCTTTCATAGATCGATACTATCGCTTTATCTTTCTGAATGAACGTTTTTGTCCATTGGTGTGAAAGACGTGCATTAAAAACTATAGTATGATTTGATAACAGTTAGGAGAAAAAAACTTAAGTTAACCAAAACTTAAAAAAAAACAACTGGAAGTGTTCGAGGTCATAACAATACCAATATCAAATTGTTCCCTGAACAATTGGACCTTAATAGCATTATCTATAGCAAAACACACTTCTAGAATAGTTGGTAGTACGTGCAGTGATTCAGAAGTGTAATTATCTATTTATATATTTTCAGACACTAATAAGAAATAGCAAGCGATCAGTTATCAATTTTGGCTAGTGTATACGTTTCCATCACAATATCGCATATCCGTGGAGAGCCACTTTTAGCTGCGCACGCTTTTGCGATTAAAGCAGCGTTGTCGAGATATAAGGATAGATTATGAAGTATCTAAATTATAATATGATTCCCATTTCTGCTGTGGTAATTCCGCATTACTTACAGAAACCAGAAAGTAAACATGGCCTGTGCTGTTTTGACATTTGATTTCAATATCTTACATCTCCCAATTAAGGTATGCTATTCTCTGATGACCTGCTTGTCCCATATTTCATACACGTTTACCAAAATGAGACGTGAATCGACTTCCGGTAAAACACCGTTATTGCTATGTAATGGTACTTTGCTTGGGAGATAGGGCTATTTCTACAGTCTGTTAGTTTTCGTGTTTGTTTGAATAATAGTATACATGTAAATTGAATTTGTTAACTTATATCGTATATTCCTTCAGATTTGTAATAAGGAACCTATGCAAGCACATCCTTTGCTATTTTGAATTTGTTCTAAAAATATGTTCTGAGTTATATGCTGAAACTAAAATACTTTTTAATGATGATGTCACGTTTGCAAACTAAATAAAGAAAAAGGTATTGGGTATGACGTTTATGTGTTGCATTCTTAGTTGTTTTTTCAATTCAATCTTTGGTGATATGACTAACAATGAAATGTGCATTTGCTCTTTAGAATATTCAAATCCATTATAACAGCATACAAGTTAACGGCACATATCTGTTACACGGAGACTGTGATAAGCCGCACGCATAACAATTATGGTATTAATTTATATTCTTAAAATGAGAAGCTTGGATGAAGTTTGAAATAAATCAAGAAACAGACAGTATCAAGTGCAATCAATGAGCTGTTTTAAATTGTGCACACTACTAACTGTACGTTTTAATCGAAGGAAGTCTTAGAATATTTAGTTTCTAGATGGCGATACACTTATTGCCTGTGATTTCGAAACATTTGCATTATTGATTATGTTGTCTTGCAAGAAATTGTGATAATCACTTTGGTCTCATTTAGGAAATATATCCCATTTCTTGCAGCGAAATTGAGCCATTGAGATATTATCTATCTGTTTGATTTCATATAGCTAACAGTTGTTAACAATGTATATCAAATATTTATGTATTACTCTTTAAATTCGTATCTCTACCAGTTGTAAAGAACTTGTCTCATACCGATATATGTTTGTATTCGTATCGCTGCCAGTTGTAAACTATTCATCTCATATATCTTTGTATTCATATCGCACCCAGTTGTAAACAACTTATCTCATATATGTTTGTATATTATATACGAGCTAGTTACCATTAGTAAACAACTTGTCTCAAAAGTGTTTGTATTGTTACTGGGTGTGTTAAAATAAAACAAATGTCCATGCAAGCATAATGCTGCTATACATATATAGCTGATATATCTTGTTTATATAGTGATACCCCAAATATATCAAATGATAACAAATATGTCATACATCGAAAAAACAAGTGATGCCCAATTCGGAATGAATTCATTTATTTCAATTGAATTGAAATATGTCATGTGTTGCAAAATATAGATTATGTATTTTCCAATAAATTATATAATAAACGACCTGGAACCCCATGTGCCTTAGAACACTCATGTTAGTAGTCTGCTGATAAAGTATAGAGGACAATACATTCTCTGTCAGCGTACATTTCTTCGCTTCATTTGCGTTACAACATCCGCTGATCTATTAAGTATCATTTTCTTAATTACCGTTTGGTCGTCGATCATAGTTTATTGTACATCAATGGTAAAAAGAAATATCAGAGTTTATATGTGATATGAACCGCTCTTGATATCATTACTTGGGTAGGACCAGGACTGAGTTTTTTTATAAGAAGTATCACAATCAGGTCAAGATTGGGATGTAACGTGTAACCTCTAGCATGATGAACAGTCAGCACTACCTCTCCGTTTGTTATTGACAAATGATCAATTACATAGTTTTGGTATTGTTAAATGTTAAATGTATTTTTTTTATACTTAAATAAGAATGAAAATCGTATTGTTATGCCATTATTGTTAACTGTTGTGACAAACATTTTTCTGATCCAGTACATGTGTAGGTCAATCGTCATAGTATGCAAACTGTCTTCATAAAAAACACATAATAATATGCAATAAAATTATATCTTTCATTCTGTCCTAGCAGAGGTTAAGATATTTTACAGAACGTTGCAAATGGAACAATGCATTAATCTTACTTCGTCTTCGTTTAGAATATCGAAGTGGTGGTTTAGTGGTTTAGTGTCCGACTTTCGTGTTTGTTCTCTTATCGAGTCTTACCAAATACTTCAAAATGGCACTTAAAGGTACATTTCAGAGAAAGGAAGGTTATTGTAGGTCAGGTTGTCCTGTTGTCAGTATATTGTGACTGGATACGGTATAATAACATGTGTCTGTGGCATGATATATCATAGTGGTAGCAATATTTAAATACATACCGGCATGATATGAGTGAAGAACTGTTGAAGTAACGCTAAATACCATACAACAGCAATAACAATTACCATAAAGCCTTTATAGAGTAAACCTAGAATACATTTTCCAACTTGTAACTGAACGTTTAATATCTAATTCCTTTATTGTAATTGGGTGTCTGTTGTTGTGGTGTTGGCTGTTTATTATGAGTATAACGGCTTATAGACCGACATATATTTTCAATATTGTATTGTACTGTATTGTATTGTATGGTGTTTAGTGTCACTTTCAAAATTATGTCAGCTATATCGCAACCTTTTCTACATGGGACAGTGCAACACTGAAGTATCATGCCGCAGACCCCTAAATTACTGCGGTATTTCATATTTTTAAGCATGAATGTAATACTATTCACAACAAATGTTTATTTTACTTTCTCTCTAAAAATAGTAATATTTATCAGAATATTCAAAGATAATCTATGAAGTTGAATCGCTTTATGACATTGGATACCAATATATCGATCGAAACTTTGAACACGATTTTTAGAAAATATGTTTCTTTTAAATTTATCTGAAAATATTGCACTTATACATGTTATATGTCTGGATAGTTAGATAAGACAGTCTTGGAGACGTGATAATTACCATTTTGTTTTTTTAACATGTCAGGTTTACAATTATGTCAATTTAGAAATAAAAAAATAAGAAAATAAAATGTTAACTTTTATCATACATAATATAACGAGTAATGATAATATGCTGCAGACACATGACACTCAGAAAGTGAACAAAACAGCTCAGCAACCATCTAACATTTTCTGTATTTCTCAAAAAGTATCATGTGTTCGTGCTCCACGTGCATAGTAAGCATTTCATGTCAAACAAATACACACAAGTCATTCGTAAATGTAAAATCAATACATAATTGTCTGTTAATGTCGTTTGCAAACTCAAAAGTAGCGGGTAAGCTGTTCCATTAATGGAATTATTGCATGATCAAAGTTCGTTATGGACACATTAAACCTCCATTGTAAATTAAAATATGATGTGTTCATTTACCACGTATTCTTGGCAGGATCGAAAGCATGATTAAGAACACACACAAACAAGTATGGATTCATCATAAGCACATAACAACAACTTTACTACTTGAAATATATTTTGCCCAGTCTAGGTCGAAACTATTCTCCCACAATCACAACAATATAAAGTAATCTAGTCCAGTAATTGGTTCCTTACCTTTTAAGATTCACGCAACTATTCTTGGTATTTTTAGCGATCCGGTCGTGACGTTAAAAAAAGAAAAACTAGCCATTCTTAAAACTGACTTTCCATGGAGGAAATCGCTGAAATACTGGTGGAGGTTAATTTCAATAACACAGTGCACAATTGAGGAAATGAGTGTGAACCTAAACGGAAATGGTGCATCAGTACAAGGAAAGAGGCCAAAGCAAAACCAACAAACATTATCAATACTTATCCATTTTCACGTTTCATATTCCACATTGTCCTTAAAATGTTAAAATTGAATAATTTCTTGCAAGTTGATCAGTTTATAGGGAATCCCATTCGAAACATCTAGCAGTTTGAATACCATCGATAAATATTCAAATAAGAGACCGCGTGTGCTCCATATAGCAGGACGGGTACACGGACGTCTCAACGTGCATTTAACTCGCCGGCTACGTACAAAGGAAATGATCGAGCATTCTTGAGATAGTGTCCAAAATGGAAAACTGTTCTGGAGGCGTACAAGTTGAAACTGGATAAAGATATATCTTTACTTGAAGCATGGGTGTTTTGTTTACATTCAATATCCAAATACTATATCAGGGAAATCGTATGTTGATGTGAATACCTATGCGGAAAAAACGCAACAAACATGCATAGAAATATAAACTGACATTGCTCAATAAAAAACTTAAAGCTTATATAACTGTCATTTTTGTCGGACTAAGGCCAGATGAGACACAATCAGATTTATTCTACGTCGTAAAATCAAAAGCGTTTTTAGCACCTATACTATCTCCCCTGAAAAAATGTTGAAATAAAATTATACAATAAAAAAGTTGAGGTTCGTGAATTATGGTGGAACTATTCTACATAAACTTAAACTGTTTGCTTATTAAAATACTATTTGTGATACAGGTTGAAGAGCACATTGTTGTGTTTCTATACTTATCCCCGCAAAAAGTGGTGGTATATTAAACTGGACCCGTAAACTAAGTGATTTATTGGTACCTTTTGGTAGGAGAGCGTTTCAATTTTCAATAATACGTTTCTGTTACCAAGAAAACAAAAAAGCCAAAATTACAAAATAAATCGTTTCCGGATTTACTTTAAACATATTTTATTGCTTTTTTATATACATGTAGAAGCAAAAGGGTTGGGCCACAAGTTATCCAACGTTAAAATCGGCCCTTCCCAACAACAAATTATTTACAAAAAACAATCAAGATAGCAGTAAAACATATCCATATATGAAGCAAGAAGAAAAAATGTAATAGGGTACATTGTTTAAATATATGCTTCCGATGCTGACCTTAAATGAGGGGATCCATTGTGAGGTAAATACTAAAACTAATAAGATCAATTCTTTATCAAAACGTTTAATGTCTTTAATATAAGTTTGGACATTGTTAAATACAACAATATTTTCATCGTCTGAAATATGATTTCTCCCGTGTAACAGGGTTTTAACACTTAAAGGATGAAGGTGGCGTGAAGCATGAAAGAGACGAAGTCGATCGATTAAAAAAGAAGGACATTGTATGAAATAGTGTTCGGCATCCTCTTTTTCATGCCCACATTTTTCACAAGTTGAATATAATTTTAGTTTGTTGACAAATAAATCATAATTAAGGTTACTGCAACCATTTCTTAAACGTGCATGAAAAAAATAGATAATTTACGAGGACCTGTTAAATAAAAACATAGTATTTTGGTGAGTTTAAACAAATGATTCATAAGCTGGCGTTTAAATGATGGTATAACGTTTCCGGATAACATCGAAACCGATTATTGTAACATTGATGAACGTTGTTTACATGTCAAACGCATGCTCTAGTAGTGAGGCTGTTTTCATCTACAATACATTTTCTGTTACTATGGAAACAATTAGCCACGGTTACGAATTCCTCCCTTCCGGTGCACATCTCAAAAACCTTATGGTTCAATAGTTCCTTTTCCTGTGAAGGAACTCAGACATCTGCAGATTATATGGGTATTTTCACTGAACCTTGCATGAGAGTGTATAGTATTTTTTTGGTAAAATAGTAGTCTATATATAGTTCTTTGAGTTTACGTCGGATGACATTTTGACATCATTGACCATTTTGAAATAAACAAGATAGCGTCCAAAACGGCTAGAAATGTAATATCTAAATGAATGAAAATTAATATAAGGCATGACATTATTCATATTAAATGCGCTTTTGATGTGTTGAGTGACAAACTAAGTTGATACTATGTTATTACATGCGAAACAAATAAGATGGTGCCCATAATGCCTGCCAATTTGATGAAATAATACTTTTCATACTGAAGGATACTCTTGATGTGTTTGATGTTTAAGTGATAGAATGGGATGACGTTTTGTCATTATTGAGTATTTTGAAATAATCAAGATACCGTCCAAAATGGCCGCAAATTTGCTAGAATACAATATTTGGATGATAATTACAAGGTATGACATTATTCATATTAAAGGACACTTTTAATATGTTTGATACTTAAGTGACAAACTATGATGACCTTTCGTCATTATTGCGTATTTTGAGACAAAAAAGATGGCTCCAAAATTGGCCCCTAATTTGTTTGAAATGCAGTATTTAGTTGGAAGTATTATTTGGTATAACATAATTCATACATGAGAGTGTATAGCTATATTTGTTTGCTAAAATTAAAGTCTATCTATATCATTTTGATTTAATATTATTTTGCCATCATTAAGTATTTTGAAATAAGCAAGATGGCGTCCAACATGGTCACCAATTTGCTCAAAATGCAATATTTGAATGACAGTTACTATAAGGTGTAAAATTATTCACACATGTGTATTATTTTTGGTTAAAATGATAGTCTTTATTTAATTATTTGATTTTATGGATGACATTATGTCATCATTGAGTATTTTGTAATAAACAAGATTCGTCCAAAATGCTGGTAATGCAATATTTAGATGGAAATTACTATTAAGCATAAAACTATCACTTAAGGATGCACTTGATGTGTTTGGTGTTTAGGCGCCAAACATACGTACAATTAAAGGCACATGACCTTAAATATGACCGCCATTTTTCGAAAGAAGTTTCAATTGTTTGAATATTTAGCGTCTTTTTATGCAATCAGGTGTTAACATTTGATCATATTCAGTTATTTTGCAGGAGCAAATACAAGCTAGTATGGAACTGTCTCAGGAAAGTGCTTGTACATATGTATCAATGCTTGAAAGGTCAGAATCAAATGCATTGCTTCCATGTATATGCCTGTATGTGAACTTTTTTACACGTCTTAGTTTCTATGTATTAGATCTTAAATAATATTTCTAAGTACCATTTATTGGCCATTACAGAACATCAGACTTGTCTATGAATATGCTTAATTGCCTGTTGATTGATTACAGTTATGTCGCACCAATACTTCATTCTGCAATTTACTGTCGTTGATTCTGAGATTTCCTGTATCGATAAACAATGATATCGATATTAAAACTAGTTGATGAGCTAGAAGGTTTGTGATATCTATTTCACGTGAACTTGTTTGCAGTCCAATAACTCTGATGTATACCAAAATCGTATCAAATAATTTAGCATTCCCTTGTACCAAAATAGTAAGGTTGTTGTAGCCTAATTTAGTAGTGTCAGCTAGAGCGTGTCCATTGTAATGGTATAGGCCATATTTAGAACAGGTAGCATGGAATTATTAAAAGGTGTAATATTTTTAAGATATTTTTACATTTCCATTCTTTGATTAAAGAATAAATCATTTTGAAGTTTATTTCATCAAATTCCATTAAGTATTAAGAAAGTTAGAATAATTGAACGGGTTTATTTGTAATAAACTAATTTCGGTTGACATTGGCCTACTAGCGTAAAATTCGCATCGTACGTGTTTGAAAGTGTGTTGTTTCATGATTTACACGAAATTCACTAAGGTATGTGGACTGTTTTGCTATATAAGCTGACTGTATTATGGAAGCACTGTCCAGTATTAGCAAAATCATCTGTGGAGTGGCGTGACGAAAAAGATTGAACAGGGTACTGTTCCAGTACATAACTGCATATGGGTATGTGAATTTTATATTATGTTGTATTTATATGTTTGATATATATATTTTTGACATGATCAGATCTAAGTAAAGATGTATAAATTGTTCATATCCATTCCGACGATTATGTCTGTAATTTGATACACATCCACGGTATTGAGAAACGTTTTGTTAGAATATAGGCCGAGGAATCTAAGAACGTATTTTGAGCTGTTGATATTGTGTTTACGATGAAGTATTGAAAATCATCATGTTAGAATGTATTGATATGTGTAATTAAATTTTATTGATTCTTATTCTGATATTGACAAAGTGAATAGGTACAGAATTGGTCTGTCATTGTTTATATTATAAATGAGAAGTTATGTAGAGATATAATTGCTATTTTGAGATTGACGGTAGGTTGTATATGAGATTTTATTTAAACTGCCATGAAACTGCAGGTAGTAAGAATTGAATGGACTGTTATCATATATTGATAAATCTACCATGAAACTGTTAGATGGTAAGAATTGATTGCACTGTTATAATATGTTGACAAATCTACCATGAAACTGTAAGATAGTACGAAATAATGCACTGTTATCATATATTGATAAAAACACATGAAACTGATAGATGGTAGGTAATAGACGCCATGTCGTTACATATTAGAGTAACCAGTAAATCTGAGTTTATATATATTGTCGCCGTTTTTTAGACGTAAGCGAGACATGCGTCCGCTATGTCAACGACGTATATAGACGTGACTGAAAGTCAGCTGGTGGTAGTAGAATCATAAGGACATCAACCCACATACTCGTTATATGGACGTCTTGACGGTCCTGACGTTGGAGTACGGTCGAAAGTCAGTACGAGGCGACGTAAAGCCAGATACTCAGTTTAGAGTTCTAGGGAAGATAACCCAGTTTATATAGCCACCGCCGCAAGGGACGAGTGATGCTAAATCTACGATAATCCGGACGCGTCAGTAGTATCTAGTGCATTTTTAAAAACAGTATTTACATTCAAATGATATAAGTAGTTTGGACTGTGATGTAGATTACTTAACGTTTAGGAGATAGAACTGTGTGGAAAAAAGTGTTAATACCATCATAGGACCTTTTAAAACCAGCTGTGTTTTTGTTGTTGAGTAATTATCTTTAATTTGTATATATTGTATAATTGTATATATTCGTAATTTTATTAATGCAAAATTAAAATTGTGAATTTTACTTTGTGTATGCTTGTATTCTACCCTCGTGAGTTGTTGGCCCTTAGTCATTTTGCTACACTCCTGCCTTTATTCGCCTCTTTGCGCCTAAAGTAGCTCTTAACAGTTTACAAAATCACTTGATGGAAACTGTCAGGCAAATTTCTTTTATATTTGCTTAATACCATGGGCTACTCAGCATTTACTGTCTGTGAAACTATTTTACCGCTGACGATATATAAAAAATAAATATGATTGTTTAGTTTAGTAGGGTTGTTCAATACATTTTTATACTCGTGCTTGGATAGGCCTTTGCATCAATAATCATTGGTACCCATACATATTAAAATATCTTCAACTCTACTTCAAATAGCAAACTGAATCCCTATATTTACAGTCATTCCGACTTATTCCCAAGTATTCTATCTTTATCAAACCTATATCTCACGAACTTGGTTTTAATAATCATATTTCTCTTCATAAATTTATGTAGGATTGTGGTTAACATACTCTCCATGGATCTGCGGTAGTAGATTCCATACCGTGAGTAACTGTATAAGACTAGCTGCGAATAAATATAGCACCAAAAGCTTAGCTGCTACCAAATGCAAAGGTCAGACAGCTTTTCTCTCAGCTCTGATGTACATAATAATTATAAACACAGGTTTATTACATCATTTATCCATTACTTCGTTATTCTACTTCTCTCAGCGAAAATGTTTCGATCACTTTTAATATCTAAATGTTCACCATAAACAACTCCACGACCTAAATAATGATCTGGCATTCTCAGGGAACGTCTTTCTTTCCAACAAGTTCGCTACCCCACCAAATATAAGCATGTTCATTATGACGACAAATGTCTACTTATCAATAACCTGAACATTATGTCTGCCTTTTTCTGTGATAAGACGAAGTAATAAAACAAAACATAGATAGATGCACCTAGATATTACAACAGCTGTATATGTGCCTATATCGTTGTAGTGGAAAATATGGACAATTTATGACATTATTTAAGAATATTTTATTTCATTTATTGTCAATTGTGTAATTTTTACAATTTAGATGGCAGTGACATATTTACTTAATAAAATCAACTAATTTAAAACACTTTATTTTCACTTTTAAAACCAAAAAGTGCGGACAACATTATTTTCAATTCATTTACCGCCATATTGGTGCCCATCTTGAATATTTCAAAATGCTCAATGATGACAAGATGTCATCAAGCTTATTTTTAAAAGCAATGCCTAAACTAGCATAATCACCAAATAAAATTACTATACACCTCCATGCAAGGTTCAGTGCGGTATCTGCAGGACTTTATTGCCGGTACATGTTTTTTTCGAAAACCTCCGCAATGCGACAGCTCCTGTATAATTCATCTTGTGATGATGCCGGTAATCAAGTATTGTAAAATGTTTCAACCACGACATACACAGCACAATTGCAACAACTTAAAAACTGTTCCTGTGATTTTCTGACCAACTTTGAAAGAATGCTATAGGACGCCAATTCTTAAAGCTAGTACTTAATAATGCTTGGGACATGGTAAGAAAGATGAACGGTAATTGTAATCCAGGTTATTTAAATCATTTCAGAACAGAAGTGATATTGCTACATCGGCCAATGATGTCGTTTATACGTAAGTGTTTTTTTTTTGTAAAATTCTTCTTCTATCTAAAACGCACATTTTGTTATAATTAAATATCAATATGAAATATGATATTTGATTAAATTATATTATACAACAGCATGCCATGATGATATTCATTGTCAATTTTTAAAATAGACCTACTTACTCTTTTAATCCTACTTGGTTTTAGGAGAAAGGATACTTCAATGAGTCTTGAAAGGAAGGTATCGGTATAAACGTCTCCTAAACATGAAACAGAAACCACGGGCCACACACTTCGTTGTTTAATTGCTTTAACAAGAATATGTCTGTAAACCCGTTAAACGTATGCTTATGCCCGTCTGTTTCTTGGAATAAAACAACTTTTAAATTAATAAGCATCAAAATATATTCAGACGCCAAAGTGGCAAAAAGAGGCACTACTTGGAAGTATGTTTGTTATACTAAATGTGATGGGATATATGTTTTGATGACACCCCTTCATTTTTGGCAATTCTGCCCATTCATTGCAGAGTATAACTACTCATCTTTAAACTCTATATGTAGAACAGTGCAAAATTAACCTTGAGTGTGAGACGTAATAAGGTTGGTCACCAATACGTTAAGTAAAGACACCACTTATTTCAACGTTATGCAGATCTGGTACTTTTACACCTCTGCTATAAGATCTATTAAATGGCATGTGTCATGATTACCCAACTCATTTTTAATTGACATATGCCTTCACCGCTGCAATTCACTGTTAGATGATATATGCCTTGATCGCTGCAACTCCCTATTTAATTACATATGTCTTGATCGTTGCAATTCACTATCAAATGGTATATGCCTTGATCGTTGCAACTCATTATTTAATGACATATGCCTTGATCGCTGCAACTCATTATTTAATAACATATGCCTTGATTGCTGCAACTTTTTTTAAATAATAACAATAAGTATTGAGATTATGAATTCAAACAAAAACTAGACGAGCCGACGTTATATTATTTATTTATCAAGGAATCAACAACCTTTACGGTTTGAGTTAGAATAAACGTTACTCATTTTCGTGACACATTTTATCTGTTAAAAAAGAACGTTTTAACAACATTCATATATATAAAAGCGTACATATATTTTGTAATCAAAACCAAGTGGAATCAGAATGTCATCTTACTTGTTTGCCCAGCATATGAATGGATTAGAAAAAAAGACATATATACACAATCAATCTTGTCTTGATACATGAATAATATAACATCGGCTCGTCTAGTTTTTGTTTGAATATATAATCCCAACGCGTATTGCAATTTAATAAGAGTTGCAGCGATCATGCCATTTAATAGTGTTTAACAATGTTCTGTTATTCCTCATTATTTTTAGTTCGTAGTTTAATGAACGTCCAAAGCTGATAATGTAAGTTACCATATTACGTGTTACGCAATGAGCGCTATATTGCCATATAGTATAAACTTATAATTTTTGCTTTTACCTCTGATGGGTTTATCAATCCCATATCTGAGGAAATGATAAGCAAGATCATCTCAGTTTGATACCAACTACCTATATACAATATATAAGTACATTGACTTATTTTAAGTTATTTTTAGTTAATCGATGTTATTTGTGATGAGCAGAAAAATATTTAGAAGACAAATTTGTTTCTAGGAACACATATATACATAAAATAAAAAACTATAAAACCGTAAAGGTGCTTGTAATGGTATTTTACTTGTCTTACAATCTCAAGAAAGGCATTTGATTCTTTTGAAAAGGATCATTAATGAAAACTGGTATTAAATGACGAATTTTTTATATCGATCAAGTTCATGTAGCGTAAATATAAATGTGATTTTCGCAGATAGGGTTAATTTTAATAAAGCAGGTAAACAAAGGTATTTCTAATCACGAACACTGTAAAATATTAAAATTGTGGTGTCATTAAGGGTGACATAAATATTGCAATGCTTATTTGTGTTAATGATAATGTACTTAAAACCAAAATTTCATTTGAGAAAAAAAATCAATACCTAGAACTGAGTTATCTTTAAATGTTACGTGTTTGAACTAAATTCTGAATGTGTTTGATTCAATGATTACCTCGATATAAAGGGATTAAGTAGAAGATATTAATGAATTTTCCAATGTCTGCTTTGCTCTGATAGTGTTGTAGCACCTAAAATGTACAGTACGCATTTAGAAGCACCATTTCTCCCATTTCTTTTCGTAGAGGGATACCTGGCGAACAGCTTGCGCTAAATCTGTTTGTTCAATCTATTTTCTTATCAACAAATCGTAATTATAATTATATAAATTCATTTTTATACGAAAATGTTTGATAACAATTTGTTGTACATGAAAGTGTTTAAAACTTTGCGATACTGGCCAGTAATTTGTCGATTCATTTACACATGGTAAATTTGTTTGTTAAAAAATAAAAATATGCGATGTTTTATGATAATTTATAAAAGGACTGAATTCAATTTGTAATCGCGCAGATATAAACTTTCTTTAAAATGACACTTAAATATTTCAAAATGCCATTGAAATAATAATGAATCCTACTACTAACTAACCAAGCAGTATGTAAAAATGTACAAAAAAACATGTTCATTAGAGCTATCAGAAAGGCAAATCGTGCCATAATTACAATTTTAAAGGAAACATCTTTAATTATAAATGTAATGCATAATTTGAAAAAAAAAAACACGAAACTGCATATGTTTCCTCTCTTAACGCTCAGCATTTAGAGGAGAGTTCTAGGTCTGGTCGACCCGGTGTCATTATAATGTGACTGGGTGGGGTATCATACCATGTGTCTGCGGCATCATTCTCCAGTGCGACAGCGCTTATAATACTGTCTCAAGTAGACACCGTCGCGATATGACTGAAAAATTGTTGAAAGCGACGCTAAACACCATACAACAACAGAAACTGCATATGAGTTTATGACATGCCGTTACATTTGTACGTAATGTCAATCATTAACAATTTTGGCGTAACTGGCACGGTGGCGTAGTGGTGATAGTATGGAATGTTGCCCAGGAAAACTCAGTTCGGATCCCTTGAGATGCAAATTCTTTTTTTCCGTTTTTTCTTTTCGTATCTCAAACCCTAATTAATTTTATATTGACATAATTCAAATGTTGATATGTGGCATTTGATTCCAAAACATAGATTATGAGCTTCGTTAACACATCTAACATACTATCGATCAATTTCGGTTAAATGTTGTATCAGTCTTTTATTTTTTCTATTTTATGGAGCTTTAGAGTTCGTCTTCGAACATTTTGGGAAAACACCGATTTCTACCCAATTTGCTTTACAAGCCAGTGATAGTGAGGACAATGAAGCCGTTCATGATGATGATATCATTGGAAACACGCATGTTAATTTACCATGTAAGTTTTCAAGGAAAAACACATTTATTTAATGATAAGTAAACTAATAAAATTTGTGAATTTTAAATCAATTATTTTTCACATACTTTAACTTCAGGTCAGAACAAAAACCAGTTTGTACTTGGTTATTTTATGTAGCGAGTAATGACCGGAAAACACAACACATATTGTACATGATACAAGTGCCCGGTCATGCAAGTTGTTTGGTGGACAGTGGCTTTGTCTGTTTGAAGAAACTCTATCGGCGTACTGACTGTGATACCAAGGTCAGTTATAAGATGTTGTCAACAAATCATCGTCAACAAATATTGCGGTCCAGTATCCACCCTGGCAATGGCGTGACTGGAAAGCCTTTCTCGGACAAGTATTCCGCCTGTTACGAGGAATAAGGTATAGTTTACCTTAACATTTACTTTATACACACAATAGTTTTCCTAGTTATATACTGAGTAATGAGAAAACGTCTTTAAGTAAAATAAAAACAAGAAAGAAAAATACGTAAACGCTTGTAAAAACATAAACGTGGCAGGTGTTAAATTTTAGTTACTTAGGTTACATGTTTTATTAGTTTTTAGTGACTATTGATTTCTGGAACATAAATTTGACAGAAAAATAAATGTCATTAGACCACTAACCTTTGTTGTTTAAATAATGAAGTTCGACAACTAAATTCAGGGATGACATTATAAAAATATACCTATTATTTTAACATATATTTTATGTAAATAAAATAGACCTTATCGAAAGAATTCTTTATGAAAAATAAAGACATGATTTATCACTTAAAAAAAATGTGATATCAAAATTTATTAAAAAAAAATAATGCTGTAATGATGGATCTAAATCGAAAATATAATTTGATTATTTCACCAGATTGCGATTTTTTATTGTATGAAATAATCTATTCCTACAGGCAATACCAGAACTTCATGATACCGTCTGCACAACCCTGCGTTATGAAAGTAAAGAGAGCCTTCGACGCCGACAATACTTCATTGAATTTATAAAAGTCTCGGGACTTCGCCTTCGAAGATGCTATGCCAGATAATTGCGCCCCCTGAGGACTACTTCCATAGAGTTTTCAGACCGTTTGTTCGACCGGCGTACCAGGACATAACGTGCCCAGCGCCTATTGACAATCTTCAAAAGTTTACTTAATTTATATGGCCAATGTCACCATGTACACTTCATTCGTTCAAAATAAAATAATATCAATTAAAATTACATTTAACATGATGCATTTCAGTGTTTTAATTTATAAATAAGCGATTGAATCAAGTCAGTTATATACACATAGCTACGTCGAGTATATAAGCATCATCTACGCGATTGGGTAGTTATGATCTGAATGTATGATATTTATGCAAGTCCCGTTTTCATTATAACTTTCACTTGGTAGTTTGAACTTTTGATTTCAGACGTCAATGTTATTTAATTTCTGTGAGATAAGTGGTTATATGTAATGTGCAATTATGTTGAGTGTTGATGGTGTTTTGATAATTATAAACAACAAATCCAATTTTACTTTTATGTTTAAATATAACTACAGTTATGATCGTTGAGTTCAGTTTTGATTATTTTCCTCTCACATCTTTGAATTTGTGCTTGATTTGGTACGTTGTGTTAATTTCTTTTTAATCATCTAAGTTATTCTGTATGTATACCTTATACAGAATAATTTAGAGTTGAAATTGCTATCGCGGTTTTTGTTCGCGCACAAAATAACGTGTTTTTTTTTCTAAAACAAAACGTCAAACGTCATACATTAACGTCGCACATTGACGTCGTCATTATTATTCCTCTCGTAGAAAAAACGTTGATATAAGAAAAAGTAATCGTGGTACAATAAAAATGAAAGCAGTTTTATGTTCAGGAAACTTTGTTTAATATGAAAATTAAAAAAAACTAAATGGTCAAAATATGTCATAAAGCCCGGTTTTCCTGGAGCACGGACCATATATATAAATATAAATATAGACGTTACGTCCGAGTAACTGCGAAAACATAGTAGACTTTTCAGTGTGTTAGAAGATAAATGCGAAAACAAAATATTGAGTTCATCCATGTTGAATAGGAAAATGACCCCTCAGGTGAGATTTTCCAATCACATTTGTATACTCCTGATGATTTTTATATTCTCGAGATCGTTGCCTTCTAAAGGGAAAACATAAATGACTGGCTATTAACGGGTCATAGAATCGGTTTATAAAGCTCTTTATTTCCATGGTTACGACAATATTTGATAACATTTTGCTGTACATGTAGGAAACTGTAAATATATATAGACGTTACGTTCGAATAATTTCGTAAACATGTTAAGCCTAATTTAAAATGTCGATACCCTAAAATTTCTGTGAAATATTAGGTTTTAAAAAAATAGAATATCTTTGTCCATTATCGAGGGTCTATCATTTGATTGAATTTAAAAGCGAGAAAAAGTCCATTTTGATGTCATATGATGAAATAAAAATAAACTTTAAAACCGTATCATCAATTGTGTTTATGACATTTGAAGTAAACGATTCGTTAAGTCCAATATTATAGATTATTATATTATAAGTAAGTAGTTTTAGATCAGTTTAGTTTGCTCAATTTACTAAAATTACCTCCCATCGAGAAAAAATCCATTTTGATGTCATAGGATGAAATGAAAATAAAATTTAAAACCGTATCATCAATTGTGTTTATGTCATTTGTAGTAAACGATTCGTTAAGTTATATTAATTATAGATTATTATATTATAAGTAAGTAGTTTTAAATCAGTGTAGTTTGCTCAATTTACTATTATCTCCCATTAACCAGCTCGAACCTAACATAACTTCACGACACATTTTGTTCTCCATGTTGATCATTTAAAGCGCTATTTATATGTGTGAAATTATTGTTTTAAATTATTCATTACTTAATAATTAGATAAGATATTATTGTAAAGGTCAACTTTGTTTACTTCTTGCTTTGCTCATTACACACCATCACATGTATATACAAATATTTTGATATGTGTGTGTGTGTGTGTGTGTGTGTGTATGTGTGTGTGTGTGTGTGTGTGTGTGTGTGTGTGTGTGTGTGTACTGTTATTAACTGATTGTATTGTTACTGATTTTTGTATTGCAGAAGACCGTATCAGATCAGAGTGATCAATTAACTAAAGATTTATTGGAACCTTTGACTTTATCAGTTTATGTGATATTTTCATCCATGCCTACCCCCGACATTGCGGGTTGAGTTACCACAGGTGACATTGAGTTCATCCATTTCGGGTAGCAAACTCTCCCCTGAGGGGTCTAGATAACATGCAAGAACTCGGCTCTCCCGTTCTTCTCGTAATTTTACACCTCGGGTGACATTTTTAATCCCAATTGGATACTCATGATTTATTCTCATATTCTCCCGGTCATTTCAATACAAAGGAGAAACATTATTGACTGCCTATTAAGGGCTCGATTGATAAAGCTCTTTTTTTAATGGGGTTAAACGGCATTTTCAACATATTTCAGGTTAAATATGGTATATCAAATTTTACTGGTGGAGGAAGACCTAAGACTGAGTCAGACTGAGTAGAACCTCCATTTTTCCCCAAGTAGCTGGAAATGGTTTCATATAGTTTTTTTTTTTTTGGAGCGAGCGGGACTTGAATCTACTACCTGAGCGGTGAGAGATAGGAGATCTTGAGACGTCGCCTTATACCACTCAGCCACGGAGGACCATATTTCTAAATAAGAATTTGATGTGTAGTACTCAAGATCTAAATACGATTTGAACACACCTAATGTCATAGTATTGAATACAAACCTTGTCAATAAAGAATTATAGTAATCACGCTATTATATAACGTAGTATGTGAAGTAATTCAGTGATAAAAACATACACATTTTAATTACATTTTATATCACTCATGACCCCGACCCAATGTCCGACGCTCTATGTCCACGCGTTCCAAAGAAGAAAAGTAAAATAAATATGAATTGGTGATATGTTATTATATTTATTATTTTTATTACGACATTAATTGCCTGTCCCTTTAATAAAATACCTTTCAAGATATATTCTTGCTTTAAAACAATCAAACGTTTTTTTGTGAATTATGCACAACTCTTTGTACCAAGGAATACAAATATCAGATATTTTAATATTTTAAATGAAACAAATGTTATCTTGGTTATCTTAATTTTCCTTTTTTTTTATTTTTTGTAAGACAATATAATAAATCTTTCTAATGTATCGAATTTACGAGAAATTAATATATTCTGTTCCCGGATAAATATCTTTTAAATAAATAATATAATCTTCCTTTAAATTAAAACCGTGCACTAATGTAGTATACAAAGTTATCTGTCTGTTAAGCCAATTTCATCCGGATATTATATTTGAAGAAACGAAAATTAAAAGGTTTATGACCGTACAGCTTATCATTCTTTTTATGTTACAGATTGGTACTATTGATAGCGAAAGGTGACATATTGAAGAGACGAATCCATTTTCCACTTTTCAAAATTAAGTGTATTTGAAAAGAAAGATTGGATACTCGTAAAATCTAAATTAGAAACACACATACTCGGAGAAATAACTTATTTTCAACAAATGTATAATACTAAATAAGTATAACAGTTTTTTGTCAAAACGCAACAGATATGTCCTTAATATAGCGTGTAAGTAGTCATGAATCCTTAACTGGACCCTGCTCATATAAAGCTGTAATGTATGTAAATCTGTCCCTCCAGTCCAGATGTGTTGCATGTAAATCCACAGTATATAAGTCATGGTCGACACCATATTTATTGGTTTGGCAGAGGCCTTGATATTGTATATATTGTTTGCATTGTAGCTATTCGCGCTTGCCGTAGTCTAGTTTGAAAATTTATGTCTTGGTTATCACAAATAAATATCTCCATATATATATATCATGCAGTGTGAACGAGCATTTGAAAAGATCCCCAAAATCGTAATTTCCGTTGTTGTGAATTTAATTACATCGCTCTATGAACTCAAATATATATGAATTCACTGTATCTCTATGATCCAACGGGTTTATAAATATGTGCTTTATATAGCATGTGAGTAGTAATGAATCCTTAACTGGATCCTACTCATATAAAGCTATCAGTTCATGTATGCAAATCTGTCCGTCCAGACGCATTGTAGCTAGGCGCAATCGCCATAGTCTGGTCTATACATTATGGCTTGGTTATTCACAAATAATTATCTCCATATATGTGTATGCGTTCTAGACATGCGATTTTTTGTTTATTTAAAACGTCAAATTGGCAATTGTAGTCAAACCTGTGTAAGTGGTTACCTCACTTTAGCAGCCACATTGCTGTTTCTTTTCTTTCAGAGAAATTTTTTTTGTACGAAGTAACTACCTGTTCCTTTCCTTTACTGGCTGTTTACATGTAATACATTGTTTCACTTTATATACACCTCGCAATTAAAACATCAGTCGATTCTAAACTTTGAAATATCATTTTACATACTAGTTATATTTAGTGTTATACATTCCTTTGCATCGATCATAAGGAATTGTGTGTAATTCTGGGACATAACGTAGAGGATGTTGAGAAAATTATGTTTGCTAACCATGGGTCGGTCCCATTTAACATCTCAAGGTGACATTTCGTTAAATTGTAAATTTTAGTTTCTCTAAATAATTATTTCAATTACTTATACCAGTCTATCAAATGACCACATACTTAAAGTAAAAAAATAGACATTTACTCATTGGTAAAGTTATAACACTCAAACTGATATAAATGAAGCAGAAGCATTTTAAATATTGAGGTGATGAAATTCTCGAAATGAGATGTTGAGTGAAACCAGGATTAGGGAACATAAACGGACAAAGAAATACACATGTGCCCAACATACCGCACCCCTAAACATTAGTCAGCTATTTACTTATATTACAATCGAATATTCAACCAATGCAATATTTAAGTTGTTTAACAAAGCTGATCATAAGAAAACTGAATAGGCATTGTGTGACTAAGGAAATCCAATAATATAACATCCTATGCAACGCGATGGTTTCATTATCTTTGTGTATAAATGTCTAATAAACGCACGATGTTATACCATTAGCATGTATCGTTACATAATTATAACCTATCAATTATATGAAGTTCATATACAATATTTTCATGTTAAATCATAGTTTAAGATATCATTATCTATTCTGAGAATCCATTTCGCTATTTGAATTACATTTTCCTGGTTTCATCTCGCACTTAACGTCTCAGTTTGATAAATAGGTCTGAAAGTTTCGGATTAATTAGATGGTTTGGTATGTGTTATAAACTAGGCAATCAGCATATGTTTTGTTAATATTATATTCCACAGATGTGGACATTTAAACATTTAATTGTCCTGTATTATAACAAACAAAGTAAATATGCAAGTCAACTTTCATTCCGTCTTATCTCGTCTTTCAAACATACTAACAAGATTTTAGACCGCGATTCTAGATGGCAAACATATCAATGGTCTCTGCCAATGGTGATTTACTCAATAAGAACACTTTGATTAAACACTGAACTCCAGTACTGCCCAAATAAAACACAATTCTAGCCGTAGGTGGTAGACTATGATGTTAAGAGAATGAGTTCAGCCATTGAATTGGTAATTTATTTAAACGGTAAAAATACAGAAAAAATATTCATTTATTACATATGAGCATAAAACATATGTAAAATGAGAAAAATAATATTTGTAGTAGAAGAAAGCACAACAAAATGTCCAGTTCTTTGTCCGCCTCGATATAAATAGTTTCATTGATCCTTCTTCTTCTATTCGCGTTGCTGATCATTTTAGCCAAGCTTATCACACTTTAAATGACAGTAAATTGCATGCTCATCAACATCGTTAACTAGAATATTGAAAGACTAACCCTAACCCTCCTGGTTTCATACACTTTAATTCTAAAACTCTCTACCCTGTCTATTCATCTGTTCTTTGGGCTTTGTTTTTGTATTAAGCGGTTCAATATTTTTCTTGCCTGCCATTATCTTAAAGTGACTGGTTATACTATATAGTACATTTATTACTGTTATCTTTATGTTTTTTTTTCTGCTAAACACTTAATACGTTTTAAACTGGTATAACTTTTGTTTCTTTAAATATATATCCTTTTTACTTTTTGTCACATGTAAGTAATGCTGTTTTTGTTATAACACCAATATTCTGCAGGTTTCATTTATTTTTACGCCTAAAGGTAACGTCGTTTACCTGTTTAAACGGAGATTACCGAAATGGCTTCGTGCTGTAATATTTACGTTGCCAATCCTTTCGTTGCTCTTAACATGCCTCCTTGAAGCTGAAAATGATAGACGGCACAGAGAAAAACGAGTGTCTAATCAAAAATGGATTTAAAACAATGGAATATCATAGACATTTTCATAATTTATCTTCATGTATGATCATGTTTCATTGATTATGGAAAAATTCTCTCAAATGTACGTACTGCAATAGGGTTTTAAAGCATATGATATTTAAATATTTGACCTTTATTTAACGAAAGTGACATATTCTAAATAAAAGCAAATAAAATAATCATGTATATATATATCATTTAAGAATCACCAATACAACAAACTACAATAAATAACTGACATCAAGAATCAATACGTATATTTAAAGATATTTTAAAGACATTTCGTCATACATGTCCCGTGTGACAAACTACAGATTTTTATTCGTCTGCAGTCTTCGATAGTACCGTACTCAACTTGAAACTAGCCCTAAACCTAACTTTCATTACCAAAATAAGAGCTAGTATATGTTGCCCACGAATATTGTTACATTGAAAGCTGTCCAGGTAATATCCATAAGGTATTAATACTTTTATAACAATTACTTGTTCTACATATACCACGTATGCCCTAACATGTATTGAAAATGTAGGCACTGGCGGCGTCCTAGGTCATCTTTTCTTGCCATCTTATTTCGATATGTCGTTTCCCGTAAAAAAATATATTTTTGCGAAATTTTCAAATCTACTCTGATTTGAGCCAGCAAAGTAATATTTGTGTATCAGCTCCCGTATTTTTGCAAATTTCATTTTACTATATGTATTTATTTTTCGCCTCACAGTTGAACAGAAAAGTAAATGTCTTCTTAGCTTAAGAAACCGTACCTCTAGGATTCTCGAGACATCTAAAAGTTGAAATCTCAAAAATTAAAAGGTCAAATTATAACTTAAAATCTAAATAAGATGCTGATAATGAAGCATTGAACGTTTCTTACCTTTGACATGTCATTTTTATAGTAACTATTTTCGTTTCAGAAGAACCACAGTTAGTACGTTTAGCATATGTGTAGAATAGTCGACTCACACATCGCACATAACTAACACAGAAAGCAAGACTTTCTATGCACGTTTCTAAACATAGTTTAAATACGTTTTCCATATAAATATAACTGTTCCTTCTTAAAACCACACTATTATCTCGATCAAACCATGCGTCTTAACCCTTCTGCATCCGAAAGTAATATCCTTAAACTAAAACACGACTTTCATCTTGCCTCCAAAGTCAAAACCATTATCTAAAAACTTGACTTAACATCTCGCCTGCCAAAGTAAAACTCTGTAAACTAAAAACCCGTCTTTCCCTTTTTGCCTGTCAAAGTATAACTGCTTCTTTTCTCCTACTACTTCTAAACTAAAACCAAAATATTGTCATAAAAGTCACCCTAAATTCATATACCAGTCATTACTTATTAGGCATTTCCTGTTCAGATGTCCACTCTACTTCCGCTAAAATGCCCGTAAAACCCTGTTCATATCTCTAATTCTATACCTGCTATGTTATATTTTGACAGGGTAATTCATCATAAGTGACCTCTGAAATATTCCCATTTTGACCTGTACAGAAGGACTATGATTTTTTAGTTTCCCATTAACCATGAAATATCCCACATGGTTATATATTGGGTTTAAATTTTACAATATCGAACTAATAAAATACAATAATAAATGAGTGACTTGACTGACTATAGGTTGGTGTTCTTTTTTTTGATAGGCAAAAGGTAAAGCATATTTGTTTGATCAATTATAGAGTGTATGTTAAATATATTAGTAACACCAAGTACTAAATCTCAAACTTATATAGTATGCTGTCCACTGAAAAATTATTTCTTTGAGTAAGCCCCGAATTTCAGTCGGACAACAGTCGGACACACACACATTCACACATACATACTAGTCATTGATAGTCATTACGTCATAATTAAATGTATTTCTGTTGACGTCATACGCACGTGTATCGTATTTCAACAGACAACAGATAATGCTAGTCAACACACCTGTTATATCTGGTGCCTTAAGTCAACAGGTATATGTAGCCAGTAGTTTTGAGAAAATTTTAAAATGTTGAAGAAAGTCTCATTGTATATCTGACCGGTGATGTAATATGTACTTGGGAATACACAACTGGTGATTTTATGTGTTTGCTACTGTATTTTATGGACACAAAAACGAAGTGATATCAATCTGGTGTGATTGTTTACAATTAGCTGTTTCAATAGAAAAAAATCGAGTAAAATAAAAACACAAGGTATTAACAGTTTTAGGATTAAAGGATACTTTTTTTGAGCAACGAATTCAACCAAAAATGTTTTGCAAACTCTGCTTCATAATAAGATAATATACTAATAAACAACATGTAAAGTAAAATCTAAAGAAAGGCAGCACACAAGTGCTGACACATACATTCATATAGTAGTTACTATAAACACTCACCAGTTAAACACATGAGTTATATTTTTCTTTAATCATAACAAACATCTGCTTTAATTAAACGCTGTGAAATATAAGACTCATTTTAATGTTACATAGTGCGGGTTGAGACAAATGTTGCTTTAAATGAAGAATTTTTCTGCGTTTGGTGTACAATAATTAATATAAAACTCAAATTAAAAAGGATCAAACAATAACTATACAATACGGTACAGAACCAAAGGATCATAGGCTCGGTCGATAAAGCTAGAGCATTTTTCAACTAATAAGGTATGAATGTATTTAAAAAACATCTTATGAAGAAGTAAACTTTTAATAAACCCTTTTTACATTTTTGTATACGTCTATTTTAGGTCGAATGAAAATTAAGCTCCGATTTTTTTCGATTCGAACTCGTTACTGGGGTAGATATTTACGACAGTTGTATCAAACGTCCTAATACCAAGCTTGAGAATGCAACAACGACATATATCACACGAGCGATATAAATCGTTTCCATCGCATTGCCGCCCCCGTATTTTCTAGCAAAATGACATATTTTAAGAAATTTATACTCCATAACTAGTTTTTAACCTCATGTAAACCATGCACGCGGAAGCTATAATCTCGGGAAGTACGACATTATAACTTTGTAATTGCTGGCCATAATGAAAGAGATTGTTGGTATAGATAGAACTTCGGCAATTTATCAAAATATGCCTGTGAAACAATTACTGTACCGGGAAATGACAAAACATATAATCAACAGTTATTAAGTAGCGAAGATAAAACAATAATTGTTAAAAAAACGCATGAAGCAATTGAAGCAAATGAGAAAACAACGCGCATACATAAAGAAGACACAAATATGCATAAGCATGATAATAGCAAAATAGTTCGGACGATGCTTTAAATGTGTGTCTTAATAAAAAAAAATATATAGGTCATATGAATGTTCAGGTCCATTTGGGAAAAACCTTACAAAATTTTCAGAAATCAAAATATTATTAATAATGCAAGTGTTTATAAAAAATGAAATTCAAGCTAATTGTAGAAAAGATTTAGAAATGAATTATATATCATGTTAATGGTTGGAAATTGTACCGGAAAAGTGGAAATCGTTCATTGTAGGCAAAATTTACCGTTCCCCAGATTCTAGAATTTATTGGAATGATATATTTGAAGGACTTATTTATAATGCATCAAAAGACAATAATAAACAAATAATATAAGTTAAATATCCATAAAATCTTTTGAAAACTGTTATAAACCATGATTGAGGTAATTTTGTTTTTTCGCTAGGTTTTAGTCATATTCCCTACTAGAGAAACTGCTCAATCAGGTAAGCGGGAAGACGATATTTCGAACGTGTTTGTTAAAAAATATCTATATGTGATTACTACGCAATATTGTGCAATCGTAAGATTATCGTATCCAAACGATAATTATCACCATTTTATTACTTAAATCTTCTAAAACTTTAACGATATACCTTCTTGAACGACCTAAGGGAAATCATATGGAAAACAATAAAACTTCATACAAATGTTGATGGCATCTAGATCATTTTATCAATTTATTCTTAAAAGTAGTAGACACACATGCCCCAATAAAGAAACATAGAATAAAGCATAACAAACAACCAGACTGGATAAGAATTAGCATTTTAGATAGCATGAAGTTTAGAAATAAATATTGAATAAGTGGTGATATATATTACAATGCAGAACGAAATAAAGTCTCACAAATAATATACGATGCAAAGAAATATTCGTATAATGCAAAACAGAACAGGGAAAAGAGGATCCTTGATCAGTATGGAAGTTGTTTAAAGAATTCGGCTCGGCTTAAAGCTGTGAAAACAATCAAATTATTTGGATAAAAACAAATGAAAATCGTATAACTAATGATTTAGATATGACTTATGTGTTTAATGACAAATTTGTAACAATAGCTTCGAAATTAAAGGATCCGATAGAGCATTCGAATTTTGTTATACTTAACATTTTTGTCAACTCTAACATGCCTCAAAACATTTTTTTGACATCCCAGATATAAAATTAACTTTTGTTTTAAAATAGTTTAGGTATATCCAAAATTACAGACTTAGATGGCATAAGTCCAAGGTTGCTAAAACTAGCATCCCCGGTTATATCTGAAAGTATTAAACATATTGTAAATAAAAGATAAAAATGCGATATGGAATATTTCCACTTATATGGAAACAGACAAAAATAAAACCATTTTATCAAAGTGGTCGAAATAATGACTTGAATAATTATCGTCCTATATCAATTTTGCCAAAATTATCAAAAGTTAAAGAAAAATACATTCATATTAATTTGATGACATTTATTAATAAATGTAACTTATTGCATAAAACACGAAGTGGTTTTAAGGGAATGTCATTCAACTTAAGCTGCATTATTTCGTATGCTTGATAAATGGCTTACGGCAGTTAACGATGGCAAGTTAGTTGGGGCTGTCATGGTTGATTTTCGGAAGGCCTTTGATCTCGTTAGTCATAATATTATACTAGAAAAACTAAAATGCTGTCAATTTCACTTTCGGACAAGGGTTCTAGTATAGATCTGAGGTATACATGTAGTTTTACCCCCCTAATAAAACTAGAATAAATACAACATCATTCTTCACTTCAAAGAAGAATTTTGTCTGATTTATGTGGGAGATTTGGGTCAGAGGTTTATATATTTTAGCATTAAATTTTGGTTAACCTCATCTTGTATGGTTTGTATATGCCTGGGAGAGTATAGGGAACAACTAAAGATGGTAACAAATATAAGCAGAAGAAATGCTATTTTATGTTCAGTATTATTCAATTAACTGGAATATTTTATAAAGAACCTGTCAATAGCCAGACCTCAAATGGTCAAATAGTTAAGTAACTAAAACATTATAGATGGTTAACTTATATTGTATTTAATATGATTAAGCTACTGATAAAAAAATACTGTGTTGTTCGTGAAAAGTTGTGTTAAAATCAGAAAGATATGAAGATATTGTAAAAATCTTCATAGGTTGTTATTATATATTATTTTACTACATATGAACAGTTGTTATATGGCTACTTTTTTCTCATTTTTATTTAGGTTCTGGATATAATATCAAAACTAGGGGTGCATTTTAGAAGCTGAAAGTAGGCAACTACCAGTTCTACAGCTAGGAAAGAAAGACAGATTAACTAGGATGTAATTTAATAAATATTTATATAGTAATAATAATAGTTTTTCACTCACCTGAGCATATTGACCATTGGTGAGCCTACCAGATTGCCTTTTGTCAGTTGTGACCACTATGTCATAGCCGTTTTTCTTTGTTTTTAAAAATAAATTGGTCTGAGTGTATATGGCCTCAGAGGTTAAAAACTTTTATTATTAAATTATCTTGGAAGACCAGTAAATATATGTATATGTTCAAGTGTATGTATGTATATGTGTGTACGCATATGTATATGTATATACATGTGTATGTAGGTATGTATGTATGTATGTATGTATGTATGTATGTATGTATGTATGTATGTATGTATGTATGTATGTATGTATGTATGTATGTATGTATGTATGTATGTATATATATGTGTATGTACATATATATGTATATATATGTATATATATATATGTATATATATGTATATGTATGTATATATGTATATACATATATATATATGTGTGTATAAGGGAGATAATTGATATGTATATAAAGGGAGATAATTAAAATGTACATAAATATGGAGATAATTATTGATGAACAACCAGACACATATGAGTGTAAAGTTGTGCGTGTATGAGATTATATGTTTGTATATGTGTATATATATATAAGTATATCATGTCAGTACTTCCTGTTAAAATATTAGATTGATCTTGAAAACAATGAAGTATCCTAAAGTGAAAGTATGTTTTTTATTACCGCTCTTTCGAAGAGTTGCCTTAATTTTTTGTACAGATGATGTTTTTGTGTTATTTTAAATTTTTAGTATTATCTTGTTGGAGAGGGGATGGAAATTTAGATATAAATGTATACAATACCTCCATTAACGATGAACAATACAACTTGCATGCACATAGGCTTTGCCTTTTTACTGGTACCTTACATAACAACACTGCCACCACAATGATTAGTACATTTTTTGTTAAGAACAATTTGGGTCTCTGCATATATTATTTTTTTAGTGCATATCTTAAATGATGAGTAATATTTCAATTATATCTATGAATGTACAGGGTCTTGGAGATAAAAATAAGCGACAAGATACATTTGACTTTCTCAAAAGTAAACATTATTCAATTTATTTCCTTCAAGACACTCATTTTACTGATGCAGATATACCTGTTATACGTACCCAGTGGGGAAATGAATGTTTTTTTAGCAGTTTTTCTAGCCAATCTAGAGGTGTAGCTATTCTTTTTAACAATAATTCTGAATTCAAAGTACATTCAGTGGAAACAGACCAAAATGGAAATAAAATTATATTAGATACAACTTTTTTTTAATAAAAAAATTAAACTTATAAACATCTATGGCCCAAATAGAGATGATCCTATTTTCTATGATAACTTAAAGCAGAAGATTCTAGCAACTGATTCTTTAACCATCATTGCTGGAGACTTCAATGTAGCTCTGAATCCTAATATAGACTGTTTTGAATACATTAATATAAATAATCCAAATGCTCGAAAAAGTCTTCAAGATTTATTGATTGAATGTAATTTGACAGATTGTTGGCGCGATCAACATTTAGAAGAAAAAAAAATCACATGGTTTAAAAAAAACTCTTAAAAGAAAGCAAGACTTGACTACTTTTAATCTCAACATGTTTAATGATGGATATTGATACTGTAGATTTAAAACCAGGATATAGAACTGACCATTCTCTGATCCGTTTAATACTTGAATTTGGAAAATTTGAAAAAGGAAAATCATATTGGAAATTCAACAATTCACTTTTAAAAGATATAAACTATATTGATAAAATAAAGAATACAATAAACCGTGTAAAATTACAATACATTAAAGAGACTTTTAATAATGATATAAATAATGTTCCAAATGCGGAGTTACAATTTAATATAAGTGATCAACTATTTTTAGAAGTGCTTTTATTTGAAATTCGTGGAATAACTATTTCTCATTCCTCTTACATCAAACGACAACAAGACCAAAGGGAAGCAATACTTTATAATGAAATTGAAAACCTAGAAAAAGAAATCTTACAAAACCATACTTTAATAGAATAAAAAAAAAAAGAATTAATTGATATAAGAGAGAAAAAATTAGAAGGGATAAGAATAAGATCACGGGCAAAATGGGTGCAAGAAGGAGAAAAGAACTCGAAATTTTTTCGCAATTTAGAAAATAGGAACTATACATCAAAATCAATGTTACAACTTCAGGCATCTAATGGTCAAATTTTAAAAACACAAGATGCAATACTTAAATAAACAAAACGGTTCTATAGAGAATTATATTCAATCAGGGAAATTAAAAACATAAATTTAAATGATACTTTTTCAAATTTAAATATATCAAAATTGAATGAAGTTAAGAAAACATTACTTGAGGGCCCAATTACCTATGAAGAACTGCTAGCTTTTTTAAAAAATACGTCAAATGAAAAAAGTCCCGGCTTTGACGGATATACGGTTGAATTTTACAAATTCTTTTGGATAGACGTAGGACATTTTTTACTGCGTGCTATAAATGAGGGATATACTAAGGGAGAACTTTCAATTTCACAAAAGCAAGGGGTCATAACATGTTTACCAAAGAGGAACAAAGATAAATCGTTTTTAAAAAATTGGCGCCCAATTTCACTTTTAAATGTTTCTTACAAGTTAGCATCTGGATGTATAGCCAAAAGAATGAAATATATTTTACCATTTATTATTAATGAGGATCAGACAGGATTTTTGTCAGGCCGATACATTGGCGAAAATACTCGATTATTGTATGATCTAATGTTTTATTTAGAAAAGAAACATGTACCAGGCATGTTACTACTCGTTGACTTTGAGAAAGCATTCGACTCGGTCGCCTGGGCTTTTATTTTTGCTGTTCTTAAATTTTTAACTTTGGTCCATCCTTTATTAAATGAGTCAAAGTATTTTATACAAATATAGAATCATGTGTAATAGTCAATGGACACTTGTCAGAGTGGTTCTACTTACAAAGAGGTTGTAGACAAGGAGACCCATTATCCCCATATATATTCATTTTATGTGCAGAGATCCTCGCTGTTCTAATCAGAAATAACCCTAATATAAAAGGAATACAGATTGACAATACAAACTTTTTAATTTCACAATATGCCGATGACACAACACTCATGCTTGATGGTTCAGAAAAATCACTTGTAAACACACTTCAAACACTCAAATTATATGCTGAAATCTCCGGCCTTAATATCAATGTTGATAAAACTAAGGCAGTGTGGATAGGTTCAAGGAAAAATAGTAATATTAAGTTATGTGAAGAATATAATCTTTCTTGGGACAATGAATTTACTGTCCTTGGTATTCGATTTTCAGTAGATTTATATAAAATGATTAATGTGAACTTTGATGATAAAATACATGATATAAAACAACTTCTTATCCATTGGTCAAAACGAATATTAACACCAATTGGTAAAATAACAATCTTAAAAAGTTTAGCCATATCAAAAATTAATCATCTTATCTTAGCTCTACCAAACCCTAACTCTGATAAAATTAAAGAGATTAAAAGCTTATTTTTTAAATTTATTTGGAATGATAAACCGGATAAGGTGAAAAGAACTACAATTTGCAACTCTTACATAAAAGGGGGCCTCAAAATGTTTGATATAGACCTTTTTATTAACTCATTAAAACTCACATGGATAAGACGCCTTTTAAACTCAAATAAAAAATATCTAGATATATTTAACTCAATGTTCCCATTCATGTCAAATGCTGGTGCATATGGCCCAGACTTTATTAGTAGACACATAAATAGAATACATAATCCCTTCTGGAAAGATATTTTTAGAAGTTATCAAACATATTCAAACCTACTAAAGCCTGCAAATTGGTACACATTTAAAAAAATTCCAATTTGGTTTAACCCAAACATTAAGGTCGGAGGCACAAGTATATTTTATAACCATTGGTTCTCTAAGGGTGTTTTATTGATAAATGATATTATGAACGCAAATGGTAATTTTTACTCATTGACTGATTTTATTAATAGGTACAACATCAATACAAACTTCATAGAATATGAAGGATTGCTAGCATCTGTTAAAAGGTACTTATTTAAACTTTCTATTGTTCATTTAGCTAGTAATGGAGGGGCACCTACATGCCCTTTATCAATATCAATAATTATGAAAGATACAAAAGGATGTAGGGCAATTTATCAGTCTTGTATACAAGAAAATATAATCCCTCAATCCGCTGCTAAATGGGAAAATGATTTGGATATAAGAACCAATTTCGTTGAAACTAAATTTTACTGCCTTCAATTTCACATAACAAATGACACAAACTTACAATGGTTTCAGTACAGAATAAACCATCAAATATTAGGAACAAATTCTCTTCTTAAAAAAAATGAAAATAAAGGATTCTGATATTTGCAGTTTATGCAACAGAGAAATAGAAACAATTAAATATATTTTTATCGAATGTGACAATTCTAAACAATTTATCTCCTGTTTGATGAACCATATTCGCGAAAAATGTATAGGCACTAATTTAAATTGGACAAATACAGACATTATGTTCGGAAATAAAATTTTTGACAAAGTTTTGAATAAAATAATATTAATTGCAAAGAAATTTATTTACACCCAGAAACTTAAAACAGTTCAACCTACACTTGACAACTTTAAAAAACATATTATAAATCTGTATAATACAGAACGGTATCTTGCAACAATAAATTGTAAAATACCCAATTTTGATATTATTTGGAATGACTATAAGCCACTTATATCTTGATACAAATTTGAAACATTTTTCATGTTACTCTTTCAGTTTTAATTTAGACACATTTGTTTGATTACAAATACATAATATTATATATTTTGTAGATAATTAATTATATCAATCCCCATCCCCTCCCCAGAGTGTTTTTATTTTTCCTTTTTTTTCTTTTCTCCAATCAACTATAATATTTAACTGCTCATTATCAAGACTAGACCTGCAATAAGAATAATTATTTAATGTTTATATACATCAATAAAGCATTACTTTCTTCTCAAAATAATAAGTTTACAAAGTCAGATAAAAGATTCAAAGCAGATTGTTTTATGACAATTGGATTGTTTTTTTTATGCATTCATCTATCATAAATAAATGAACTCCAACATTCAATTTAACATGTATTGTTGCTTTATAGTGTATACATTACAACAAGTGAAAAGCATTTTGATAACGTTACAAGGTTGACTCTCATCGATGTTTGTTAGACTGGATGAGTACTTATTAAAGATTTGTAGATGAAATATTGCACTTTTTAAGTTGTGTAGTATTTGCTCAGGAATTTGCAGAGCTTAAGCCTATACACTTATTGTTTCAAAATATCTCTAATACAAATGATTAACCTGCCAAATGTTTAATGATATTCCACTATATAATTAACTACTTTATATTAAATTGTGAAAATTGATTTCAATTACATGTATATTGTTCTGCACGTCTACAAATGCATATATGTACAAGTTATCTTAATGTCTGGTAGCCATTGAGTTGTTGACCCCGGTTTCACTAATTTAACATATTTTGATAGTTTCCTCAGCAATACTTTTAAATGCTAAAACATCACATTATGATTATGTTGCAAGTTATATTTTATCATTAGGTACAGAGGTGTTATGACTGTATGTGATAAATTAACTGTGAATTATTTCAAATAATAATTAAAAGAGAAACTGAAATTAAATTGTTTGGGGGGGGGGGGGGGGGGGAAATTTCGGTTTGAACATTTTTATTAATCTTGATAATACAGCCCTTGAGATTTAAACTACACAAACAAACTATCTGGATTTAGTGGGCACTGTTTGTTACTCATTCATTTCCCACAGACAGTGAGACACTCAATGGCTATTAGAAATTTCTAAATGTATATATAATTGTCATGAACTATTTTGTATCAATATTTCAGTTTTTGTACAACTAAATTGAAATAAAAGTTACAAAAAAAAAATGCTGTCAATGCAGTGATCGTTTTTTGATGTGGATGAAATCTTACCTGACAATCAGAGGTCAAGCTGTGCCTAAAAATTCAACAATTTCAAAAATCTATTGCAAAAATCAGGCGTTCCACAGGGCTCTATATTAGGTACATTGTCGTATGATATCGAACGATACAACAATGTACGAAAAAGGCTAATGGTAAAATGTGATATACACATTTTACAATAATGAACCTCTAGCCTTTGTCAAAAATACTCATTATTCAAAGGTTATTTAACGTGAAAATAACTTTAACCCAAAGATGAATTTGTAAAATATGTAAAATGTGTTATACCTATCTATCTAGCAAAAAAGTTACGTTACGTTACTTGACCGACATACGTCTATACACTATACATACGTTGTTGACATTGACATTGAAAATTCAGGCCAAGTAAACAAACTTATTTTGTTACCACTTTGTACCAAGACGAATACAAAAACTCGGAATATACTCAATAAGCTATTTTGAAACTACGTCATTTTATTTTAGATTGAGCCTACAATATAAGGGGTGAGACAAGGGCATTGTATCTTATTACCTTTTTTTAAAGAACGTTGTTTAATTTTCAAATTTACGGGCAATTAATATAATGAAAATAATCTTATATATTCAATTAGAATCATGCAATAATATAGTATACAAAGTTGGATGTAGTTGTCGATAAAGTTTATCTGTCTGTTACGCCAATTTTATCTGCATTTTTCATTTGAAGATATGTTGTTAATGCTGTTTAGTGCTTAACTTCGCTTTAAACAATATTTCATAAAGCGACGGTGTCTACCTCAGACAGTAGTCTGAGAGCTGCCACACTGGAGTATCATGCCGCAAACACATGGTATGATGCCCCATCAAGTTACATTATACAGACAACTATGACACGAAACCTAGAACTTTCATCTTAATGCTGAGCGCCGAGCGAGGAAGTTTTAGTATAATTTTTCAAGTTTTGGTTTGACAAATTGGAACCGATATTCACAGACAAACTTTATCATTTTAATGTACATTACGCAGTAAAACTATTAGTCTAGACTGTACGATTTGGACAATTATTACACTAGTTACATTATGTGTCATAAACTCCTTTGCATAGGTCATCAATATTTGTAAATAATTGTGTTACATAACGTAAGGCAAATGGAGAAAAGTCTTAATAAAATAGACGAAGAACCTGCATACATGTCCAACAATGCGCATCACCTCAGAAGTTAAATAACGTTTTACTGATTTTACAATCTCCTATTTAACCAATGCTTTTTCATAGTTGTGATACAATATCGATCTTAATTAAAACAAGAAGCATTGCGTGACCACGGTAAGTATGCAAAATGATAATGGTATTTTTCTGTGTGTATCAAACGCACGATATTAACAAATACAACGAAATAGTTTGACAGCTATATAATCATGTTACATCCGTTAAATAATTACATGTATTACCTATCAAATATATTTACTCCATATAGCCCAAGCCATAATTTCATATTACCGCTTTTGTAGAGATGGCAGGCATTTTCTCTTGGAAATTAATGGCTCGTTTAGTATAGTTATAACAATTATCTATCCAAAATAATAGATATCAATGCATATATGTATAGACTTATGTATATTATATCTGATTAAATGACACTGGTAGAGTCCTAACACTTGCATAATGTATTTCCCTGTATGTCCAGTGTACCTAAATGTACATGCAAAATTGCAATGAACTGGAGGCGTCATGTAAAATAAGTGTCAACTAAACGTTGGGCAAAACATATTCTATTAATCACATATATCGAAAAACAACAATCTGGCCTAAAAATAAACATATAAATAATCTTTATCACCGAGTTGAGATGCTGATGAATTGTATGCGGTACTTGCATGAGCTAACACACAGTAAGACACTTTAGAGTACATATTAAAAATAGCTTGTAGTCGTAGAACCGCTTTTTAATAATAATGAATATAGTATGGCCGCCCAGTTACCTATAGTTTATAAAGGTTTTATATAATGAGGACAATTTCTATTGCTATTTACTTGAAATAATGAAATAAAGTAATGTTAATGCACATTAATGGCTTCATAACAACTGATAGAACGGCTTGAAATCTAAAATGTACAAAGTTAAAAGAGCCTTTGCTTTTGGCAATATACAAATATGATATTAATTTTGCAAACTACAAGCGATATGCATCATAATTGTATTAAACATATCATATTTCTCAATTCTATAACAGGACCGAAATTGGTAAGAGAGATAGAGTAGATGTGGATATCTATTATGGTCCTTGTACACATGGAGCATGTTTAAATATATATGTTTGTAGATATAATATTAAACACAGTAATTGTCCACTACACTACATACCCTGCTTAAAAGTAATTATCATAACATAAAATCAGTTGTATTCATCATGTTATCTAAATACAAATAATTTAAATTTTTTTCAGATTGGTACTTAAAACAATTTGTACAACAGCAAAACGTTTTATGTTGCTATAATGTAATAAAACATATGTTCTTAAACACTTTCGAACTTCTGATGGTTCAGACTATTATTTGGTAACGTAATAAAGCTTATTTAAGTTTAAGTGTCTTTTAATATTGCAGGAAATATAATGATGTTTTGATGTCATCGAAGACTGTATTCTATATATTATATATCAAAGAAAGATAATTCTCGACCATGTTATGTTGTTTTCATATATACTAGATATATAGCACTATTAACATAGTTCATAAATCGCTGTTGGTAAAAAATATAGAAATTATTTATTTTGATGCTGCCCTTTCAAATGTCCTTTGAATAGTTTATATGTATAGGCAGGATATTTTATTTAATGTATATCATAGGCAAATCAGAAGAAAAGAAAATCTGAAATCCACATGTTTATGGTCATTAAAATCAGCAATAATTTCATAAAAATACCAAATCGTTGCTGCTTTAATAACAATGATATATTCTTTACTGGATAATATCAGTTGTTGGTAAGGTTTACGACGAGTCGTCAAAGACTCTTTAAATACTTAATATAGATTCCACATCTGATAACAAATGTAATACTTAATTGATTAGCTCCAATATCTGTGTATATGGTTGGTTTAAATTCGTCATCGACCTGAACATTGTACTTTATTATATCATTAGAAAGTTATAAAATAGTTTAATGTCATGTTTCTCTAAGACTATCACTTAAATCGATTAAAATATATACTTTAAAAGCCCCTGACTAATGTATATTTATTTCTTTAATTCATCCATTAAATGTCATTTGGATAAAAGCAAAATCAATACGCAGATGTGTTAGTTAAATGGGAGTAATGTTTGTATTAGCTAAAATTAAATGTTTATTGTACATAAATATCCCAACAGATGGGCTGCATTTACGACCATACCACAGGTGTATCAACTAAGTTAAATTACAATGTCATCAAACTCGGACAATCCAATATAAAAACGTGATGGTTGCTTAAAATCCAATCATAAATACAGTATACAGGTGGAGGATCCGCACAGTCGCAGATGGCACATTTGGTTGAAGAAGTTATTGGAAGTATGTGGCATAAACAATACAAATGTATGTTAGACATCTAAAAACTATAACGTTCAAAGTGCTGCCGTTCCAAACGATATCAAAAGAAAGCTCTTTAATTTTAGACGGAATATGTTCTGTGGACACACACACACACACACACACACACACACACACACATATTTATGCATCGACATGTCTGATTATGTAAAACTTAATTGAAATAACAGTTACAAAAAAACTCTTCCCGCTGTTTGTCAAGCATTGTAAACAATTGATGCTTTCATCTAATGTGTTTGTTTCAAACGTTTTATTTTTTAAAATGTACTGGAAACAGAATAGGAGATTTTGCAAACATGCATTTACGAATCAAAATGGATACCTTCCCTTTTTGCATGTATGCAGCGCCTTATTTCATATTAGCTACAACATTATAGGATTAAATTCATTTTTTCTGTTTTTCATGCATGTGTAAAGATGTCAAATCACGCACAAATCAACTAAAGTCAGAAGGACTTTATGTCAGAGTTGTGCGTGATTCGACATTCTATACACATGCATAAAAACCTGAAAATATGAATTTAATCCTTATAATTCCAATCCTGATGATTATATTTAATTTGAGACTCCTCAAGTGAATAAAAAAAAAATACGCTGCAAAGTAAACGCGTAAGAATACATCACATCTGTCTTGGTTGATATCAAATTCTCTAGATCAAATATGCAATAATATCATAACGGCTATTGTTTCCGCTATCAGATGAAATCTGTGACATTAGTTCGTTTATTTTAAAATGACGAAATATTTTGAGGTGAAAAAATCAAACACCCGCCTTTTATCTCTCGATTTAGACAAACAAATATGAATAGTTCCAAGATATACCCACACAGTGTAGACGCTGACGTCATTCTTTCGTTTTTTTCTACACGATTGTTTTTAAAAAATGTGTCAATATTTACGAAGGTCATAGAAATCCACGCTCATTGATGGAGAATCCGAATTTGGAACATTTTAAACGACTTTTACGTGCAAGGTTTGTGTATTTACATTGTCTCACGATCGTCTGCTTCTGAACTTCAACTACATGTACATGTACATGTTTTTATTTATTTTTTTCCTGTCGAATAAATTAGTTTGTGGAAATTGTTGTCAACGACTAGCATTAACGTTCGGTAAACCAGGATTTTGTTCAATGGTACACTATACATCTCAAATCTAAACATTTTATGACCTACTTCATTGTTTCTCAAAACTACTTACGGTCTGATTGTGACGTCTGGTTAAATCGCTGGACCAAAGAAATCTATAAAACAATAACCCGAAGAAAACAGCTGGGACCAGATCTAACATTTGTTTTCGTTGTGTTTTATTATTAAAAAAGCGTGGAACCGTTGTGAACGTCATGTAAGTTCGTAAATTGTTAAACAGACCATCAAAATGTCGATGCTTCTTTGTTTACGCGAAAACGTAAAAGTAGTCCGGCTTACAGGTTTTATCGAAAAATAAAAGTCTTTAAAAAAAATGAAAATGCTTTAAATACATATATGATAATGAGATTGGAATTATTGGCGAATGAAAGAAAAATAGGTTCAACAAAGAAACTAGAATCATTTCAGTTGCAACAATAAAATCACTGAGAATCATAACAGTAATGAAATACGAATAAGATAAAAGCAAAATTCTTATTTTTCAAACGGAGGAACACTCAGCAATTTTCGAAATGTAGGCGGATGTGTTCACGTGTTCTTACGATTGGTGCAAAAATAACAAAGATTAAGTCTTCTCAATATCAGTCAGAAATTATGTAATGCTTTTCCATTTCGCCTGCAGTCTTGAATGTTGGCGGAGATTACCGACCTTTGTCCGAGTGCGAAATTAATATTTGGGAATGCTAGAAATTGATAATAACGACATTGTGTGTGATAATTTAGACCCTGGTTACACAATGTTGAAACGAGAAACAATGTTTTATTACTATGATAGAGAACTGGCTCTTTTCAAAAGTCTTAATGTAAACATATAGTACGTATTGAAGCTTGTGGTAGAAAGTTCGGCCTCAGTTATAATACAATATATGCATTTTCTAAGGATTAATTCAGAGTTTTACCTAGAAACTTTTCCAATGTGATTTGTCTGTAGTTGTTGTTGATTTATTTATTTTTATTGACTATTAGAAAACATACTAAAGTTCAGAATGCATTTGATTATTTGTGGAATGAGAATTATAAAGCGAGAGTATCGGTCTATATAATATACAAGACCAGAAAATTCGTCGCAATAAAAAACCAGTGTTACAATATTAGTATGATACCATTAACCAATTTCATTTATTTCATATTTTAAGACAATTCGTTTAAAGGGGATGTACTGGCATTTAACTCTCAATATGGTGTCATATTTAGAGCGAATTGCTTTCGGTATTCCGATTAACCAACGTAACCATCGTTAACTGCGACGGTACAAATAGTTGTGTACAGATTCTTAGTTTACAACTGTTCAGGTGCGTTCACGGATATTTTCGAAAATGCGAAGCTGTTTCCCGAAACTACTTCGAGGCATCCCGTGATAGAGTATTGTAAATATGTTGTCTAATTTTTAGGTTAAATATGGTATTTAATCGGTAAACCCACACTATCTTATATAACATATATAGCTTTGATGTGTAGTTTGCCAATACAACTCCTTTAAGAAACACTTTTATAAATTATCTCCACAGCGCATTATCTTAATACCAACTAATATGGTGAGATTCAAAATACATATCTGAATATTTTTTCAGTTTTGATGTTATACTTATGCTCACTTCTGGCCGTAGTTATTCAGACACTTTTGATTGCTTTAATATAAATGTTGACCGTTTGTCTCTATCTGTTGACAGTTTTGTTCTTATGTTTAACCGTTAACGATGGTGGAAAACGGTTTTGTTACGACTCCGACTGTTTAAGAGTACTGTTGATCGTTTTGTTCTGACTGTTTATTAACCTTAACGAATTATTGGGCAGTTTTGTATCAATGAGAAGGACATTTTGCTTACCCTTAATCGTCCCTGTCTGGATAATTAAGTAGTATATATATATATATGTATTTCCACGGGAATCATCTTAACAATAAATAACTGTCTACAAAACAATGGAAAACAAAATCCTCAGCATGCATGTAGGCTAAATGTCGTCACTGCAATTATAAACAAATGCAATCGTTCTATGGCATTTTTCTTTAATTTAATGATTTATGCACATGTTACTATTCAACAAATACAAATAGGACCTACTCACGCATTTCTTATAAACTGTCTGTAGCACTCGTCCATTATACCCTAGATCGAGCATTTCACATATATGTAGATAGATAGATATTTCTTTATTTAAGTCACACCATGGTTAATACACAGTATATACATTAAATAAAACAATAAATTTAACAATCAGCCATGTCATTGTTTAAAGAATTATAAGAGACAATATTACATGTAAAACAAATCAAAACATATTTTAAACCAATTTATCACAATTAATAACACTTGCTGTTTATATGTTTGCATGTTTACTAATAACCTTACAGAATAGCAAACATACTTGCAGAATAGCACATATAACACACCACGTTTTAACATATATATACACCGTAAAAAATGATAGGCCGGTGCTTATCTTGACATATTGTCTAAAATGTTATTAAAATAATTTAAAAAATCGAAAATCATTCTAGATCAGATCTAGAATGAACTGATTAGCACCGACTTCTCACTACAATGTTAAAATGCTTCATATGTCTAAATCAGCTATAGCATTATTTATATACAACTACATAAAAAACTTCTTCTTCTCTCTTAAATCGTTAAACAGGTTTTTGCACTTTGTTTCACAACACTTTGGTTCAATAGTATATAGCATAGTTTATCATTGTCGCTACACGAATCAAATTTACAGTTCGGTTCAACAATATATTTATGTTTGAACTGTTTATAAAGTCTAAGTGTATTTCCCCCGTGACCTCTTTGTGAAACTTTTCTGTTTACATCTTCATGCCACTTTGTGACAACGTCTCTCACAATCAGTGGTAGTATTTCGTTTAAAAGTACAAATTTATTTGCATTTACATTAACATTACCATATCGTTCTACATTATATTTTTTTAACATTTTGAAAACTTTAAAATTCCAGTTCTTGCATCTATTATTTCTTTTTGGTAATAACCGACATTTAAAAAAATATCTTATTGATCAGCATTTATGCTACTAAAATTATGTGTATCCCAAACTCCCGCCACATACACAATAACTGGAAAAACAACATTATTATATAATTTTGAAAACACTTCATATTGGAAACCTCCGAAAGCTTTTTATTTTGTTATAAGTAGGCCTAACGCTCTGTTTGCATATTGCGCAAAAAATTATGCAGTCACTGCAAAATCTAGGTGTTCTGTCATTTTAAAACCTAGGTATTTATATTGTGACGTGTACTCAATTGCATCATTGCTACACTTAAATATAACATTACAACGTTCACATGATGGATTTCTAAAATATACTATATTTGATTTAGTACTGTTAACTGACAAATAATTATTAATGCACCAACTATTGAGCATGTTTATGATGGACTGTAGATCTTCTAGTGTTTCTGCTATTAGACCAATATCATCTGCATAAAAAATAATTGAAATTAGAGTGTCATCTATCAGAACATCCTTCTGTAATGTATTTATTTTCAAAGCAAGGTCATTAACATACAGGTTAAACAGTATCATTGATAAAAACCACCCTTGCTTCAAGCTCGTATTTACACACACAACCAGTCAGTGTTAAAACCATTTAACTTATTATTACATAATACATTCTAATAGATAGATTGAATGGCTTCTAAAAGTTTCCACAAAAAATCTTTATTTACAGTATCATATGCTTTTCTTAAATCAATAAAAGCACAATAAGTAGATTTTTCGTTTATTTCTTAATAGCTATTATGTTTGTTAGAGATGTAAGATGGTCCATGGTACTCATTTTGACCTTCAAATATAATATCGTTTTGTTCGGTGAAATTTGTAATTCTTTTATTCAATCAGCTACAATACATTTTATAGACTGTAGATGTAATTGTTATACCCCTATATGACAAAGGGTATCTTGGATTACTAGATGTGCATTTTGGAATAGGAGTTATAATACCCTTACCCAGGAACTTTACCTGTATTCAAAACTATATTAAAACACTTATGAAGGTAACTTATCACTATTTTATTCTGGAATTTTATCTACTCCAATGGAACGACCACTACGAACATCAAGTACAGATTTAATTACTTCATCTAACGTAAAACCACAACTAAAAGTTTGACTATTATCATTAACATTAAGATTAACATTAACATTTTTCTATATCAATATCAGTGTCTATATCTTGATTAATACGGTCACAAAAATCTGATTTCCGTTTATTAAAAACAGCTGTTTTATATGTAACAAGTTTACCATCGTTATCTAAAATTTCCACAGGTTTGTCGTTTTTTCTATTATCTCTAACATCAACCCGACCAACAGTTTTCCAAAATTCATTTGATTTTTTTCTTAACATCATTAATAATCTCTTCTTACAATTAAAACCATTATTTACGTTTACTTTGTTGAACATTTTTATCGAACATTTTTCTGTTTTTTACTGCTTTTTAACATACCATTAGAGTTTAACCAAATTCTCTCTGCGCTACACATATCATTCCAAAGTTTACTTAAATTCGTTTATGTTCATTAGAATACCAATATTTTAAAACAACCTTTTTTGCTAGGTATTTTCTCTAACATTTCATCTTTAATAATACGAGAAAACTAATTATACAAAGTATTTACTGATCTCAGTTCTTGTTCATTATTTTTTAATTTTAAAATCGTTTCTTGAATACTGTAATAAAAGCAATTTCTGAATTAAGATACAAATGTTCAGGAATATGTATAACATCAAATTTTGTATACATTTTTTCTGTTACAATTGATTCGTTAATTTGTTCTGCAATTGCAGGTTTCAAATGTTTAGGATAAAAAAAAACATGTCAAAAGTGAGTGATCAGGTATTCTCCTCGCTTCTATACATTGTTCCCGCACAATATCCGATGCAATAGTTACATTTACAATATCTATACATTCAATGTCTTCATAAGGAACCATACAGTTATCGACTACAGAACTACCTTTTGATGAAATACATGTCAAATTATTACTTTTAAAATGTCTCCCATTCAATATATAACAAATACTATCAATAGAAAAATTAGACAACATGTCTCCATATGCATTTTTAGTAAAATCAATCAATCTCTTTCTAAGACATTATAAACACCTTCGATAAAATCTGGCATAACACCAACTCTGCTGTTAAAATCACCACATATGACAAACTGACTATATTTTCGATATTCAAATATATTGGTTAAGAGTTGATCATAAAAATCATTAGGATTGACATATCTGGACGATCCTTGAGGCGGTAAATAACATACACATAAATTTGTTTTAAAAGACACCCATAAAATACCTTCATATGACTTGTCTATACATTAATCTCAAATTCCTTATATAAGTCACTCTTTACAAGTAAACCTACGCATTCTGATTCATTTCTAGCATTAACTTGTATCTCTTTCTTATTAAGCCCAATATACACATAATTATCTAAAGCTAAATGATTTTCTTTTAAAAGATGAGTTTCAGCTATGCCAATGATATCAATATTCATAAAACGTACATTTTTTTCTTTAAGAATACAATTATCTGAACCGCTACCACAAGACCATCCATTTACATTCCAAAACCCTAATTGAACCTATCTTGATTCACAATAATAGTTCATGTTTCCATTGTAGCTTCGTCTGTTTCTCAATCCGTCTTGCATAGCATTTTTGTTCCAGCTGTCTTGTCTGTTACCTCTACTATGAGAATTTTTTTCTGCTTTTGGTTATTTGCTTGATCGTTATATTTGTTGTATTTGCGATTATTGTCGATATGTTGGTAACTTCTTCGCGGATATTGTTCAAATGATCGGTAACAGGTACTTCGGTTTCCATTAATGTGCGTGCTGTCATTGTTTGAGGTTATAGGCTTTTGACAATTAAAATTTAGATAATTTTCATTTTGGACAGTTAAATCTTCTAAAATTTCAGAAATGCATCCGTCATAGGATGGTGATAACTAAGGCACCAAGTTTAGGCATGGTTGCGATATTGACCATTACAGATCTAATACCTTAACTGTTTTACTGACATTTATCTCATCTATCTGCTGTTGTAGACACTGAACATCTTTCACAAAATAATCTTTAACCGTATCTATTCTCATTTATACATGTTGTTTGATCTTTGCACCTTCGATGTTAATTCGTTTATCTATCGCTTGATTTTTCAGCTACGGAATCAATCTTTTTAGTTACATCTAGTATCAATTTTTGTAAATCGGACGAAATATTTTGCATTCCATTTGCAAACTGCGCCATTACTTGCACAAAGTCTTTTGTTTCCATTGTTGGTCCACTTTCATCACCAAATTTCAAGTTCATCATATCCCTCATTGAATTAATAGAATTACCATCTCGATGTATTTCTGCAGAAACATCATTTATTTCTGGGCTTGTGGGATCTTTTGGTGTTTGCTTAACACTTTTCTTCTTTGAACTTTATGTTTGTGACTTGCTTTTGTTTTATAAGTACCGCTAGTCGCACTTTCACATGTACCTTCACTATTGTCCCTGTTTGTGCTCTTTTTTATGCTGGACACTGCTGCTTGGGATTCACTCATGACATTGCCTTCATGTGTATGTACTGGTTGCTCAGATATCATTTCTATATTTAATTTAGGCACAAAATCTTGCACAGTAAACAGTGTAATATACGTGTACACTTGTACTATATTTACGGTATTTATCTATATGTACCATTGTTCCGCCATGCGTGACGATTTTCCAGTCAGTATGCGTGGGTAGTATAACCAATTTCCAATACACACAACACTCGCACAAAAGTATATAGCAAACAATTGCAATTTTTCAAATGTCGAACTCAGCGACACAAAAAATCACTTGTATCACATGTCTAACAACGGTTTTGTCGTCAGTACAGGTTTAAGCCAAACAAGTAAACAATGGTGTCTGATACTCTGCCGTAACATGTATGTTTGCATTTGTTTTAAACCCTTAAAATACATATGCATTTATTTTCTCATCAAAGTGAATTCAGAGAAGAAAAAGAACACAATACATGGTAGATCCATAGGATTGTTACTTCCATTTAGCAAGTATATGGATACGAATGCTATTGTTTAGCTAAGATGAAAAAGATTTCTTGATTGAAGTGACATTCATAAAATACACTAAAATCACAAGAAATAGTTTTTTCTTAAAATCTTTGAAACTCTGGACTCGTAGAAAGTGTGTATTTCTACCAAATGTGACTGACTACAGTGACAACAGGCAATATGTCTCAAAATAGAAATAGCTCTAATGAGTTTTGATCATGAAGAAAACGTTACAAACCTACTGTTCAAAGTTGATATGAACATAACATTGACTGACACATTACAACGGATAACATTGTTTTGCATACCGTATAAGACTATCTGCATTTTTACTCTAAGGTCGAGATATAATTCAAGCGCTGCTCATGTATAACGATTCCTTGTGACTAAGCAGTTTTATTTGCACTACATTTTTATTATACCATGCTCACTCGAACTCAAAACATGACCGGCCGCTTTCAATAATAAAATGGAATACAACAGTTCCAAATAATCTGACTGATAACCCATAAAATACAATGTTGTAGAGCTTAGTAACTCAACTATATATTACTTGAAACACAGCATCAGTATATAAATTTACTTTCACTTTTTATCGGATAAAAAAATATCAAAACATAAATAAAATGTAAGAATGCAAGCCATTTTGTGCACGGAGTCTCACAACAGTTTAGAAAACATTGTTTTGACTATAACGCATTGTTGATGTCGGTTTATTTCAACAGCATAATAAATCATATAGAAGTATACATATTAGAAACAAAAGATTCCATTAATTTCACCACTTTCAAATTAGTTGATGTTGTTCCAATAGGTAATCAGGGCAAGAAGGGTAAAATTATTGATATAATAAAGCCACTTGGTACATAATCAATGTATAAAGTACATCTGATGGCCACAGGCACTGTGAGGACATCTGCGTTACGTGAGCTAGTTAAAGATATGCAAGATGTTGACTTTCAAAATGTGTTTGAATGTTTTGAAACTGAATCAAATGTTGACGTCAAACCATGACCAAGTGTTACTGTGATGTTTCAGTCTGTAAAAATACTCTGCTGGTCATGTGCAACCGCATCGCACTAAAACAATTCGTTCTGTAGAATGTTAAGAAAAGAGCTATTTTCACTAACAGTGAATTGTTTGTACGGATTATGTTATTTTTAATAACTGTTTATATGTATGATGTATTTAATTGCTTAAAGTTTTGCAATCACTTTATTCACAAATTTCTTATTTAGTTGATAATAATATATATGAAATTCAAAGTGATGTAACCAACATCCTTCACTCTCAACGTTCCCGTTCCTTCCCCCGAGCTCAGCGTTCCCGCTCTCTCCTCCTCGATATCAGCGTTTCCGCTCACTCCTCGATCTCAGCGATCCCGCTCCATCTCTATCTCAGCGTTTCCGCTCTATCTTCATCTCAGCATTTCCACTCTATCTCCATCTAAGCATTTCTGCTCTTTCTCTCCTTAATACTAAAGGTCTCGAGTTAATATTGGTTCTAGGAAACAAACAACGCAATTAAAAGCTGATGCAATCTTGGTGAAACATGCATGTGGTAAAATAGAATAAACAAACATAATGACAAAAACATATAAGTATTGTTTAATGCACAGCATAAACAATCTAATCAATTTAATTATGGTACCTTTAACTAGTAAACAAAATAATTAACTTAAGTTTATCAATTAACGTACAATGACTAATTAAGTAAATGCCGAGGTAATTGATTCTACATATTCAGTTGTTTCATCAGGGAATCCTTGAATAAATACATAGTGGACATAATGACTAAAACATACCAATATTGTGAAATGTACAGCATAACCAATTCAATTAACCTCATTCTTTGATTTATAACAGTTAAGCTGAGATAATGGATTTCACATCTTTTGGATGTAACCCTTAATTTCTTTATCACCTGTTAGATAAAGTTTTGACCCGCTTTATAATAACCATGGTAATTATATAATATCTGCAGAAGCCATTATCTCTAATGAGGCATAACCTGTACAGTGGTCAATGCTCAGAGATCATTATGTTTCATCTGTGCATAAAGCATATCATGCGTAGTTAGTGAAATATTACCTTTAGACTGGAAGTGCAAGCCTAAATTATGAGAATGTATAGACTTGCTATTATTCTAAGACATTTATTGTGTGTTCATTGTTTATTTACAGTCTTACCAATTGACACAAGTTCGAAATAAAAGTCATCTGTCTTCAGATGTGTGTTGTTGATCAGTCAACCCCAGGTTATACTAGCTGTATCTATCGTAGACAGTATAGCTATATTAACAAGTGTTTGCATGCCAGTTAAATTACCAGGCTCTCCGAACCGAGGTACCTATTGAAGCTACAAGCATATTTGATGAAAACATTTACGCACATCCCTTGAACTAAAACCAACAAATACCTAGTAATCAAATATTTGCTAACATGAATTTCACACCAAAACAATCCATTTAAAAAAATGAGAACCGAACTACCAGAAGAAAACAAGTCACATCAAGTTACTGCAGGAGTTCTTGAACTATCAGAATAAACCAAGAGCTGTTCACTAAATTTTACCTGAAGATGTTCATTCTTATTTGATTGAATTCGTTTTAGTAGTGCGGCAGGTTGATTGAGCAGAATAAGAACCATACACATTGAGAAGCCTAGTTAGCAGTTTTGACAGGTAAAAAAACGTGCATAAAACATAATTTCAATAAAATCAAAATTTACCAGAATTATGCCCTGTGTTTTGTAACGTTAAGATAAGAAAATAAAACATTATTATGTGTGTTAAAGGTTTGGATCGAAGTTATTTTTTGAGTAATAACTGTTTTGGCAGGAACGAGGCTATTCCGAGTTACCGCAAAAACAGTTTTCTAAAAGAACGGAATATAAATTTCTTACATTGGTTTAAGGTCCGAATAGAAATATCGTAAACATCATATACCGTAGATATAATTTATGTGTAAAATTGCCAGAAAAAGTAACATTATAATCAAAAATTAAATTAAAATACATTCCTGTTAAACAAGAATCCCAAAGATTATCAAGAATATTTTAAATTGACAAAAAAATCCGGTGCTAAAAGCTACATATGCCCCCCCCCCCTCCCCACTCCCCCCACAACTACACACATTAAAATAGATAATAACGTGCATTAAAGCTGTACATGCCAGATGAGGATCCAGGAGTTCAGTTTGTGTGACGAGGAACACAAAATCTGAATAGGCACACATGTTTTACTGTAGTAAACTGTACGTTCTTAAAATCGTTTTTCATGATACCAAGAATGTCTCTTCTATATCCTCTATCTTCTACGGTAAAGGAGGGTTCATCATTGTTAACATCTCGAACAAACATAGTGTCATATAAGCTTTTATTTTCATCCAAAACAAACCTGTTGCTACAAGTTGAAACAACGAAATACCGCCATTGCTCAATATTTGCATTATATTAACGATTACCTGATCTCGAGCATAAATCTCCCCAAGATATACCTCACCAATTGCAACGAATCCAAAACCTAGCTTCTGCGTGAAGTCGCTCCAGGAGGACCAATAAACCATATTTTTGATCAACTTTTAGTTTTCATTATTTAAACGCTTACTCGTGAGTATAATTTTATATTTATGAACAGCATTACAAATTTTCACGTTATTATTGTGGGGGAGATGAGATTCACCAAAGCGAAATGAGTTGAGAGTAATAGTGCATATGTGATAAATTGATGTGCGGAGTGTAGCCCTTTCGGTATGAATTGTGTAAAAGTATATTTGTGTTTTGATAAGATGGTGTTTAAAGGCATTGATATAAACCGCTCGTCATGTTTCAATTGGCAGATTGTTCCAATCACAGACAGCAGATGGCATGAAAGAATTGTAATAGAGCGCTGTTCTCGAACTTGGAATTTATAGCTCAAAACTATTTCTGAGATTTTACGGGGAATTGTCACATAGTTTGGGTGGTATTAGTGCAGATAAGTAAGGGGAAGTCATATGGTTTATAGAAAAAAATTAATTTGTTCTTCGTCCTTCGAGTTTCTAGACTTTTCCACCAAACTTCTTTGTATCAGTTATTAATTGATATAACGTTTGTTGTTCCAGTTGCAATACGTGCTGCTTCATGTTGAATGTTATATAACTCGTGTTTTTCATACTAAGTGCAGTTATCCCAGATTGCGTTACTTTATTCTAACAGTGTTCGGATAAAAGATATATAGATGGTCTCTCGGGATCTTCTGTCTAGTTGATATTTTAGTTTTCTCATGATTTTAATTCTTGACCATGCTTTATCCTTAATGTATTTAATATGAATGTGCCAGGTACAGTTGTTTGATAAAAGTTATCTAAGTGTTAGTGTGATTGAACTTCCGATATGTGTTGGTTATGCATATATAGTGATAGGTAGACGGGTTGATCACATTTCCAAGATATAAGAAGCGATTCAGTCTTCGGCGGATTGAAAGTTACAAGCCATTGTGTTGACCATTCATTGCTTTTGTTAATGTCGGATTTCAAAATGTGTGTAGCATTGTTTATATTGTTATTGTAATCAATTATAAAGTACAGGCTTGTATCATCTGCAAAAGGACATATGCTAGATGCAATAACAGATAAAATGTCATTAATATAGACTAAAATAGAAGCAGACCTAAAAAGGACACCTGAGGCACCCCGGCCTTGATTAATGTCCAATCAGGTTTTGCACCAGGCAAAACAACATATTGTTGCCTATCGTTTAGGTAATCATTTAGTAAGTTTATAAGCTGGTTCGACAGTCTGGCTCCTTTTAATTTGACTATTAAAGCTTTGTGCCAAACTTAATCAAAACTTCTCTTATGTCAACAAATATAATGCAATCTTCTTTACCGTCATCAATAAATTTACTGAACATATTATAAAGATAAGTTAAATGGTTAATTATCGAGTCGCCTGGATCAAAACCAGATTGAAATGACGAAATAGAATTGGTATCACGAACAAAATTGTATAAATGTTTAAGAACACTTTGCAAATTACGCTTAACAGTTATATAAGTCTATAATTATTGACCAAGGAAGAATCTCCTTTTTAATAAACAGCGCATAAAAATGCTTCTTTTCTTACTTTTTGGGAAACAAATTGGTCAGATAAACGTTAATAAGTTAGCATAAAGGCGTCTATAATTCCTTAGATATTTCACACAAGACGTAACTGTTGATATATTTTAAACCTGAAACTTTGCCTGTTGGCAGAGTTTTTAAGATACTTTTTACATCGTTAGGCTGTAGACTAATAATTGATACGATATAAATGTATTTCATGGTAATAGGATTGGTGCTGAATATGTCGTCATTAAGAATTGTCTGTACCTGGAAGAAATTATTTAAGATGATTGCTTTGGAATTGTTGTCAGAAACAATGTTTCCATTATCGTTATGTGGTGGGGCAACTGGTTAATCATTTGAATTAATGAATGATTTTAATGTTTTCTTTTTTTATAATTTATTTTCTATTTCATAAATCAGCATAGTATAGCAATAAACATGGTCACAATACAATATAACACAATAATATCATAAGGTTATGCACATATAGACAATTCATAATGCTCGACTTTTTTTCATAAAATTTGTTTGATAACTTTGTTGCATAAACATTTAAAATATTAAGACAACGTTCGCTATAAAACGATGTTTGATGAAATAGTTTATATTTTATAAGACAGAAAAACAAATGAAGGAAGACAAGGGAGGGGGGGGGGGGAGTTTAGAGAACAGAAGACAAGTTTCATGGAGAAAAGAATATACACACAAGTGTATAAATAGGTAAAGGACAAGAAGTTGAAAAAGAATAATATGTAGCCTTCCTATGGCATTTTATTGGAGAAAAATCTCCATTTATTGCTATGTTTGATAAGTTTATCGTATTTCATTGCTATTTGTTCCTCGATTGCTATTTGTATATGTAAGTACTGTTTAAAACAGGAAAACACAGGTGTGGCATTTTGACATTTATTGATGAAAATATAACAATTTGCACAGAAAATGATATAATTTTCTACTTCCGTCGAGTTTATCGATCCGAAAGTAATGGTCTCTAAAGAGAAATTTATGTTTATATTCATATTTCTTAGGTGTGTTGTTAACTTATTCCAGAAGGTTTGCGCATGTATACATTCCCGAAAAAGGTGGTTTATTGTTTCTATATCCATATTGCAAAAAATACAAAGGTTTGACATTTTTAACTTCTATTCCTTGGAGGTTAATACCTTTTATGTGTCTGTTATTATATATTTCATGTGATAACAGTTCGATACAAATAATGAATAAATATGGCGATAAGGGACAACCTTCACGAACACCCCTTTGAACAGGAAAAAAATTCTGTCATGTGGCCGTTGTTTATCACACTACTTTTAGAATCTGAATAAAATTATTTAACCAAGTTATATAGAGAGTTTCCAAAATTAAAGTGTTTTAATGTTTTAAGCATAAAACTATGGTCTAGACTGTCAAAAGTTTTCTCGAAATCAGAAAAGAACAGTAGTGCCGGAAGATTTTCATTTTCGACATAATCAATTAATTCACAAATGAGTCTTATATTTTCGCCTATATAGCGACCTTTTAAAAATCCTGTGTGAGAGCTGTTGATGATATTATTTAAAACTTGTTTTATCCTACTGGCAATTGTTTTTGTTGCTATCTTATAGTCTGTATTTAGTAAACTTATAGGCCGCCAATTACTTAGATCTGTTGTATCTTTTCCCGTTTTATGTATTAGCTTTATTAGACTTTGTTTCTGTAATTCCGTCATATTTTGAATTTGGAAAGAGTGGTAAATTGATGCAATGTAGTGATGTTTTATATTAGGCCAAATATTTTGTAAAACTCAGTAGAAATTCCATCTGAGCCAGGACTCTTTTGGTTTTGCATTTGTTTTAGAGCTTCACAACATTCATATTCTGTTAAAATTCCATTACATTGATATTTGTCATCTTCATTTAATTTATTTATATTTTCATTAAAAAAATTATGGTGTGAGCCCTGACATTGTCGTTTTGGATATGTTGAATAAAATGTTTTTTGAGCGTTCAAAATTTGTTCTTGCTCATTTACATATGTAACGTTTACTTTCAAGTTTGATATAATTTTACACTCTGCTTTTTCTTTTCTAGCATTGAAAAATATTTTGAATTATTTTCATTAAATTCGACTTAGACTGCTTTTGATCTTATTAAAATTCCTTTACTTAATTTTCAATTATTTCATTAAGTTCCTGTTTATTCTTTTCTAATTCTGACTTTTGATTGTCCAGTAGTTGCTGGTTTAATGTATTTTGCATTTGTACTTCTATTTTTTCTATATTTGCTCTAAATTTATTTTTATTTTTTCTTTCTGATTTCTTTTAACACTTGCATATTTTATTGTTTCGTTTCGTATGTTTCCTTTTATTATTTCCCATAGAGTATTTGGATTTGCCTTCTTGTTAATGGCTGAAGTGTCTATTATACATCTTTTAATTATATTCTTTTTGCAAGATTAAACTATTATTTATTTTGAAAATGCTAGGTCCTCTACTAAGAATAATAAAATCTATTTTAATATTTACAATGGAATGGTCTGATTTTAAAACAGTTTTTTATATAACTAGATTGTGTAACGTTAGCCAAATTTTCAGATATTAAAAAATAATCAAGTTTTGAAAATATTGGAGGTTTTTTATTGGAGTGCCAAGAGAATTTCCTTTTTTCCGGATGCTGTGTTCTCCAAATATCTGTCAAAGTTTGAGAATCAATAATAGAATTTAATTTATTTTGAACTTTTTTGTTTGTATCGTCTCTACCGTTCTTTTTATCAATGTTTATATTCAAAACAACATTAAAACCACCGACTATTATAAAATTATTTTCTTCCTTATTAATTAGATATTGCTCTAACGAGTTAAGGAGTGTAATATCATCTTTGTTTGGACCATTAATGTTTATAATTGTTACTGATTTACTGTTTATAACCAGCTCTATTATCTGTAGGCGGCCCTAAACAATATCTGTATAACTAGTAATGGTATATGGAAAGTTTTTATTTATTAGAATAGATACTCCTTCGCTATTACTACTATTTCCACTAAAGAATGTGTCCATACTCCATTTATGTTCAAGTAGTCATGTAAATTATTAACAGAATCTGTTTCTTGTAACAAACATATAGAGAATGATTGCTCTTTTAGCCAACAAAATACTTTTTCACGTTTTTCTCTATTTCCGAGGACACGAACGTTCAAAGAACATACATTTGTGTTCATACATCTTTTTTTTAAGATAAATAACAACAAAAATCTGGTTAGGCTACATATGGAGATGAGAGAGAGGTAAAGGAAAGCATAGTCACTATGACTGAATAAAAAAAAATAAATAGTGAAAAACCATTTTTTAATCAAAGGAAGTTGTTGTTGTTTTCGGGTCAGTGTGTCATACCTTGAATAATTGAAACATTTTTCTTTAATACACTACTGTTTTAGCTAATTAGTTAACGTTTTGTACAAAGTTACACAACTTTAAGTCCGTACCTATCGAGAAAAAAACTCTTAGTTTTATTTTCAAGAAATTGGAGAATATAATAGTTTGTTTTAAAATGTTGCCATGGTTAAATATATTTACATGTTTTTTGATAAATATGTATAGCTTATGTTCTGTTATTTAAGACGAATTGGAAAAAGTATTTTTTTACAAAAAACAAAATTTCTTTAGACAGACGTTCTTGGTAAAATGGCACTTTTGTTAGTTTTATGAGTTTTATTTTATTACCTCCCTTTTAACAACAATATTATTTTCTCTTTTTTTTTCCATCACATACACAACTAATTATCTTATTGTATATACGTTTTAAAACTTACTGGCTGTAGTTATCAAGATATACATACGTAAAAATTCAAAAATGTTTTGTACAAAAGTTACACAACTTTAAGTCTGTAGCTATGAAAAAAAACTCTTAGTTATATTTTCAAAAATTTGGAGGATAAAATTGTTTGTTTCAAAAAGGTTGCCATGATTACATTTATTCATTTGTTTTGAAAACAAATATGTATAATTTATGTTCTGTTATTAAATACGTATTGATAAATGTACTTTTTTTAACAAAACAAATATCCTTTTGACAGACGTTATTGGTAAAAAGGGCACTTTTGTTAGTTTTACGATTTATTTTGTATTACCTCCCTTTTAATTACAAAATATCTTATTTTTCTTCCATCACATACACTACTATTCTTCTTATTGCATATACTGGCTGTAGTAATCAAAATATGCTTACATACAAATACAAAAAATGGAGGATATAATAGTTTGTTTCCAAAAGTTGCTATGGTTACATTAAGTCACATGTTTTTAAACAAATGTGTGTAATAAATGGTATGTTAGTAAAGACGTACTGAAAGTGTATTTTTTTAACAAAACAAAAATTCTTTAGACAGACGTTCTTTTGTATTTCCTCCCTTTTAACAACAATATTTTTTTCATCACATGCACTTCTATTCTTCTTATTGCATATACAATTATACAACTTACTGGCTGGAGCTATCAAAATATGCATACATAAAAAATAAAAAAGTTGGAGGATATAATAAACGTTGCCATGAATGAACTTAGTCACATGTTTTGAAACAAATATGTATAATTAGTGTTCTGTTAAGACGTAGTGAAAAATGTATTATTATTTTTTTACAATGCAAATTATCGATATTTACAGTTTACATGTACCTAAGGCTACCGTTGACATGTAATGCCGGAGTACAACATTAACATTAACCATTTTATTTTGTTTGATCATTTTTATATAAGGTTTATAAAATATGCCTATCTGAAAAACATGTGTTCGGTTTATTTTCGAATAAATCAATTTGCATTTTACCATTCGTGGTTGACTTGTGTACACAGTATTTTGATATACAATATAAACCATTCGTTACTCTATAACAAAGCGCTTTGTACGCATGTGGTCACTGTTTGATAAATTGATATAAAACGTGATCTGAGATGTCACGTGGTACTGTTTATGGCGGGTTTTAATACAATAGCAATTTGGTGGCCACATCTGATTTACAGTACTAGTCAAATAAGTTTGTCCATATCAATTTTTCCACGTACTAAAATACACTGTTATAACACTTTTCAACACTGTTGTAGTTGTTTCATCAGCGCTTTCGTTTCCTGTTTCATTTAATCCAATAAATCTTATAGAGTTTCTCCTTCCATATTGTTCTAATTCGTTTATTTGCATTTTCACCTTTGCGTTTCTGGTCTCAACTTTATGTGTTTTGTTCTCTTCCTCTTGTCTTTCTACTTTGGATTCAGCTCTCTGATCTTCTGTTTTAGCTTGTCGTTTTCTTCCTCTTTATCAAATAGATTTCCCTCTAGCATTTCACTACGACGAAACACTGATTCGAGAAGTTCTGTTTTCATTTGTTTCAAAGTATTTTCAATTATTTCCTTTAGGCTGGCATCATCCTTTGTCATGACAGTTCATTGAGTTGATGAGTAACACCAACAGTATCAACGCTCTCTTTATTTGTCTCTGTATCTGTTTGCTCTAACAGTTGATCCATATGTTTTACTTTCTTGGATTTCTTTTTCTTATCTTTTTTTTTTATCTTTTATTGCATTCTGCGCTTGTATCAAGCTTACTGACACTTGACGTTTCGTCTCTCTTCCGTTTTATGTCACTGTCACTATTCATTTTCAAAGTAGAATTTTGTGCCGTACTTTTGAGTTACCCTGTACCTCAGGGAAAATTTTGCCGTGACTCATTTACTCACTATAGATTTCAAAAGGCTTTCAGTTAGTGCATTAATGTTCTACCTACATAAAGGTGTATAACATGTTACTTGAGTTTAACACTAGACCCGTATATACAATCTCACATGGTAATTTTTTTAACCATCAAATATCTTCAAAAGGTAATATTGGTTTCAATTGAAATTTAGAAAGAGTATTTACCACATGCACCGATATTATAAAATCCTTTTTATAAGTTATTCCTTCTCAACATTTTAATCAAGTTAATTTTGTGCTAGTTTTGTTTACAAAATCGACTGGTTACCGGAAGTAAAAAAAAAATGTTTTCTATCACTCTTTTGTCTTCGTCGTTGTATATAATTGATAGTTAAAAAATAAAAAAAATCATTTCCAGCGTACATGTTAGGTAATCGTACAAGTGCTTTAACCAGCGCGGTCGTTATATCTTGCAGATTTGGAATGACGAAGCTCATACAACCGGAGCCAGAGGGCACTAGTGTTGTTGCATATAACAACACCTTTCAGGAAACTCAGTATATAATTTTCCTTTATTTGCTTGTTTCCAAGAGGCCTTCTATTTTGAGCTGATATTATTTCGTCTCACCTAAATAAAGGTCTTATTCTCCATTTCATGTATCTAGTAAAGCTATGTATAGATATACACAGTGTCCCGCTTTGTAATATTACCACGTATTGTATACATAACGATGTTTTCATGTTTAATGGCATGTCGTGGTTTAGTGATAAGGTTTCAAGGTCTGCAGTTGTAACAATATATTCATAACGGTTAACCGTTTAGATTGTGAAATTTACAGATTCAAATTATTTTTGTAAGATATATTTTCTCTTAAACTGATGTAAAACTAAGATATTGTCGTATACGGCAGTATAATAAGATCGCTAGGTAAGTTGTACTGCAATACAGGAATATCATTGAACTAGGATATTTTTGCATTCGCATTTTTCAATAAGGAAAAAAACATAATTTCTTTGTATAATTCCAACAAATATATCAAATATAAATAAATCAAGAAACGTTTCTTTTTAGCTGGGATCAGCGGGAAACAAATCCGAACTAGTACAAAATAAAACTTAAAATGGCCGGTTCTATAAGTTTAACGTTTTATATGTAATGTCAAAAGTACTAAAAAATAACTAACACAAACATGAAGTGCTTCTTGTGAATCAAAGTATCCTTAATAAATTGTTCAGCATTTTTTGTTTGAGTCGTCTGTGTTTTTGTATCACATTATGTTGATCGATGAGTGAATTTATTTCGGACTCGCTATTTCCTTTTATTTGTGCATGTATACTATTCTACTTCAATGTTACACTAGAGAAAATAACATATATAACACAGAAAGCAAAGAACGGATCTGCGAGTGGAATCGACGAAGTACCATACGATGTATTAAACAATTCTGCGATCATAGCAACTTTACAACGTTTATTCCAGTTTATTTTCGACAGCAGTATCATTAGCTCTGTGTGGCAAAAGGCAGTTATATGTCCAATACTAAAAGACCGAAACTCCGACATGTGCGTTCATATGCACTACCGGGGAATCAGTATATTGTCTTCTATCAGCAAGTTATATACATCCTTCCTCAACAAAAGTCTCGCAGGTTACTTGGAAACCAACGACATTCTCGCAGACGAGCAGAACGGCTTCCGCAAACAACGGTCATGTGAAGATCACGTGTTCATTTTAAATAGTATTGTAAGAAACAATAAATCCGTGTTCACTGCCTACATCGACCTTAAACGGTGCTTTGATTATATAGATAGAGACATGTTACTGTACAAGCTATTGATAAATAATGTTGACGCTAAACTGTATAACTCCATTAAGTACATCTACGCAAGCTCGGTATCCTGTATACGTATTAATAACAAGCTTACAGACTGGTTTAACTGGCATACGGGCGTAAAACACGGCTGCAATTGTTCTCTAACAATGTTTCCATATTTGCCAACGACTTTGTTCATGAAATCAACGACCTTGACGTTTGGTACCCCTGTTGGAGACACTAAGCTTTCTCTTATACGCAGATGATATAGTCTTAATGGCGGACAGCGAAGAAAAATTACAGTCAATGTTTGACAAAGTGAATAACTGGTGTAAGCGCTGGAGGGTTTTATTTAATACAAATAATTCGAAATGCATGCATTTCCGGAGAGGGCGAGCACCACGAAGTGACTTTGCATTAAAAATTGGCAATAGTACGCTAGAAACCGTCAACATATACACATATCTAGGGGTTATTTTCCATGAAAAGAACGACTTTATGTACACTAGTGAATCGCTCGGGAAAGCAGCAGGCCGTGCACTTGGTGGATTTATAAATAAAATACATATTCTTAGAGAGTTTGGCTTCAAATCATACGAAAACCTGTACACATAATGTGTTGTGCCCATCCTTGACTATTGCTCCCCAGTGTCGGGATTCGAGAAGTATCAACATATAGATAATGTTCAGAATAGAGCCATAAGATACTTGCTTGGTGTTCATTGCTTCACGCCAATTCTTGCGATGGTTGGGGACTACGGGTTGATACCAAGTGTTTAAAGACGATGGGGAAACATGTTTATATGTGGAACAGAGTGATGTTGATGGATGACAGACGATTTACAAAAAATGTGTTTAATTCCGACTATTTAAAGTTCAAACATATTTGGTCACATGATATTAAACACGTTATGTCTATGCTGGGGTTATCCGCAAATTACGAAAACAGAACAATTATTGACTTATCACAAGCACATGAATTATTAGTAAACTATTATTCTAATGTCTGGTCAGAAGACGTTCAAAGTATATCAAAACTGAGAATATATCGCCTGTTTAAGGAAAACTTTAAATGTGAGGATTACGTTATGATGAACTTAAACAAGAATGAACGCTCTGTATTGTGTCAATTCAGAACTGGTATCTAAACACTCAGAATTATAACCGGAAGGTATGTAGGGGCGCAACCTGATCAGAGACTTTGTAGACTTTGTCAGTCAAATTCGGTAGAAGATGAAAAACACTTTCTATTCCTGTGTGAACTGTATAATGACCTGCGAGAAAACAATTTCAGAGATTTATTTGTAAATAATGCTTACAAGCATATAAACCAACGACTTGCACATATCATACCAGCGCATCCAAGACAACTTGTAAAGTTTCTTGTCTGTGCTTTCTTAAAAAGAAGAACTATCTTGTTTTCGTAAACTATTATGTAAGACTTAATACCTCATGTATTGTTGATGTATGATATATTGCCTGTTTTTCTATCATGTTTATAACATATCTATCATAACTACACTCCATACTGACAATATTGGATACTCAGGGAATATTTTACTAATATTTTGTCAGGATTTTGTACGTCATAGTTAACCAATAGAGTATTCACGAGTTTTGTGTTTAATTACTTTCTTGATTATCCTGGTGACATATAGCCCTATGGGCCGGGTGCCAAATAATTTTGTCAATTGTATATATGTATAACTTAATGAGTGTATGCACATGACACAATATTAAACACTATTTTATCTTATCTTATACTATCAGGCATACAGCATTGTATGATTGGCAGTTCTTATTCGTGAGGGTGGAGAATTAGTAGTTTTGAAAGCATTTACGATGCCATGTTAGATTATTTTGACTAGTATCAGCGCTAAAAGTTAATCACACGAAACGTGTTAAAATCCCGATTAATAGAGAATCATGCATATGTGAAAACACATAGGCAACGACAGTAAGATGTAAAATTAAAAGTGCCCTATCCTTTGCGTTCGGTGATTATAGTTTTTGTCTCTTTTTTCCTACAGATAGAATTTTATGAAACTTCCCAGTATTTTAGTTTAACGTAATATGTTAATGCAATATCAGAAATAAAAAAAAAATATGTTACCGTACAGATGTTTTGGTATTGCCTCCTCATAAACATACCCGTCCTTGAAAGTCGGCGAAATAATGTAGATTTTATAAGCAATGCTGAAACAATATCTTAAATTGTTTACTATTACATATATGCATGCATGTAATATTAATTTGCATAGATACGGTAAATATAAGCTTAAATTTAACTGTTTAGGGTTTTGAAAAACAAATTCACTTCGGCAGTGTCAATTGCTTTTCAATTTTGTAATAAAAAAAGGCATCTTTTAATATTTTGATACAGTATATGGATATATTTTGTTTAAAGCTTCATAAAATACTATCTGATATCAAAAAACAACACTTTATTGCATAATTCGAGTAAAGAATGCTTCTAAAGTATGCCATCGTTAAATAAACTGCAGTTGCAAAACTAACGTTTTTATACTAAATGCGTATATTTGTATATACCAATATTAGGCGCATCCGTAAATGATTGTGCCATCCGAAATAGGGTCAGTTGTAGTATAGTAGTAAGCAGTGACTTTGGTAGGTCTTGACAAAATTGCTTCTCTTTGTGCGGGGAGTCGGTGCGCATGACAATCTATAGCAATCATCCTAAAGCTTATGCTAGACAACCATATCATAATGAGTTGATATGACACCACGTTAATAAAGATTTTAAAGTCAAGTTTTTCACTATACTAGTATCTTCCAATTAATAATATGGATACCATTGACTCATTTCGAGTTGTTTTATATAGTTCAGTAAAAATGTTTGAATTCATTTTCCGGTCAACTAGAACGGTACACCTTTCTAGAAGAACTACTCAAAACTATTTTATATTCAATGTTGACCCTGCGTAGTTCAATGGTTAAAACGTTTAGGTTTATCAAGTATTTGGTGACTCTACACTAATAGTTTCTGAGAAACAGAGGTCAATCACGCCACTACAGTAATATATCTCCGTCAGAAATGTCTGCCTTGCAAAATTTAGCGCACGACGAAAACATTGTGCATTAAAGGCAGATAAATCAAGTACAATTATCATAATGAACAGGTCTGATTATCAAGATGAAGTAGAACGACAACTCAATAATGATATTTATTACGAAAAATTAATTTTTATCCGGAAGAAAATATCAAAGATGACATTTGTGAATGTATAAAAACAATTGAAGAACACAATGATAAAATAACGGAGGAATTTGACATTTTCCCATCAGAGTTGCGTGTCCCTCAATTTTACATTTTACCGAAATAAAAAGTATAATGAGTTACTGCCACTTGGATATCCCGGAAGGTCCATAGTATCTGCGTGCAACTCCAGCACAGAACATATCTCCAAATACAATGACTTTCTTCTTAAACCTAGAATGCAGAAACTTCCTTCCTGTATTGAAGATACGACCGTTTTTATAAACTTTATGAAGAATGTTCGCTTCGATCGTGATTCATATCTTGTCACTCTTGATGTATCGTCGCTATATACAAACTTACCACAGGAAGATGGTATCAATGCTTGCAAGCATTATTTATCAAAATACATTAATACTCATACTTTATCTGTAGACGTCATTTCAAAACTTATTTAGTTAGTATAGAAAATAACCATTTTCAATTTAATGATATTAATTTTATGCAGAAAATGGGCACAACCACGGGAAGTCCTGTGGCACAGGCCTATACCAGTTTGTTTATGGGTAAATTTGAACAGGACTTTCTTCTGTCTGTATCTTTGAAACCAGAATTGTTGTTCAGACTTTAGATGATATATTTATGTTGTGGAATGGCTCATTAGAGAATTTAAAAATATTTATTGATAAAATGAACGATTTCCATCCTTCCATTAAATTTAAGTATAACATTTTGCAAACGTCGGTATCATTTCTGGATGTTAACGTAACTAAAGGCAACTCGTTCGATATTATTACTGATGTATTTGTTAAAGAAACAAATTTATACCAATACTTAGATTATACGTCATTGCATCCTAAGTCATGTAAAAATGGTATACCTTTCAGCCAGGTCAATATGTACTATCGTTTGTTCTTATTTCTCTTTTTTACTACTATTTATAGGAATTTAAGCATCGTTTCGATCCGATATTTCATGTACTTGTGATTGCGACGAAATTTTACATGAGCCGCGTCTTGTCACGTGTTTGGCTCCTGGGTTAATATTTCTTTGAGTCAAAGTTCGCGCGACGCGGCTCATTTGTTTTTTCCGCTATTTTATGTTATGTGACTTTACTTCCGTTGTTTAATTATCATTCCGCGATTAAGGCGATGAGCCGAAACGTCGGAAATAAAATATAACAAATGTTATTTACGTGTTGGGGTTTTTAAAAACTTTATTATTATACAATAGTCACACATTATTACTAACGTCTGTTTGTGATAAACAATCATAAAACATTAACATTGAACATTGCTTCTGTCATAAGAGGCTGCATATTCCAATATATGCTTATATGCCTACACTCAAGACCGAATTTTAGAAAATTCCAATTTACTATTATTAGAACATTGATAATATCTCAAACATATTGGACATATTCATAGTGATAAATGGAAATAACTCTGAACAGTTTTCATTGGGGTAAAATACTCCACATTAACTTGACTGTGGCACACATCATAATCGTCATGTATCTACAAGATTCTCAACCTTCATGGTAAGTGTGGTCCGGTGTTAGAGAATCATTATAGGAGGGTCGTGAAATATGTCCTCCTCCATGGCTATGTGTAGTGTCCTTGAGCAAGACACTTTTTCTGCACATACTTAGTATTGGTTCTACACAGGAAGACCTTAAGCAAGATTTGACTAACATTTTCACAATCGAGGTTAAATAAATAAGTTTTAATCAACCTTCATTCAGTTTAGCATGGTACCATTAAATAAATGGGTGTCATATTCATTTCATCTTATTTTTGTCATTTGTATACATTGCTTTTATGCTGTTAAAATGATTTCAAGATACATTTAATTATAATGTGAAGCACGTGATTTGCAGTGTAGTTTTCTAAGTGTTTACAATATTCCAAGATATTTATGTTCAGATCTCTGACTGCAAACTGTTTTATTTACACGGACTTCAGTGTATATTTCATTTCCTCGTTACACCTTTACATTTCAACTATACGTAATTACGTGAATGTTTACTTTATTGGTTTTGTTCTGTATTTCCAAGGATTTCTTTCACAAGAATATCTGTCTTTGGCAGCCGTAAACAATCGTTTGTGCTGTTGTTGATATTTTTGATATTCATTTATTACAGTTCAATAAGCGTTGTTCGAAAATCGAATACTGTTGAAACCGGTTCTAGGACTTGTGAAGGATGTTGCACTTCCAGATAACCTCTTAGGTTATTTGCCCCAAACTTGTTTATACTCTCACTGTTTGATTGACTAAATCGTATTTGAGAAAAATATGTGAGTTACTGGCTCCACCAATAAAACTTAATACTTTTCCTAAGTGTGTACACCAAAAAAACAAGCCAAATTTAATTTCAAAGATGTAGGGTTGGCCTCTGGTTGGTCTTAGATACTAACATTTGTCACATTCAGCTTTCTAATTTCAATTATTTAATGCATCAATATCTCAGTGGTGATGTCTATATTCTTTTGATGCTTCATTTATGACTGGATATTTTCTTAAATATAATCGAAAACAAACGAAAAGACATAACTTGAAGCAACTTCGTGCTGTTTATATTTCAATACTCATATTTATTACTCAATAAATACTTCACATTCACACTCTGATCAGTTAGAGTGGTATCACACGTTACATTGGCAATTGACTGTTCTGCGGCTTGAGGACCGTTGTAAATTTGGCTATTAATTAAGATATCCAGGTTGCTCACGCGATCACCTAAAAGAAACCATTCTACATACTGATATTGACCGAGTATTCACTTTCATTTGATATTTTTATTGATTTTCGTTTTATTCGTTGCCAAACAATATAATAGCAATAAATGATAAGCCAATGGTAGCGGTCTTAAGAATATTTCATTACATCTTATAAACAATCTTGATATAGCACAATATAACAATTTCCATTTATACATCGTATTCTATGCTTCGAGAAGGTAAAAGTCTAAGATACAATAAATGATTATATACAGAAATGAGGAATGAACCTCATATATTGAACGTTATTCAGATATGACCCTGAACAACTAGCAAATCGACAGATGGCCGTAAGCTTATATATAAGTCGAGATTATATAGAAAATCGGTACTTACTCTGTAAAATAAAACCGATAGGAAGTAAATACTACAGGGACCAATTGTTGATGACTGAGTGTATATTGCAAGTTGCTTACATGTTTATAAAGCTGGTTTATTGGTTCACCAGTTGTATGGAAGTATACACAGGTCAATAGGCATGATTAAAAAATCATATTAACGGCATATTTGAAAACTTTCCACAAAATTCTATTTCTGAATGATCTATATTTATACGATGGAATGTGATACCATAATACCCAAGTTTGCAAACCGACCCATGATTTAAACAATAAATGGTAAACAGGCCTCACATTGCGTGTTCGTGATATTATTTGACAGAAAGAGCAACAAATACTATATTTCAACTGCTTTATACATATTATAAACAATAATAGAATAAATACCAATTTTTTATGCCAAGCATTTTGACTATTATCAACACTAGAGATACTTCATTAGTTCTGTCAGATATTTAACAAACATTTAGATAAGCTTTTTGGAGATTAATATTGGTAATTCGCTTAACGATGTAAAGATTGATTTAAATGATTGATATAAATGTGGATTTGGTTCGCAATGAAGTAAGACAGAAATGTCATGCCTTAATTGTGTTGAGTATGAGTGGTATTGCTATTGCAATAAAATACGGAGACGCTCACAGATGTGATTGAAGGGTAGCGTAAAGGGTCCTACTGGAGATTTATCTCGAAAACATTCAACACACACCATTATCTTCAACGAGTATTTTTGTCCGATAATGTAGAGTACTATGTGATCTGAAGCGTTATTTGGTGTGATATTTAAATACAGAGATATAACTAAAACTGTTTGTTATCATAATACGCTTGATTTTGTACGTCTGCTGCTTAACCATCACACAATTATTGTTGTTATTTTAGGAAATGCTAGCATTCAAAACTTTAATTTTTATTATTTTTTGACAATATTGTAAGGTGAATAATAAAATTTATTGATATCTTATTTTGAACTATTTTTTTATAAATGTATGTCATCAAAATATATTAAGCCAGATTAAATTGTGCAACACTACACTTAGCGACAAATACTATAACAAATATGAAGAGAATTATATAAAAAAATCATAAATGATCTGAGGTCTAAATAAATATCATATAATACGGTTATATTTATAAAAAAAAAACAGAAAAAAGCATATAATCAAAACAGTAAAATAAATTAAAAAAAGATCAGTAAAATGAAAAAAGAATATGAATGGATTGAAAACATAGTCTTTGTGTATGATATTGTGACAGAATTGTAACATGACGATTTCAATATTGTATGCCTTAAGAATAGATAAAATATAACATCTTGAACGGCTGCTAAGTAACATTTGGTAATGCGAGTTGAATTAAAGATGATTTGTATTAACTGATTAAGTTCACACTTTGGTACAAAGCAAAATCCAAGACGCAAACTATTCCAAGATAAGTTCGAATTTAAACTTGAACAAGTTTATTGCTAACCATTAGTTGTCCGTATTACACGTAATCTTATAGTTAAAGTAAAGATTAGTGCGTATTTTATCATGAAAGTATTGGTTAATCAAATGTTGACAGAAGATGCGTTACTGTGATAGTTTCATTCAGAGTTGAAAGAGAAGAATATTTATAGAGAGAGTGAAAGATAAATAAGGAGATTAAAACATATATCTTGCTGAGAATAGATACTATGAAAGTATACTCAGATAACCCAGAGAGGAATGTCTGACTTAATTTCTAAACTGGAGAGACCTTAATCCCTGTTATCAAACACAAACAGTCAATTAAAAACTTGTATATAGAGCTGACCTTCAAATTGATTTCATAATCAATACATGTTATGCGTTAATTTATCTATGTTATTTATTTAGCACACATGCAAATAAATAAGTCTGTTTTTATTTTTTTGCAAATATAGGCGAATGCATAACTTAAATCTTTAATTATAGTTTAAAAGTGGTGTTTGTATAGAATATATTCACACCAGGTCGTTTAACATCATTGACATCATGGTGCAATACCTAGATTGCGGAATATACAGATATTTTTAATGGTTAAAATAAGCTAAATGTTTGATGAGTTTTACTATAGTTAAGAAGATCAAACATAAATACAGTATACAAACTTGAGATATCAGTTAGTGAATTGGTGCATTCCTAATAACTGTGTACCGTTTATCAAAATAATACAATGTTAATGTTAAACTTCTTGGTTATCAACTTGCATACACTACAGAAAGTTTTACCGAGATTATTTCATCATTATAAAAATAGATTAATTAGGGGGATCATGTAATATCGACATTAAGCAAAATAAAAGAATTTTATTATAAATTGCCATATGTGGTATGGTTTGTCTCTTAATTTACTAGATAAAAATATTTGATCAGTGCTAATATCTCTTCTGATTATGCAAATAAAGAAAACTTTAATCTTTACAAGTCATGATAACGCCCCTGAAAGTTCGGTGAGTTTCGCTATAAATAGATATGATGGATACATATATAAAAACAAACTACAACAGGGAAAAATAAAATTGTAAAGCTCTTAAATAGTTAAATATCAAATGCATACTGTAAATATTGATACCATTCATGAAATAAAAACATCACTGGCTGTCAAGTTACATCGTTTTAAGGGGTTACACGGCGTCAAACAACTTCAACTGTGTAACATGCTTCTAAGAGATATCTTTCGAATATTGGTGATAATCAAGCCTTACGTGCTGAATATACGCAAAACCAGGGTCCCTCCGTCCCAGTTTTTATGATTAACTATATAACTGATCAAGTATGATAACGAGAGTCACTGCGAGCTTTTAATTACAGTTATATTAATAACAGTTTAGATTTGATAAGATTTGTCCAATGAAAATGATAAATATATAAGTTACGGGCATCGTATACAGTTATGCTTTTTTTGTACTTTTGTAAATTTGAATCTGATATAATATCATATTGTTTTGGGAGAGTATTGTTAGATATATATTGACATAAACTGACATGAATTATAACATCGACATTTTACGTAAACATGGACTATTTCAGATTATTTTGTTTACTACATATATTTTGAATATCTTTTTCAAGCACTCAACATTTAAGCATTATGTTTAAATATATTATCTTCACACATTAATTTTTATGTTTAGCATATAATTAAAATTAAAGAAAACAGTTTTCATAAAACTTTATCATATCGTTCCGTACTGATATCAACTTGGCCGAATATGCATTAAAAAGCACAATAGGTTGAAGTAAGAAAATATTCGTATAGAGTATAGTTGTTTTGCATGTCCATATCTGTTTATACAATCCTTTCAATTATCATTATAATTTGCCTTGATCATATAGAAATGTGCCGTCATAATTGTGTAGTTACACATAACATCAAAGATGACAAAAGCATGGTCTATTAAATTGTGTATGCTATTCAAAACGTATGGATTTTATATGATATACTGGTCACCTGCAGTGAAAGTCATTTAGTTAAATATTGTCCATTCCACACAGAAGGTCATTTAGGAAGGTATATGGTTGTTCATCAGATGTATGTTTCGATTAAATCAGTATGATTTAATACTATACAATTATAAACAACTTTTTCCAAAACCTTTCTCTGGCCTTCAATTTGGAAACAAAAATCGATCCACCCCAATTTATTTATTCCTATGATAATATTTTGTTGCATATGATATATAATTCCCTAAGGTACATCGTTATTGTTATCAATAGCATATTCAGTACAAACTATCTGCTAAATGACAAACCTTTTATATTTATTTCTAACAAAGGTGTTACACGTATGTAAATATCTGCATGCAAACCAGGAACATAAACCGGTAAAGATTCTGTCAAAACACGATAAATTAATCAAAAGTGTTATATGTCCTATTCAACATATATAATTTTAATTAATTGACAGGAATGTAACGTTTAAAAATGTAGGCAAGTCTCCACATTATATGCATATACCTTCACAGAGACTTCTGGTAACAGTAATTAATAACATTTTTTACCTGTATATTTTTAGAAACGGACATGGAGAAAAGAGGTATGTGGTTTGTGAAATCAGAGACAGTTGATGGATAGCGCCGTACAGCATGGTTGCAATTGGGTGCGATTAATAACCAAACTCCATTAAAATGGACACACGCCCACACGCTCCCACGCACGTACGTTCGTGAGTGTGTAGTGTTGGAAGATTGCCGTATTGAATATAACGGTTCGTTTTATTACATTGTTGTTGTTTATATTCATCAATGAGTGTCTTATTTTAATATAATTTTAAAATCTGTGGTTACAAAATATGTGAACACAAGTCTAATTCTAATGACTAATTCCCCATATAATCAAAACTGGACCATTCATGGTCGAAGGACAACTTCCTGTTGAATCATCACAAAAAGTGTGGTTGAGCTCGAATTCGAACTTACGACCGCTTGTTGTCGTTCACACGCTTTGCAGACTGAATTTGAATTTGCTGTGAATTGTATTTTTGTTTTTATATATTTTACTATTAATGGATAGTATTGTTAATGTTGGAATAGATATGTTAAATGGAATACGTTCTTTAAATTTTGAAAATTATAATATGATAACATATACTATATTTAACACAATCACAATGGTGTTTAGGATCTCATTAAAAAATTAAAATGGTTTGGTTGTCCAGACTTGAAGCGTACGGCCCTTTAACAATTTTTTACCTGTTTAATTACTTATTTTGAAATTTCTTAAAAACTATTTATCACACATTCAAATATTAACTATTGAAAATATATTTAACTAAATTAAGCTATTTTTTGTTTCATTTCAGTGTTTTCTGTAGTGTACCAAGGAGATGGTGTCTTCGGAAGAGTTAAACCTACTGAGGTTAAAAATGTATAAACACTTGATTCTGATATAGCAGGCTGACAATAAATGTCGCACTTGTAACCCACAGTGTTTAGCTACTTTCAAATCGTGTACGGCAAGAATTAATATTTCTCACAGAAAGGGTTGTATATTTTGTGTTTTATCAGTTTTGCTATTTTCAAATCCGATATGGCAATTATTAATCCTTGTCTGCCAGAGAAGACGTTGGATAGTTTGTGTTTGATCAATATAGACATATCCAAGCCGGCAAGAATTAATCCTTCTCTGCCGCGTAGGGATTTCATATTCCGTGTTTTATCAATTTAGTTAATTTCAAATTCGACATGGCAAGGATAAATCCTCTCCCAAAGTAGTTGTTTCACATATAATAATATTTCATTTATCTAGCCAATTCCAAATCTGATATAGCGAGGATAAATCCTTCTGTCCGAGAAGGGGTTTCATATTTATCATATTTTGTTTTTATCAATACAGCTACTTTCAAGTCCGACACGCAAGGATAAATCATTCTCTCTCCCAAAGTAAGGGTTTCATACTTTGTGTTTTATAAATTTTGCTGCTATCATATCCAATATGGCAATGATTAATCCTTCTCTGCCATAGAAGGGATAACATATTTTGTAATTTATCAATATACGTATTTCCAAGTCGGCAATGATTAATCCTTCTCTGCCAGAGTAGGAATTTCATTTTTTTGGGTGTGTTTTATCAATTAAGATACTCCCAAATCTGGTATAACAAGGATTAATCCTTCTCTGCCAAAGAAGTGGTTGCATATTTTGTATTTTATATATGATATGATAGAATGATAGTAATGGGCATGCGCGGAATCGGGAGGTTATTTTTTGTGCTTGGATAATCGTTCTTAAAAAAAAGGAATAAACTTGTTAAAATGTAGTTCTAAAAAGTTGAAAATGGTACGTTGATGACTTTGTTATAGTGCTGGAGTAAATTAATGCCGAGAAAAAACGTAAGAAGACAAGAGAGTCGCCTGAAAACTGTCATGTTTCATCCAAGAGACAGTCAACAATGGATCAAAATGGCGCAAAAAACGACAAAGAAACAGGGAAACAATGTAACACAAAACAGTCAAATGAATCAAAATGACCAATATGGACAATTTCAGGCAAGTCACGTTTTTAATACGCCGCAACCTGTACAATTGCCTTAAAATAGTATGAATTATAACCATCAGTATATGGCTATGAACTCTGCATCACCAGTGTTTTCCCCGTGCAACAACCAAGTCACACCAGCCCAACCGACACAAGCTGATATGTTCTTAATAATACTTCAACAGCTAGACTCCATGGACGTAAAATTAAAACAGTTAGATACCATACAGTCTACGGTTCACTCGTTAACGGTACAAATGGATACAGCGGGACAGAAGATCGCCAGTATCGAGATCAAAATGAAGGACATTGAACGCAGTAGGGAATTTGACAGTAAATTATTGGAAAATGTCAGTAAAAAGCAAACTGAACTAGAAGAATTAGTGTCGAAAATGAAAAAAGATGAGGAAGAGCAAAAAACAAAAGAAGCAGAGCTGAAGTCGGAAATTATTGATTTGAAGAGCCGCAGTATGAGAGACAATTTAATGTTTTACAAGCTACCAGAGGAGAAAGATGAAAACTGCGTCGAGAAAGTGCTTTCTTCCATAGAAAATAAAGTGAAGATCCCGAATGCAAAAATGGACATTAAAATACAAAGAGCACACAGGGTGGGTGGATATAGCTCTGGGAAAATACGACCAATTGTGCCCAAATTTGCTTACGACCCGGACAAGGAAAGAGTACGGAAATCGGCTAGGAACCTGAAAGGTACGGAATATGGCATAAGCGAGCAATTCCCGAGGGAAGTTATGGAAACAAGAAGGAGACTCATCCCCAAAATGAAACAGGCACGCGAGCAGGGTAAGGACGCCTACATCAGTGTTGACAAACTGTTTATTAACAAGATTTTATACAAAGAAAATCAATAGGACTCATGTGAGAGTTTTAAAGTGTTTAACTTGGAATGTGGAAGGACTAACTGTAGCAAAACGATCATTGGATGACTTTGTGGATATTATAAGTAATTATGACATAGTATGGTTATCTGAAACTTGGACAAATAAAGACTCAAATATTGATATTAAAGGTTTGCGTAACCCAATTCACTCGTACAGAAAATTGCAACATAGAAATGCAAGACGGTCCAGTGGTGGCATAATTGTGTATATTAAAGATTGCTTTAAAAAAGGTGTAAAAGTTGTTAAAAACGGTATCGATTGTTTAGTATGGCTGAAGTTAGATAAATAGTTTTTTTTTCATATTGAAACTGATACTTATTTAGCATTAACCTATATAGCGCCAGAAAATTCGCCTGCGCATAATATGTATGAAGTTGATATATTCAGGCAAATTGAAAACGACATAAATAATTTCCATGATTTGGGCAAAATATTCATTGCAGGTGACACAAATTGTAGAACGGGACATAAATGTGATTTCATTGTCAACGGTCGTCGATTATCTGTTAACCTCGTTACCTAATTTCAAGGACCTGGCCGATTTTAATGTACACGATTTTAACGAGCACTCAAATCATGTATCGGTCTCCTTTTCATTCAAAATAATGACTAGAATGGAAACGAATTTAGATAATACGAGAACGTTTTACAAGTGGAACCCTAAATATAAAGAACAGTTTGTGAATGACGTCATTTCCGATATTCATAATTTCGAGGGTAGCTTAGCAGACGACATAAACCGAGGCGAGGACACGGATGTATTAGTTAATGAATTTACAGAGTTCCTAAGCACAAAAGGGAAAAAATATTTTGAGAAAAATGTAACGATAAACGGTACGCATTTCTTATCGAAAGATCAAAATAAACATAATTGGTATAACGATGAATGTAAACATAAATATGAAATGTACAAACAGGCTATTTATAATTATAATATTATTAAAACCGATGAAACAAGACGTGAGGTATATAGAACGAAAAAAGACTATAAATACTATTGTCGAATATGTAAAAATAAATTTAATAGAGATTTAGGTAGTAAAATGAATGACATGAGACGTAGAAGTCCACGTGAGTTCTGGAAACTTTTTAAACAAAAACCATCTAATCCAAGCGGCGAGCACATATCAAATGACGAATTCTACACTTATTTTAAAAACATAACGTTAGAGTCAGAGCAGCATGAAAACGAGGGATGTGTTGAATTTGTAAGAGAATTTTGTGATAATGGTACTCATGAATCAACGTTTATGGAGCTCGATCGACCGATTACTGTTGATGAAATTATAGCTGCATCAAAACGCCTAGGTAACAATAAATCATGTTCGTTCGATAATATTTTATACGAATACTTTAAGGAAAGTATTGATGTAATTTTACCGCCGCTGGCTATATTGTTCAATTATATATTAGATAAAAAAAACTTTTCCACGTAGTTGGTCAACTGGTGTCATTATACCATTATTTAAAAAGGGGACAACAACGGACCCAAATAATTATAGGGGGATAACTATAACAAGTTGTTTTGCCAAGTTTTTCACTGTTATAATTAATGAGCTATTAAAAAAATGGGCTGCCGAAAAAGATATACTGACCGACGCTCAGTTCGGGTTTATACCAAATTATAGTACAGTGGATGCTATATTCATCCTGAATTCACTGATTGAAAAGCAACTTAGCAGTAAAAATAAATTATTCTGTTCTTTTGTGGATTTTAAAAAAGCCTATGATTTAATTGACCGAAATAGTTTATGGTTTAAATTAATTAGATCTGGGATAAATGGTAAATTATTCTCATCAATAAAATCCATGTATGATGAGGTGAAACTGTGTGTAAAACATTTGAATTCTTTATCAGACTTTTTTAACAGTGAAATAGGATTGTTTCAAGGGGAGATTACTTCGCCCATAATGTTTTCACTTTTCCTTAACGATATTGAGCATAATTACAACAAAATCTAGATGCAGGAATCACATTGAAGCAGATTTCTATTTATTTTCTTTTGTTTGCTGATGACGCCGCGCTGTGTTCGTTAACAAGGGAGGGTTTGCAAGATTCTTTAAATAATTTAGAAAATTACTGCACAAACTGAAATCTAACCGTTAACATCGACAAGACAAAAATAGTAGTATTAAAAAAAGGTGGAAATATTAACCAGGAACACATATGGACATACGCAGGCAAAATTCTTGAAGTAGTGAAAAGTTTTAACTATTTAGGCGTAGTCATGTCTGGAGGAGGTTCGTTCATGCCAGCTACCAATACTCTTAAAGGAAAAGCGCTACGCGCATTGAACTCTTTGTTCAGTATAACTAGAAATAAGGAAGTTCCCGTAGATATCATGTTTAACCTGTTTGATTCATAAATTTTGTCTATTTTAAACTATAGCTGTGAAGTGTGGTGCCACATTAAAGCAGACAATTTGGAAACTGTTCATAAAAAAATTTGTAAATGGTTAATGAATGTGAAAATGTCAACAAACACTTTATCAATATACTCTGAACTCGGTAGCTTTCCTTTATATATAACAAGATATGTAAGAATATTAAGTATTGGTTGAAACTATATAAAAATAAAGGCAAGAATTGTATTATAAGTTCTATTGTATACAACCAGAGAAAAGAAATTGATAATGGCAATCGTATCATCAACTGGTCGTCTAGTGTACGCGATATTATACAAAACGTTGGTTTTCACGAGATTTGGTTATATCCAGAATCAGTCAATATAAATAGATTTATACCAGTTTTAACAAACCGTCTGAGAGACATATATATTACACAATGGCGTACAAGTATGGCATTATGTTCTTCATTGTATTTATATAGCGAATTGAAGGTAACTTTTGAAAGTTCATATTATCTAACTTTATTAGATAACACCAAATATAGAAATATTATTGCAAAAATAAGATTGTCAACCCATAACTTATTCATTGAAACGGGTAGACGTATGAATATTGAAAGAAGTCAGAGAAAATGTTCATTATGTACATTAGACGATATATAGGATGACTTTCATTTTATTTTGTTATGTCCTTTCTATACCGATTTAAGGAAAGTGTACATTCCAAAATACTATTTTAATAAACCAAGTGTTTTTAAATTGATTAATCTTCGGAATACAAATAAAAAACATTGCTAATAAAGCTAGCAATTTACTGTAAAAAAGGATTTAAAATAAGAACAGCTGCTCTTAAAGTTTGAAGAATTTTAATTATTTGTTAACTTTTATTTTTTATCCTATTCATGCTAACAATGATCACTCTCACGATAAACTCAATTGACTGTGTATATATATATATATATATATATGGAGATAATTATTTGTGAATAACCAAGACATAAATGTACAGACCAGACTACGGCGAGTGCGCCTAGCAACAATGCAAACCATAGATACAATATCAAGGCCTCTGCCAAACCAATAAATTTGGTTTCGACCATGACTTATATATTATAGAATTACATGCAACACATCTGGACAGAGTGGACAAATTTACATACATGAAGTGATAGCTTTATATGAGTAGGATCCAGTTAAGGATTCATGACTACTCACATGCTATATAAAGGACAGATTTATAAACCCGTTGGATCGTAAAGATACAGTGAATTCATATATATTTAATTTCATAAAGTGAGATAATTAAATTCACAACAACGGAATTTACGATTTTTATAAATCTGTGTGTGTGTTTATGTGTATGTTTTTGTGTATTCCACGCATGCATTGATTAATTGTACTTTGTATGATGATGAGCTGTATATGCTTAAGTCGAAATAAAATATATGTTCTGTTCTGTTTATAATTTTAGATACTTCAGAATCTCACATCGGCAAGGATTACGTTCCCTTTCTGTAAAGATAGTGTTTTTCATAACTTGCATACAAAATATATTTTGTTATGGGGACGATTAATCCTTGCGTTTGTCAACAAAATGTGCAAATTTTGTAGTAAATAATGATAACTGAAGCTTTTATATTGTGTTTTTGTTTTACTAATTTGTAGGTGTCATATCTTGAGAACAGAAGAGGAATTGTTTTCTCAAACATGCTTTTAAGAGGATTAATCCTTTTGATGTTTTCTAATGTAGAGGGGCGTGTTAGGAGTCAATTTTAAGTTAAAGTTGATATATTAATCCACAAAAACAGTACATCTAAACCACCCCTTTTACACAAAATCGGTCCTTCATTGGCAAAACCCTAATTAAATTGTCTTCTTTTGTTTGTTAATTTTATATTTAAACTGATCATTCAATAGTTCCTCTCGTAAACAATGGCGAAATAAATAAATTAACTGATTGGGCAACTGCCTTTTATGTCGTATCGGCATCTCTATCATCGATACATTTGCCGAAATCGAACGCAAATCTCTTGTTGACTGCTATTCGAAGTCAACGCCGCATTCGGAACTACTCTGTTTTAAACGTTGCGTTCGGATAACAGTTGCAATTCCTACGTATTTTAGTAAACGTTATACATTGTATTTTAATGCACAGTAAACCAAAAGTAAAACTTTTAAATATCATAAAAAAATAATAGTATTTTGTTCAATGAGGTAACATTCCGGCTAATCAGAATTCACTAATTTATAGATCATATAATAATGAGTTTCATAAACGTACTTGTAAACAATGATGATAAATAAACCATATCTCGAAGAGTCTGATATGCTAGAGTGTTTTGAAAATGTACACGCTACCGTTATACATAAATGTAACTACTAAATAGCAGAAATTGTCTACGATGAACAGAGAGAGAGAGAGAGAGAGAGAAAGAGAGAGAGAGAGAGAGAGAGAGAGAGAGAGAGAGAGAGAGAGTATCCCTGTTTCAACCCATGCGTGACATCGAAACCATTAGATACCACTACAGTTTTAAGCAAACCGTTACTCGCGAGTAAAGTGATTAAAATATTGCTTAACTTATGCCGTTCTCAACAAATTTAATCCATAGCGCATCGCTATGATCGTGCCAAATACCTTTCCGTAGTCAATAAAAACACGATGAATTGGAGATATATTTGATAACATATTTTGCATTATAAAAGGTAATATACAATCTGCCGTACGTATTTAAGAGTGTAACGCAACTAGTGCTTTCTTCAAAGCAGTACAACTTCAAATAAAAAAAAATAAAACCCAACACTGAGTGTTTCGCAGTGTGAGCATGATAGGGAGCCCGTTTCCGTTAACGTAATGCTACCAAAGCAACGTGAATTGCTAATACATAACATTGCTGATATAAAACATAATTTCGATAATGATGATTTTCGTTTAAGGATAGCTGTCGACACAAACATAGATATGAGGACGATGCTTGTATCAAAATAAATATAATATATCCTGCATTCACACTGGACTAGTATTTATTATGATATCTAACAGATCTACCAACCTACGTAATATGCAGACGACGATTGATATATTATTATTTACTGAGGTTCTCATAAAGACATACCGTTTACTTCGACTGTTGATTATATACACATAGAACAATATGCACCATCAGCATTACCTGTTTGTGGTGTATACCATATACGTTATTGTCTCTTTCACATTGGTATGGTGATCGTCTGTTGACTTGTGCGACTACGTTTAGTGAATACGTTCCGGCTTAAGATGTGAAAGATGAGATGGCGGGAAAATGTACTAGTTTGAGTCCCCCGTTTATCAGGTTTAAGTTCCCCACTTGTCACCAATGTTGTGAAATTGCAGGTTAGTTATCTAAATACAATTGTTACTACTGTTAGTGCTCTTGCTGATATTAGGGTGCTGACCTTTGCTATCCAGGTATATCGTGGGATGTTTATATCTATGTTAACTCAACTAAAATATACATTTTATAAATAATTAGTTTGTCATTGCATGTTTCATTTTTAAATATAAAATACTACATTATACGCATATCAGATGTAAACATGAGGCATATACATGTAAGCAGCAGGAGCACTAGCATCACTAGCACAATTTATGACATGACTTTAAAGTTTAATTTATTTCATCCTATAACATTTGGAATATAAATTTCACGGTCATGTATTATTTTACATGCAGCTTCGGTAACTGTATTCTATGAATACTATTACATCTGCCGTATAGTATGTTGTATAATGGTTTAATGTTGTATTTTATTTATGAAGAATATCACTTTTATCTTAAATTAATTGTTTTGGTCTGCAACTTAAGTCTGCAACTCATTTCTGGTTTAGGCATTTACTTGATGAGATTATATGATAACCCTGCTATGTAGTTAATGTGTGTGTGACAGACGTGATATTATTGTAATTACTTTAAAACATGAATACTCTATTGTCTGTACGTGGCTTATTATGTTAGAGCATTGACATCACAGTGATATTTATATCCTATTATATGAATGGCAGTATTTAAAGACTGAGTTAGGTTTGATTAAATAATTAATGTATTAGTTCTGTGAAATGAGTCAAGTGAACCACGTGGGCGTCGTAAACACTTGTCAATTTGCGAAACACATTTATACGAGCCGTCTGCCTGTGTTACATCACCTCAACAGACTAAGTGAGATATAGTGCAGAAACACTTTGGTTTACGTTGGTTATTGTTAATAGAGCATATGTTATGCACTTTGCTGTACATTCTAATGCAATGATTAATATTAATAAACGGTATTATTTATTCTGATGCGAACCAGTTTACCATAATGCAAAGAATGAGTGGTAAACAGTATGCGGTTCATTATGATGTGAAGCATGAGTGATACACATAATGTGGTTCATTATGATGTGAAGTATGAGTGATAAACAATATGTGGTTCATTATGCTGTGAAGCATAAGTGATAAACATTATGTGGTTAATTATGATGTGAAGCATGAGTGATACACATAATGTGGTTCATTATGAAGTGAAGCATGAGCGATAAATAGTATGCGGTTCATTATGATTTGAAGCATGAATGATACACATAATGTGGTTCATTATGAAGTGAAGCATGAGTGATAAACAGTATGTGGTTCAATATGATGTGAAGCATAAGTGATAAACATTATGTGGTTAATTATGATGTGAAGTATGAGTGATAAACAGTATGTGGTTCATTATGATGTGAAGCATGAGTGATACACATAATGTGGTTCATTTTGATGTGAAGCATGCGTGAAAACATTTCTATGGTTCATTATGATGTGAAGCATGAGTGATAAACAGTATGCGATTCATTATGATGTGACGTATGAGTGATAAACAGTATGTGGTTCATTTTGAAGTGAAGCATGAGTGATAAACAGTATGTGGTTCATTATGAAGCATGAGTGATACACATAATGTGGTTCATTTTGATGTGAAGTATGAGTGATAAACAATATGTGGTTCATTATGCTGTGAAGCATAAGTGATAAACATTATGTGGTTAATTATGATGTGAAGCATGAGTGATACACATAATGTGGTTCATTATGAAGTGAAGCATGAGCGATAAATAGTATGCGGTTCATTATGATTTGAAGCATGAATGATACACATAATGTGGTTCATTATGAAGTGAAGCATGAGTGATAAACAGTATGTGGTTCAATATGATGTGAAGCATAAGTGATAAACATTATGTGGTAAATTATGATGTGAAGTATGAGTGATAAACAGTATGTGGTTCATTATGATGTGAAGCAAGAGTGATACACATAATGTGGTTCATTTTGATGTGAAGCATGCGTGAAAACATTTCTATGGTTCATTATGATGTGAAGCATGAGTGATAAACAGTATGCGATTCATTATGATGTGACGTATGAGTGATAAACAGTATGTGGTTCATTATGAAGTGAAGCATGAGTGATAAACAGTATGTGGTTCATTATGATGTGAAGCATGAGTGATACACATAATGTGGTTCATTTTGATGTGAAGCATGAGTGATAACATTTCTATGGTTCATTATGATGTGAATCATGAGTGATAAACAGTATGCGGTTCATTATGATGTGAAGTATGAGTGATAAACAGTTTGCGGTTCATTATGATGTGAAGCATGAGTGATAAACATTATGTGGTTAATTATGATGTGAAGCATGGGTGATAACAATTATGTGGTTCATTATGATGTGAATCATGAGTGATACACATAATGTGGTTCATTATGATGTGAATCATGAGTGAAAAACATCCTGTTGTTTATTATGATGTGAAGCATGATTGATAAACATTTTGTTCTTCATTATGATGTGAAGTATGAGTGATAAACATTATGTGGTTAATTGTTATGTGAAGCATCGGTGATAACAATTATGTGGTTCATTATGATGTGAAGCATGAGTGGTTAACAGTGTGTGGTTCATTATGAAGTGAAGCATGAGTGATACACATAATGTGGTTCATTATGATGTAAAGTATGAGTGATATGGTTCATTATGATGTGAAATATGCGTGATAAACATCTGTTGTTCATTATGACGTGAAGCATGAGTGATAAACAGTATGTGGTTTATTATGATATGAAACACGAGTGATAAACATTTGTTGTTCATTATGATGCGAAGCATGAGTGATAAACAGTATGTGGTTCATTATGCTGTGAAGCATGAGTTATAAACAGTATGTGTTGTATTATGATGTGAAGAATGAGTGATAAACATTCTGTAGTTCATTAGCATGTGAAGCATGATTGACAAACAGTTTGTGGTTTATTATGACGTGAGGCATAAGTCATAAATATCTGAGGTTCATTATAATGTGAAAAATGAGTGTATAAATTATGTTTTGCTATCAATTCTTACGCAAAGCGTTAAAGCTATACAGTTTCCTGGAATTCCTGATGCGAAGTATAATTGTTATAAACGTTATTGTTTATTTGATGCAAAACACGATTATTCTGTGCTGTTTATTCTAATGCAAAATGTGAGTAGTAGATACATTGATGTTCGGCCTTGTTCGAACCATACGTGTTATACACTGTCTTGTTCATTCTTATGACATATATATATGTATAGATCTTATTTTGATTTTAGTTTTTAACTTACTTTTTTTACTTCGATTGCAAAAGTTATTACAACTTAGACAAATCACGCTGAAAGTCTTCCGTGATAGAACCAGTACCAACCAGTACCACCAGTAATAAGCATATGCGAAAAGGTGTTTTGCTTCAGAACACTACACATAGCCGTGACGGCGGATTGACCCATGACTACGGATCCGTGCACTACCGCTGGATCACACGCTTCACTATTTCTAATAAGCTTATACTTTTCATTTTTTAGAAAAAAGTTCAAATCTATCATAAACCGCTCTCAAGTCGGCTTTCTGGGTAAAGCTAATACTGAGTGTTGTTTAATGAGGAGCTCAGGTCGAGCCGAGGATCGAACCTGCAATCTTTAGCGTGTGCGTCCAACACCCTATCCATCACACTACATTCAAGCATGAGGTTTTGATTTGATCCATCATTTTGGTGTACAAATTGTTGAATTTGTTTCATTATAGAAATAACTCGAATGACCAGTTGAAGGTCGTCAAACTCATGCATAATGATTTTTATTAGAATCGTGATTTCGTTTCAATTTCGATAACAATATTTATGTTACGTTGTGGACTTTTTAAACTACCAGATAACTCGTTTATAATAATACATGATTAAGTGATGTTTAGCATCCATTTTAAAATCAATTTTATTGGTTTAAAACGTTAACTAGACTCATTTCTAACAAAACACATGTACATATATATATATATATGGTTATATTGAAACTATGCATGTTTTTCATCATCAAATGAAAACTTTAAATTATGCTTTCAAAACTTCATTATAATTATACTCTTTCTAATTATGACCGATAAATCTGTGATATTATAATTAGCGTTATTTGAGCATTTTGAGAATAAAAAGCGGATAGGGTTAGGGTAATTTATCATTAAAATAGTGGTTTTGCCTAATAAGCGCTCAATTTATTATGGCAACTTCACCTGAAATTCTTGTCAAGGGAGCAAAACATGTAAAATATCGTGTCGTCAATGACATATATTATATTGATGCATTTTAGCTACAAGGAGTTGGAACTTTTTTTTACCGGGGGAGAGGGGGGGGGGGGGGGGGGGGGGGGCGTCTATTAAATGCGATACCAGCAAAACTGTGAATGTTTTATTTTATTACGAGACGCGTGTGTCTCTCCACAGACAATCAGGTATTTAATAAAATGATAATTAATGACTTTCGTGCAAAGATTTTGGATTATTTATACGTCAAATGTATTTTCGAAATGCTGATGTTGCAAAAACTAACACACCGGCATCTCGATTAATTGCAATAGAGTGTTGTCAGTTTTTAACTTTAATAAAATTTAGTTGCTGGATGGTAACCGGAAAATGAAAGATGTAAAAATACAAAAATAAAAAAATCTGAATAAAAAATGTATACAAGGGTTGGAATAAAAAAACAAACATCGTTTCTAATAAAAGAAAAGTTTACATTCAATGTTCAAGGAAATAGAGATTAAATCAATGCAATAACCTTTACTTGTTTCTGAAGGAGCAAATGGTGCCAGGTTGGCTGCTTGGATGTGTTTTTTTTGTTATCAAATTAGGTGTTGTGTAATTCATATCTTTGAACATATAGCACTGCATGCTTGTAACTATCAATGAAAGGAAATACAATTATGACTTATTCCTATGTTGTATGTTTCAAATTTGGTTTATTGATAAAACAAATATTGTTTTATGTTGATAACCAGCACACTTCTTTCTGTGTCATACAAAATTTGTTTAAATTTGAACACACTTAATTCTGTGTCTTGAATGTAACACACAGTATTAAGTGTGACATCACTGAATGTTTTTTAAACGCACAATCCTGTGCGTTGTTGTTTATAAATTTGTTTTTTCAAAAATAAATCGTCTGACCCAAACGGGTCAGACATGTTTCAATCATATCTTTGCTTGAGTTATATTTTGCATAATTTTGAGAACAAATATAAATACAATTATGAGTTATTCCTATGTTGTAGGTTTCAAACTTTGGTTAATTGATAAAACAAATATTGTTTTATGTTGATAACTAGATATAAGTCAATACTGGTTTTAAAAATCAGTCAACAAGGGCGATTCAAAAAAGCTCTGATTATTTACACGTTGAGATAATATAAATTGGGATACATAAAAAAAGAAAAATTACCACGGTTAGCAAATGGGTCAGTAACAATTATGATTATTATATAATGAATACTGTCTATGGTTATGATTATGTAACTGTTAATGTTACGATCTCAAATATGAGATCATTATAAACAATTACAACAAGTGCGTTGGTCAATGTATATCACAGGCGTTTAACATACAAGTAAGAGTATTACGAAATAGGGCATTCTTCGCTCGAATGGATAGAGGACTTGTGTGGTTGAGATCAGAAAATTTTACTGGAAGATGTATTTGCATCTACAGCCCCAGTCTAAAGTTACACAAGATAGAATCCTCGGCTCTTTGCTATTCCTCCTTTAAACTAATGGCCTTATCGTTCCATCGAGTACGATTGTTTGCAGAAACACACATATAAATGATGCTATTAATCTTTCATGATTTCTTAGTAGTGTATTCGAGTGTTTACTTGGAATAGTGCTTCCCGAGATGGTATCAGGATATTTAAAGCTTTACCTCGTTGCTACTTCTCCATTTATAAACAATTTCAAGCGATATATCCAGTCAACCCCGATCAGACCCTATTCAAAAGAATAGAATGTAAGCTTTCAACTGCAATGTTAAAACTTAAATATTTTTCCATTAGAATATGCATTATGCAGTCGTCTTAACACTTCATATTCTGGTAACGTATAGTGGTGGACTACCTTAGACAGAAAAATAAGTTAAGTAAGAAAGGATAGACTTTGACAATTACATTAATATCATTTATTATTATGTGCAATAATCACAAATATACTCATGGTAACCGATAATTATAATTGCCGTAATGATACGGTAGCTTCAAATCTGATTGACGATTTTCATAATTGATAAATGATATGCTCGTAACTACTGTGATAACCGATATTTATAGTTGCCGTAATAAACGTTATCTGGTCCAACAAATCTGGTTATCGATACGTAAATTATTGTCGTAATGATGTGGTCGATATAAATGTGATAATAGATTCAATGTCATACAATAGGTGCATTACTAATTTGGACTTACAGTTGCTATCCTATTACGGACTCTGTAATTTGATAACCGATAATTTGTTCTTACATCACACACAAAAAGCAGGGCTTTCTATATATAATATATTCGACTACATTTTGTACATGTTATATCTACCGAATCTTAACCTAAACTCCTCACACTTGCTTCCAGAGATCAACTCTCCTCCCAAAACTAAAACTGGTAATTTGCACTATCAAATGACATTAAAGTGACTGCTAATTCATATACAAGTCAAGTTGTTGTGGTCATGTACACATATATGCTGAACAAATGTTACTTTAGTCAGCTAACTCATCATGAAACATGAAACATGAACGTTAACATCTCTATTTTAAGACCTGTTTGGCTATATTTTTGACAGGTTGTCACTCATCACAAGTTCAAGCAAGACCTACCATATTAATGATTACTTACATTTCTCCCTACCTTTTAAATAGCCCACACAAGTATTATATCTTGGGTTTAATTTTATAAAACCAAACTAAAATCAATATATACTGAGTGACTGACTGTAGCACAAATTATCAATTCCATTATATCGCCACTACAAATGTGTTGCTTGATACCTATACTTGTTGTATTACTACGATCGCTACACATATGTTAATCGATATTTACACTTTCTGTAATTCAATGGTCACTACAAATGTGATGAGCGACATTTACCCTTTCCCTGCTACAAATACTATTTTCTTTGCAAAATGAGGTAGACAGAGAATGATTTTTTTTCTTTTAATACATCTTAGAATACAATTTTGTTTGAATCTCTTCCTGTCACGTGCATAACCATTTGATGTTTATAAAAAAAACGTAATCGCTACCAAAATATATCTTTTATCAAAGGAAAGATCACTGTCAGTTTTTCTTTCGAAAATAAGTCATTTGATAATTCTGCAATCATCTACTTGACCTGGATGTCCGTTAATAGGGTACACTAACCGCCAAATTAAATGTACTATTGATTATAATTGCCATCACAACAAATTTTGGTTTATGTTAGTTCAAAATATATTTTAAGATTTAAAAATGGTATATAATGAGAACTATAACAGCCATCCATGTGTCAACATGATGATGGACATGTATATGTGTTTCTAATAAATCCTGAGTTTGACTTGGTCAAACAATTGAACGTTTGTTGTAAAGATGCAGATGGACATGTACATGTTTAAACTTATAATATATTGACTTGACGTGACGAAGCAAACGATTAAACGTGTGTTGTGAAGATCCAGATGGACATATGTATATTTATTCTAATAATATATTTACTTAACTTGACGAGACAAACGATTGGACCTCTGTTGTAAAGACGCGTAGGGACTTGTATATGTTTATGCTAATAATATATTGACTTGAGGGGCCGAACGATTGATTTTTTATTGCAAAGATACAGATGGACATGTTTATGATTTTGATAATAACATAATGACTTAAGGAGGCAAACGATTGAACTGTTGTTGTAAAGATGGCTATGAACATGTATGTGTTTATGTTAATAAATCTTAACTTGACGTCACGATGTAAACGCTTGAACAATATTTGAATAGATAGCATTTAAAATAAAAAAAATACATATAGATGAGAAACATTTTGTAAATTTAAGTACGTTTTACGCCGAAAATCTTTCATGAAGCTTAATTGTACAATTATATCTGAATATGCGTGTTTTAGGATCGATCAATACATATACTCCACATTTTTTTCTAGTTTAGCATCCATCCTAGTACAAATCCAATAACACCATCATTACTGACAATTAATGAGGTAAATTAATCTAATTTACATTCTTGTCCATTGACACTTTTACCAGACAATAGACGCCATCAATACAAAATGAAATTTCCCGACAGGGACGAAATACACAGCATTGCCCATATTGGAATATAATTCATTGGAATTTGATATGCCCAGAATCACTAGGCATCCTGGTGCAGTTGCCTTTTAACAACTGACAGCTCCATAAAACAACTGGAAATGATCACATGGTGACTCGTAAAAGCGTGAAATAGTGTGTTCCGTCAGAACTTTTAAATGCACTGGTTTCTTTTAGATTAGTATCATAGTTTGTTCTTTTTATCCCCGCCATTCATAGAGTGGGTCGTAAAGAGATGCCCCTCTCCGTCAGTATTTCAGTCCTTCCGTCATTTCGTCCGTACGTTACACTTTCTTGTCACCTTTGGTCAGTGTTCCTCGAGATCGTTATGTACTAATTTGAACATGCATGTTCATGATTTGCTTATGTAATCTGCCATGCAGCTTTACAACACATTTTTCTTTAAAGATACATGTTCAACAAATAATTGTTTAAAAGAGGAATACAAAAATAATGGTATGTAAAGTTAGATCCGTAATAGTCACAAATATACTATTTACACAAAACAAATTACTGTTTTGTATTTGTTCTAAAGGTTTATACAGGAAAAGGGTTGTTTTCGTTGTTCATTTGCGTTGGCAGGCAAACTAAAACTGAAGTATATGATTGAAACATGTCTGACCTGTTTGGACCAGACGATTTATTTTAGGAAAACAATTTATAATCAACAATGCACATAAGTATGCGTTTAATGGTAGTTTACCTATCCAGCTTTGTGTCTGCACTGTTTTGTAGTATCAGCACACTTCATTCTGTGTGGCATATTTTTTTTAAATTGAACACAGTTTGCTCTCTGTCTTGAATTAAACACAAAATAGCCAGTATGTCATTACTGCTTGAAATTAAACGCACATCAATTGTAATGATGCATGCTATATTTATTAATAACGTTATACATGTGCCTGTGTACGGACACGGTGACGAATCCGTGTGACTTAAACGCAGGGGACTCTGTTGAAAAAAGTATTTGGCAGGTAGTAGTGTGTTATTTACCAAAGCAAAAACACTTACACATTTGGCAAAACTATAGAGTTTTGCATGGTGACTTGATAACACCAAAGATTCATCAATATTCAGAGACAACGTTTGTCTCTGTTTCGTGAGTTTTAATGAAATATTAGGTAAAATGTTATCTGAAACCAGCACTCTTCCTCCGGTTGTTTACACCGATATATACAAATACTTCTCTTATTTGTGTGTATCAGAAACTGAATAGAACTGGTTCTTAAATATTCGACTTATAATTTTTTTATTTAAATATAGATAGTATCATTGTGTCCGAAATGTTTAAAGACATAATTTGATTAATTAGCTATATTATTGAAATACTCTATCACCTCTTTAGAAGATTCTTCCTGATAGCGTATAGATAACGGAGTTCTGCCAATAATGTTTACAAGATTGTAACGGTTCTAGTCTGTCTGATATATTAATGCACTTAAGGTTTCACTTAAGGATAACCTCCCTTACATGACGGTAGCAAGTATATTACGACCGAGGAGAAATTAGAGCTGTGTAAATTTGTTTGGCAAATTTCTTTGAAATGCTTTACACTTTTGTTTTCAACAGAAGTGAAGAATGGAACATTGTCATGAGTTGTGCTAAGTTTGGCTAACACTGGATGCTGTTTGACAATTTGAAGCTAGAAGGAGTGTCATTAACCAATAGATATTGAGAAAAAAGCAACATGGTCAACCCATTGTATTATATATTTTGAGAGATGACAATCTATAGATGCAACTTGCTTTTAGACTCATTGGAAATGTGTTGAGCGTCCCAAAAATGCATTGTCCATATGTAGAAGAGTGCAAAAGTAATTGTAGTGTGAAGCGTTAATGGACGAAACACCACAATTATCTTATATAATTTTTTATAATACACTTTGTATATTTCCAATATTATTGTTGAATGTACTGTCTTAAAGGATTAATAAATTATTTTCAGGAGTATAGGGCTCATGTTATGGTCTGTAATTTTGTTTAATTACGACGCGTCAATTAAAAATAAATGTATTAAAAGTATAACCGATGATCAACGTGAATTCAGTAATTGGTTTAAATTTAATTAATATCGATACGTTTATATGTTATAGCTAACCACATACCAAGCTGAAGAAAAGTATCAAGTACATATACATGTATCACATAAAGTTTTGTCATTCAGTCTGGATTACTGTGCCACATGTTCATCGATATTTATTTATTAGATTATATATGGTTTCTTAAAATACTGAATGTTGATGTCAGTTTATGAACACTATTTTAAACTCAGAAATTATTTTACTAAAACTGCCGACATATTACTTTACATATATTGTAGTTAATCATTGAATAAATTGAATTTTAACATAACTTCATAATAAGTTTTTAGAAAAAAATGTATTACAAAAGCATATTCAAGTTTTACTCTTTAAAATTCAGATTGATTTCATTAATAAAAAAATAACAATACTATTTGAAAACTATTCTTTTATATAAAATATGAAATATGAAATGTTTATAAAATAAATTACTAACAATGCGCTTATAATATGCCAATAACAAATGGTGCAAGACGGTATCAAGTGCTTTCTTATTTTATAAACACTAAGTACATTATTACACCAATGGGACAAAATGTTCATGATCAAACTTTTAGACGTTTAGAACTTTTTGTTCCATGGAATTATATATCGCTTCCAATGCCCGACGATAAAATATAACTATTCCTGATGTGAGGGTGTGCGATAGTGTGTGAAGGTGTTAGAAAGCGATTAAGTGTTTGTAAGAGTGGTTAAGAATATTTGATGGTGTGTGAAAATGAGGTAAGGTATGTGAGAGTGTATGATAGTGTCTGAGTGTGTGTGTGAGAGAAGTGTGGAAATGCGGTGGTAATTGAGTGTATGTGAGTGTAATTGAGAGTGGTTGAGAGTGTTTGAGTTTACGCGAAGCCGATGTTTTATTTTTCCATGAAGAGTATATCAATTGTTCTAAACTTAAAAAAATATTTTAAAAGATGTTTCTTAAAAGAAAATTATGGAGGCGAAATTGCCCAGTTGCTCTGTTAGTACATGGTCATGGTTTTATCCAGACATGTGTGCCACGAGCTCATTTATACTACAGTAAATCTTCGGATTATTTTATTGTTTATAAATACACTTTGACAGTAATCACAATGTAATCCCGTGCAACAAAATCTCATTATATGATTGTCCCAATAATACAAATTGCAATGAATGATTTAATGTGTGCTTTATAGAAAGCAGTGCATGTTTTACATAATCCAATATCTTCAAGTTTGCATTTTAGACTTATTCGTTAATTATGGTTCCAGATATCGTTTTTTGTATTGTTATAAATGTATTCTTAGCACATGTGAGACAGAATCACAGATGTAGGCAAGTGATCCAATGTTTTGGACGTTGTCATTATTTTGGATACATTCCAGATTGTAGTTGGCTTCAACAATGTATCTTGTGATAATGCATTTATGTTTGAACCAGAGGACACTGCGTGTCTAAAGCTCCCTTTTGAGGTGACAGAATGCCACAATTATATTGGAGCACTCTGTGGCTGCACCAAAAATAGGCATTTTCAAAATGATATGTACCTCTTTAACTTTAGCGTGAATGTTGATCTGAATTTGAAACTGAAAAGGTTAATTAACGTTTTTCCTAACATATTATATTAAAACACTTGTCAGTTATTTCGTTTCTCTTTCTTATGAAGATAACAATAATAGACTAGTTAACGTAACCGAAATATATTTCATAATTGCGTTCATATTGCTAACTCCGGTCTTTGAATACTACCTCTACTTTTGGTTGTGTATTTTCTTTTTTGTATGCTATCAGTACGCACACCGGTTCATGTTCGATGTTAAATGAAGTGTTTAATAAAATGACAATGTATCATATAAAACAAATTAATAAATAGGTTGGGACAATGATGGTTTAAGTTTTTATATTGGTAGTTATAATAACTTTCGTAACAAAGTACTTTTTATTTAGATCTGAAAGCCGTATTTTTTACGGCTTTCGACAAGTGATGAATAATTTTAACCATTAAAGCCACTCTATTAGATTGAGATTTGATGGCTATCACATATAAGTTGCACATAGACTTATTTCGGCATGCACTACATAGTGTTTACATAATGAGAACAGGAAAAGGCAATGTATGGAAGTTAAATGATTGGACGTACACATTTTTAAAATAGACATTTATTTATTCATGTGTTCAACGTTTTAAGAGAAGGTGGCGACGGGGAGAGGAGTCAGTGTTATGTAAGTAACATATGTTTACATGTTATTAAAACTATGATAGATATAATTACAAAGTAAGCTATCGAAATACTCAAGAAAAGACGATGTATGGCTTTTATAGTCGCGCAATATTTAAACTTGGCTATATCCACTGCCTGTAAAATATCTTAAGTACATGTTTGACAAGTAAAAGTTCTAGATCTAGATATTATTCTAGGACGGACCAAAACTCTACTTATAACTAACTAGCACCTGACACATTTGTTTCATAATAAGCATTGACAGTGACTGTAATACAGTTTAGTACCAATATACATATTTAAATCCAGACAAATAAAGTGTATTAACACCAATGTTTAAAATAAACATTGACATTTCCATTTATGTGTCAAAAAAAACCCACTACATCAGTTGTTGTAATTACAATGTATGCGCTCAAAAGTCTTACATATGTTTAAAAAAACGGCACATATTTTAATTACCATGTTTTATTTGCTAGTCCCCGTACACGTCAGTTAGTTTAAAGGAGGCAAAATCATTAAATCATAGAAGTGTCAGTCATTTCTTATAAATTCTGAACCACCATGTACAATGTATGTCTCCGCAAAAGAAAGAAATAACTTGTTGATAGTAACTGTAATTTACCCTAACCGCCCGGATGGCTTTTTGTAACATTAATGTCCTCAACATAGTCATAAAAATTTTCTGCGTTTATGCACATAACACATCCTACAGTGACCGGTTTTTTTTATGTCAGTGGCTTGTGATGATATGTCAATAATCCACCCACGGTACGATTTAGCCTATCGTGACTGAAATGACACAGCATTAGGCAGGAATCTGGTATCAGTTTTAACTGTTCTGTTCTGTGGTGATAACAGCACTTACAGCACTTGTTAGGAAAAGTGAATTACTGCAAACAAAAAGAGGAAAATGTATATTTACATCTGTTTCTTTTATATGTAGATCCGGGGTATTACAGGGAGATAATAGTGGTGTGTGATCTGAAGAGGACATTTTTTCTTTAAATTTAAAAACTCAACATTAAAATATGTAACGATTCTCAATACAAGTTCAATACAAGAAAATACATTCCAATATCAACAGTGTTTCTAAATAACTTAAGTTTTAGAGATATCAGTCAGAATACACGATATTTGCTACAAGAAGAATAACTGATATACATGCTAATCACTAACTATATTTCAAATTACAAATAAACATTTTGTCCAAAAGGTCTGAAACTACATAACACAATTAAATAAATGTTTGAAAGTAGAATAAAACTCATTAAACTGCTTTCATTACAAAAAAAATATTGATGAATAATATCTTACATAACATATTCTAGAATACACTTTAAGGCTTCAGAATATGGTTATCATAAAAAGCAAATAAATCAAGCTATCTTGATGTAAATATATTCATGTCTACACATAATTTCAATATGGAATCCTTCAAGACATGTTCGCCCGTTGCCTGGCCTGTAATCAAACTGACATTGGTTATACCAAATATTAAATATGTGTGAACAACAGTGAAGGTAATTTGCATTGGACGAGTGAAATTTGATTGTATTTCTTACTCACATGTTCAATTAATTATTTCATCTGACATCGCTGTATTTCTATCGATTCAATTGATTATTTACAGCGGTTCAACCGAGCGTTACGTTTTTAACGCTGTATTTTTTGTGTGTACATGTATTTCAAAGGAACAGACTCCGTGTACCATTTACATGACTATTTGTTGTGCTGTTGTAAGACATATGCATGATGTTTAATCGAGAAACACTGTGTTGAAAAGCATGTTTTAATATTGTTTCAATCTATCGAAAACACAAGTTTATAAACATATTTCTTGAAATATATGCGATTTCGATGCGCAATTTACGATGTGTACCTTAGAAATCCCTTTACGTGTCATTTACCATTTGCACAACTGTTTTTTTTTTAACTATACACATTGTAAATAAAACAATTGAAAACCTAATTAATGTGAACATGTTTGCACATGAGATTTCGACATTTTCGATATTAACGTAATCACCTTAATATTGTTCGATTACGATCCGCACAACTTCTTTTTGTAGAACTCAGGATGGGCTGAGAGTGTCATATTGGAGCTGCTCAACTATTAAGCGGAATTATTTGTCGAATCTTTATAATCCTATGGCAGCGTTATATATCACGTCATTCTAGTAACGTTCCATTCCCAATAACATTCATCCTACAAAAAAGACGTCCCACCAATGTTCTCAATGATTGATTGTTGCACATTTTCAGTTAAACTGTCTAAACTTAACAGTCTGTTTATTGACTTGGATATAACAAATGGAAATAAGAGGATTTGCAGTCGATGAATATGTCTACGATTTAAGACTACACTGCCTGTCTACCCAGTAATTGATTTCAAAGTTTACCGCTACACGCATTTCAATGTTTACAGTCACACATTTCAATGGTTATCTCTACACACATTTCTTTGTTTAACGCTACATACATTTCTTATACTGTGCACTTTATATAATGATGAAACATTGTAAAGTTAAATCAATAAAATATGTCTATGTCATAACTAGGGATATATTTAATGTTAGGCAGTCGCACCCACGGTATAATCATATATTGTGTTAAACTGCATATTAAAATCTACCTACATGAACGATACATATCTTGTTTTATATGACAAAACTTAACAATTGATACAAATGTTTGTATCCCTCCCGCAAGTCAGATTATTGCTTATTGTAACATGGTCCTTTCCTCGTCAAGCGAGCTGACTCTCGGTGCCATTCCGTCATTAATTGTTTGTTAAAATTTCAAATTCGTCTGCAAATTTAACCGAAATACCCATACGAAGATCTTCTTAATGCTGTTACGTCTTATGCTACTGATATAGCTGACATTTCCGGAAAACACATCTGTATGAAAATATGAAGTGGATTTACATTATAACGTTATATTATTACTTACATATTGTGACTTTCTGTTGACTAAAGCAGTGGTTTACAGATACAAAGTACATGTGAATTAACCATTTGCATGAGAGTGTATTATGAATAGCATAATATAAGTCGTTAGTTTTAGTCTGATTTTTAAGTCAAAGGATTTCTTTCGCTTTGATAATATGGAATCATAACTGACCAAACATACACATTGTCAAATTTTATTCCAAAACAAGGATCATATTTTTGTAAGGGAAAAATGTAATTTATTTATTAAAAATTGAAAATAAAGATATATCTGAAATTTTGTTCCAAGCAATATAGTGTGACCCTCTACCAAAATATACATATGGCAAAGCCAAAGGTTGACCTTTTAACATGGATACGATACATATTATATGCTATTTTACAGTATTGTCGACATGATTGTCCACCAAGCTTATGTGATAGTTGTGACATATTGTCCTCATTAAATGACACTACTAACGACATAGAACAATAATATGGCGCGTGTGTTTAAGCGCGTATGTACATTGTATTTCATTTACATACATTTTAAAAGTAACTAAGCACCGTATTGTATTATATGTAAAACTAATATCATGCTGTGTTATCACAGGACTTATGAATTATTAGATGTACTGAATAAATCAATATATAATGAATATACAAATTATTTTATATGTTTCGCTTTCAAAAACAGTACCGCCTTACAGTGCACCACACAAATGTAGTTCAGATACCTATTACAATGGAACAATTGCACAAAGTCAATAAGAAAATAAATGAAGTACATGTATCTCTATTCTCTTTACTAAAGACAACGGGGGGGGGGGGGGGGGGGGGGAGAGGGGGGGATGGTTGAGAAAATAATCTGACATATTTATCTATTCAGCCGAATCCGAAATATATTATCATTTTTTGCAGACTTTCGACATGTTTCGTTCGTCAGATCCAAATATTCTTCAACATAAAGAACGCGGAACTCTCTGATTAGTCTATATATCAAGACGTGAATTTTTCGTTATCATACTCAGGTTATCCTTTAGTAGAAAAGAAGATGCCGTGAGCAAGTATTTTCAAATTTGAAGTAAAGTTATGTTGATGAAGTTGAAGATTGATAACGTTGAAGACACAGGAAAGCAAATACGACGACACTTGTCAATTTCTAGCAGTTTTAATTTGGTGTTAAAGTCACACAGTTTATTGACAAATAAAGTTACAAATATATAAGATATTGATTATAAAAGTAATAGTGTTACAGTAACATCTAAGCAATTATATTAAATCCACTCAAAATCACACTTTAAAAGCGGTGTCAATTAAAATAGTATATATGGTGAATAAAACATAGACGTTAACACAGTTTATAAAGTAATGGCTGGAATCCAAATTTATGTTTGAAACAAAAGTAATTGAAGTAAATTTCACAATGTTCTGACGGTTATTCCGATATGACTGGTAATTATCAAGCCAACAACGCTGTCTAAAAGTATTACACTTTATCTCTATATCCAATCTTCTGTTATTTATATCCCTGAATAATTAACTGCCCTCCATTAACTGCTAAACAGGTGCTAAGTTTACACAATGCACAGGATGTGTTAGACAAGTAATTAATCATCAGAAGGAATCAAAAATGTAAGCAATCAACAAAATATGTTTGGTTTTACAATAATTCCAATCTCATCAACATATATGTATTTAAAGCATTTTCATTGGACAACGTCAATTTTTTAAAAACATTTATTTTTCGTTAAAACCCCCTTGAGGACCGGACTACTTTTTTTACGTTTTCAAGCGTAAATAAAGATGGCGGCTTATTGCAAAGGACGCAAGAACATAAATCTATCAACAATCGCTATTCAGTTGTTATACTAACCAAATGGCGTACACCACGTTTCAATATATATTGAAATATAACACAAATAGTTGTTAGTTTGTTGATTTCTTTTTCACTTTTATTGCTTTATTACCGTCTGTATGGAAACATTTAAAAATAAAAAAACACTAGAACTAGATCCATATGTTAAAACTTGTTTTAATGTGTTTCGGAAGTCAATAGTTTAGAAAACAATTTTGTACGACTATGTAAAGACATGTATATTGGGCATTCCTATTACCTCTAGCCTAAAATAATGGCATTAATAATAAATCGATTTATAAGGTATACAAGGGATAAATAATGCAACATTAAATGAAATCTGAACCCTTGTTAAAATTATTTCGACAGAGGTTGCAGAGAACCAGACATTTACAACGGACCCAATGCCAACCACTTCTCTCCCTACAACGGACCCACTGCCAACTACTTCTCTCCCAACAACGGACCCACTGCTAACCACAGACTCTCCTGTCACAACTGAACAATTGCCAACCATTGACCCACACTCGACAACTGAACAACTCGCAATCGAGGATCCGCTTCCACTTAAAACAAATGAATCAGCGCAAGAAACGCAAATTTTTGCAACCAATCCCTCAAAGAGATTCAAAAGTCTGAATGAAACAGCCTTGAAAACATTGGAAGTCAATGCTTACAGTAAGGCAACAAAGCAGAACACAAAATGGGGTGTTAGAGTTTTCGATGGTAAACAATCTTTAAGATTATTTTCTGAATTACAGTTATGCTGTAAAACCGCAATAAAAATAGGTATTTTTATGCAATGAAGAAATTAGTTATTGATTAGTTTTTTTTTACTATACTTTATCTCATGTGAAAAGAATACAATACAAATATATAAATTTGAAAGCATGTTTTTAGTATTTTTAACATGGTGCCTTATTTGAAACCGTTACAAATACACAAAAAGTGAGATCGCAGTCGCCCGTTGGATGCCATGGTAACAGGACAATAAAAATAGGCAGCCAGTACTGGAGTCGAACCATAGACCTTTGGCTTACAGGGCAAATGCTCTAACGACTGAGCTAGCCATATTACTTACATACATTTGTCTCCGTACAGAATACGTCGACACTGTGACACTTAAGATTTTCTAATTATTGCTTATTTAGGCGTCCACATGTAAAATTATTACATTTTTTTACTATAATGAAATTTACTTCCACGAATGTGTAATATATATTAACCGTACACAACTTTACTTATAATATAATAAAAAAATCAGTTTCATTTCGTCGAAAAGTTGTGTTACCGGTAGTTGTTGACAGGTTAAAAATCTATATCTCTCATATTTTTTTTTATAAAAGCCTGGCTCTGTTAGCTCGGTTGGTAGCAACATTGACTATCAACGCACGGGTCATGAGTCGTAATCCCCTCCCGGCCACAATCTTTGTAAATGATGGACAAATATAAAACTGTGTGTAGAATGTTATATAGTTAGTTTATTCGGTGAATCTAGTGTTAAGGTTATTGGTTACTTGTGTAGAGAGTGACTAGATTTCACTGACCCTCTGTTAGCCTTATTGGAATTAAAATGAGGCTAAATATTCAATCAATCCTTTCAATAAAACCATGCGTATATCGTTACAAGTGCTTGTGTTCCTTATCCCCTTTTCTCCGGATTCTTACTAGAAATAACATGTTTTCCAAAAATATTCATTAAATGAGATGAGCAATATTCAATTTGCAAGTGTGTTAGTCCTGCCAGTGGCATGTTATTGGTCACTGGTCTTGCAAATGCCACATCATTCACTGATAAAAAAGCATTGTTATAATTAGAACTGAAATCAAGATGTTTGTCAAAAGCATTTTTAAATGTTATTCTTTTCAGAATAGTGCAGTGAAAGTTTAGATAATCTGATTGATTTTCTGACGGTTTCAGCAAGTTGACCTGAGCCAACTATCACGGTCAGGGAACTCTGTCACAACGTAGAGTGATTTCGCGTCGACAGTTTGTCACAGATTCACGTCGACAGTATTATTGTTTTGAAAATCTTGTCACAGTTGCTAGTCGATAGCTGGGACATAATCGCTGATATGTTTATATAATCAAACGTATGAAGTATATATTTGATATTCCGGGGAATGTTGTGTATTATAAGTAAAATACGATCAAATTGAACATCTGATTATGAATATTTCTTCAAGTTTAGAATTTTTAAAATGTCACAGGTTTGTGACGACAGGGTAACGGAGGCGTGTCGATCCTTATTTGAATGTCACGGATTCAGTGTCGATAGTTTTAACATTGTAGAATAGTGCAACCCTACGCAAATACTGCCATTTATACTTCGAGTCTCGTATAGAGGTTGTCCGGCATATAGTTTTAGAGCATTGTCGTTATGTTACGGATTATGTATGTGAAAATTAGAACCGACACACGGAAGCAAAACAATATCTCGGTACTTACAACCCAAAAGCAATAGTCATGTTTCGTGAGACTTGCGCTGGTAGTTTAAAACTCTACATATAACGAATCATTTTAGGGAAAAAATTGTCAATTTTATACCTATTTCCGTATTTACGTTTTGAGTGATGTATTTATCAAGCTCATCGATTGAGTCATGTCTTGTCCTCAATTAACTGCCCAAGTTTGAGACTCGGATTAAAATCTTCCGTTATTCTCCATTATTCGTTTTCTTTTATCTAACAAATAAGAAATTAAATTAAGATTTGAACTTGTAACTTTTTCAAACTTTTCTGGATTAATAAAATACAACACATATTGTAACGTTAGATTCGTTTTTTATGAAATAATAAAACAAAATGTACACAAAAACTATCATGATCTGCAGCGGAAAACATGAAAGACAAGTTAGGGTAACGTGAAAATCCGCAAGTATATTTGGGATTCTGGAGATGTGCTTATTTACACATGTTAATATATCGTACATTTGACCCACACTTACAAAAAAATAAATCTTGTATTTATGTGTTTTATACGTTTTATATGAGTATATGATCATTTGAAGAGAAAAATATGTTGTAATGTTATCTTATATATAGGTCCTACTCAGCAAAAAAAAACGTCCTTCTTTTTTTATAACTGATGTAGCTCTGCCTTTGTTTCATACCCAATGTACATATATTTTTTACCCTGGCGATGTTGAGATCATATGCACCGTGTACATAGCACTTAGTGCTCAAATCATTCATTTCCACGTGCACATGCAGTCGACAGTCCACGTCATACGATTCATGCAATAGAGGCCAATTTGATTTTTTTTTAGTTTTTTCACAATTTTCAACATGCAACGGACTTCTGAAACGGATGCAATAAAATGATAGCGGGTGGGGTAGCGGCCGTGGTGGTCGCATTCCAGTTATGGTGCTGTCGCAAATATAATGAGCGACTTAAGACACGTTTCCGATAAACCTGAACTGTTTACAAGCGCAGCGATCTCGTAAACTGTAAACCTGGAGAGACAAAGACCGGATCCGAACGTTGACGTACTTACGTCGGTGTCTGTTGCCAGCTACCTTCGCTGCTGGGCAGCATGGCGTTTCAGTACAGACTATTCGTTACCGTTTGCGTCGTAACTCCCAACTAATCAGAGTAGCGCGGCGCCCAAACACTAGTACTGGTCAAATAATAACCAGACGTCACATCGCCGCCATGTTTTTATGTGTGCGACGTCGTCTGAACTGGAGCTAAATGGCAGCCCATGTTCACAAGGCAATACTTGACCCAGGTCAATGTTTTCACATGGCCGGAAGTTTCCCTTGATCCTTGCAAAAATTAAGAATATCTGGGTCATTAAAATGATAATCTCTGTGATTTAGCTCAGGCGTTGCTACGGTGATCGAGTAATTTGCACGCACGCACGCATGCACACACACACACACACCGACTTCCCTGTGGTATCACTATGAAGATGTTCGTGCTAGCCAGACTTAGCGAAATGATATCAATCCGCAAATAAATGAATAGTTTTATACATGCCTCATTTGCATAGGTAAGACATAATTTGGCTAGTAAAAAATTCCACGTAACTTCTGACCGGCTTAATTGATCTGTTTTCTCGTTCCTGGAACGATGTCATCGGCAGAGGAAAGAAGTCATCATCTACTGACAGTCATGACATTTAATGTAAAATGAAATGTTTTATTTTCGAAAATCTGAGCTGTTTCATTGGTGGCTGAGAAAGGACATCTAATCAATGATAAGCCTTCATCCAGATCACAATACAGCGAGGAATCTTAGACAAAAGATATGTCCATTTCTGCAAATAGTGTCGACTTGAATCTGTGACCCTGTAGAGAAGAATCCGTGACATTTAAATCAACATCAACACAAACCTGTGACACGTGAAGTTTTTTTCAAACGGAATTTCTCACATGGTATTAGTAAAAAGTCAATTAGTCATAACTCTTTTTTTAAACAAAAATACTTAAACAACAATTATAAATTATGTTTTGCACTGATTAATGTTTGTGTTGTCAATTTCATCTCTACTTTCGTTTTACATACATATTTAGCGAGGATTTATTAATTCTGGCGTTTTAAACATTTACTAATTCACACATGATTGTTTGGAACATTGAAAATACTAATTAATATCAGTTGAAACTCAATCTTGTAAAAAGTTTAAAACTTATAGCTGTATCCAGTAAATAATTGACTTTATATATCAATGCCGTGTTTCCTGCATCAGATCGACGTGAATCTGTGACAAACTGTCGACGCGAATCACTCTACGTTGTGACAGAGTTCCCTGACCGTGAACTATTAAGAACGTTTTATGCTGAAGCGACTCCAAAAAAAAACAAAAAAGCAGACAGCATCCACTGACAAGCGAGCAGGCATAAGAGTACCACAAGAACTTCGATATTGTGAAAGACAAAATTTTTAAGAGAGCCAACAGCATGCTAAGTGCAAAGCTGAAGTTAAATTTGAAGCAGGGATCGTCACAACCACTAAAGAATTTTCCTAATTATTGAGACCAAAGATTTAGAAAAAAATAATGCTTAATTACAAAATTGTAACCCAGTTTCATTACGGTTCAAGATGTGGTACATATTAGGGTATCATTTTGTCGCCCGGGGTGTTGAGTTTCACCATCAACTGAAAACAACGTCTCTTATTTTTTTAAGAGATGACTCTGGCCTGGAATATGTTACGTTGGCGCACGAAACCCGACAGAAAAACCGCCAAGGTGGCCTCGAGTCAACAGCAGAATCTGTGGAAACACCAGACAAACAAATGTATGCTACTGGGGGATTCGAAAACTTAATATGTTGTACCAATGCAGTGCATCGACCAAACTTCTATTGAAACTACTGACGCTATACGTGCCTATACAATGTACATAGCCTTGATCTGCCCGACACGATAATTCACGTCACATAATTTAGCTATTTTGTTACACTGATCCATATGCTGTGAAGAGCAGTTCTCCGCCAACAACTTCCTGCGTTGAAAACTGAATTTGCTGTCATTTGTAAGAGCATCTTTAAATGTTAATTTCTGGAAAAAATATTTACCAAAACCTTTTTTTCATTATGAATATTAAACTTTATACTACTGGATACTACTTATAACTATTATTAAGGTCAATTCAAAATTACAGCTCAAACAGTTTGTAAAATACTGAGATAAATGGAATTAAAGTAGTAAAATAACCACCCTGTCCAATTGGAATTCTTATATTCCAATTGGCATTAGTTTCCAATGGAAGGTAACGATTTTCAAGCAGTCAATTCCAAGGTAAAGGGTCCAATTGGAAGATTCTATTTAAAGATTCTATAAACAGAATCGTCCAATTGGAATGTTACAATCCAATTGGACGATTCTATTTATAGATCAAATATTTTGTTTACGAGTAGAGTAGGAGCGTGTATATGTATGTGAGTGAATGTAGGCAAGCGCTTGTATGTGAGTGCAGCGTTGGTGCTTGTGTTAGTGTGTTTGTGTGTCCGTCAGTGTGTGAGTGAAGCGTACGTGTGATTGAATATTTCTATGCACGTGAATGCACGTGCGTGCATACAAGTGCATTAATACTATAAGTAGTAGTGGCAGCAATTACAATAACAACAGTAACAGCAAAAGCGGCAGAAGTAGAAGTAGCAGTAGAAGTAGTATAAGAAATAGTACAAGTTGTTGTAGTAATAGTTGTAACAGTAGTAGTAGTAGTTAAAGTAGTAGTAGTGACAGGGGTCACGACAGTAGTAGTAGAAGTGGTTGATGTGTTGGTGGTAGTAGTAGTAGTAGTAGTAGTAGTAGTAGTAGAAGTAGTACACGTAGTAGTAGTAGTAGTAGTAGTAGTAGTAGTAGTAGTAGTAATAGTAGCAGTTGTAGAAGTAGTAGTGGTAGTGGTAATAATGACGATGGTGATGGTAGTAGTAGAAGTACTAGTAGTAGAAGTGGTGGTGATGGTGGTGGTGGCGGTAGTAGTAGTAGAAGTGGCTGTGTAGGTAGAGGATGTAGAAGTAGAAATGGTAGTAAAGGTAGTGGTGGTGGTGGTTGTAATAGTAGTATTAGAAGTGGTGGTGGTGGTGGTGGTGTTGGTGGTGATAGTAAGTAGTAAAAGTAGTGATGGTGGTGGTGGTGGTGGTAGTAGAAGAAGTAGTAGTGTCAGAAGTGGTGGTGGTAGTAGTAATAGTAGAAGTAGTAACAGTAGTATCAGGAGTGGTGATAGTAGTAGTAGTAGAAGTAGTAATAGTTGTAATAATGGTAGTAGTAGTAGTAGTATTAGTAGTAGTGGTGGTGATGGTGGTGGTAATAGCAGAATTTGTAGTAGTTATAGCGGTGGTGGTGGTTGTGGTGGTGGTTGTAATAATAGTAGCAGAATTAGTAGTAGATGTGGTGGTGGTGGTGGTTGTTGTAGTAATATTGGTGGTGGTCGTGGTGGTTTTGTTAGTAGTAGTAGTAGTAGTAGTAGTAGTAGTAGTAGTAGTATCAGTAGTGCTGTTGGTAGTAGTAGTGGTAGTTATAGCAGTAGTAGTGGTAGTAGTAGTATTAGTAATAGTAGTAGCAGCAGTAGTAGTAAAAGTAGTATCAGGAGTGGTAGTGGTGGTAGTGGTAGTAGTAGTAGTAGTAGTTGTAGTAGTAGTAGTAGTAGAAGTAGTAGTAGTAGTAGTAGAAGTGGTAGTAGTAGTAGTAGTATTGGTGGTGAAAGTGGTGGTAGTAGTAGAAGTGGTAGTGATGGTGTTGGTAGTAGTAGTAGTAGTAGTAATAGTAATAGTAGTATAAGTAGTAGAAGTAGTAATAGTAGTAGCAGCAGTAGTAGTTATAGTATTAGTATCAGTGGTGATCGTAGTAGAAGAAGTATTATCAGTATTGGTTGTCGTAGTAGTAGTAGTTGTAGTAGTATTAGCACCAGCAGTACCAGCAGCAGTAGTAGTAGTAGTAGTAGTAGTAAGTAGTAGTAGAAGTATTGTATCAGTATTGGTGGTATTAGTAGTAGTAGTAGTAATAGTAGTAGTAGTAGTAATAGTAGTAATAGTAGTAGTAGTAGTGGTTGTAGTATTACTAACGGTGGTTGTGGTTTTGGTACTAGTAGTATAAGTGGTAGTTGTGATGGTAGTAGTAGTAATTTGTAGTTATAGTTGTAGTGGTGGCGCTGGTGTTGGTGCTGGTAGTAGTAGTAGAAGTCGTAATAGAAGTAGTAGTGGTGGTAGTAGTAGCTGTTTTAGTAGTAGTAGAAGTATAGTAGTAGTAGTAGTAGTAGTAATAGTGGTAGTAGTAGTAGTAGTTGTAGATATAGTGGTGGTGATGGTGGTGGTGGTAGTAGTAGTAGCGGTAATGGTAGTAGAAGTAATAGTAGTGGCGTTGCTTATAGCAGTAGCAGTTATAGTAATATTAGTATTATTAGTATTGGTATTAGTAGTAAAAGTATTATTATTATTATTAGAAGTAGTAGTGGTAGTTATGACGGTGGTGATGGTAGTGGTAGAAGTAATAGTAATAGTTGTATTAGTGATGGTAATGATGGTGGTAGTGGTAGTAGTAGTAGTAGTGGTTGTGCTAGGTAGTGGATGCAGTAGTAGAAGAAGTAGTGATGGTGGTGGTGGTGTTAGTAGAAGTAGTAGAAGTAGTAGTAGTAGTTGTGGTGGTGGTAGTAGTAGTAGTAGTAGTTGTGGTGTTGGTAGTAGTAGTAGAAGTAGTAGTAGTAGTAGTAGTATAAGTTGTATCAGTCGTGGAAGTGGTAGTAGTAGTAATAGTTATAAGCGTAGTAGTAATAATAGTAGTGTTGGAGATGGTGGTGGTAAGTAGTAGAAGTGAAAATAGTGGTAGTGGTAGGTGGTTGTGGTAGTGGTGGTGGTAATGGTAGTAGTAGTAGTAGTAGTAGTAGTAGTAGTAGTAGTAGTAGAAGTAGAAGTAGTAGTAGTAGAAGTAGTATCAGTATTGTTGGTGGTAGTAGTAGTAGTAATAACAGTAGTAGCAAGTATTTGTAGTAATAGTAGTTTAAGCAGTGGTGGTTGTAGTATTAGTAGTAGTAGTAGAAGTAGTAGAAGTAGAAGTAGTAGTAGTAGAAGTAGTATCAGTATTGGTGGTGGTAGTAGTAGTAGTAATAACAGTAGTAGCAGTATTTGTAGTAATAGTAGTTTTAGCAGTGGTGGTTGTAGTATTAGTAGTAGTAGTAGTAGTAGTAGTAGAAGTAGTAGTAGTAGTAGTAGTAGAAGAAGTAGTAGTAAAAGCAGTAGTAGTTGTAGTGGTTGTAGTAGAAGTAATGGTGGTGGTGGTTGTGGTTCTAGTAGTAGTAGTGGTAGTTGTGATGATAGTAAAAGTAATTAGCAGTAATAGTTGTAGTGGTTAGGTGTAGGTGTAGGTGGTGCCGGTGGTAGTAGTAATAGTAGTAAAGTAGTAGTGGTGGTAGTAGTAGTAGTAGTAGTAGTAGTGGTAGTGGTAGTGGTGGTGGTGAAGATGGTGGTAATAGTAGCGGTAGTGGTATTAGAAGTAGTATTAGTAGTAGTAGTAGTAGTAGTATTAGTAGAATTAGTAGTAATGATGGTGGTAATTGTTGTGGTAGTAGTAGTTGTAGTAGTGGTGGTGGTGATGTTGATAATAGTATGTGTAGAAGTGATGGTGATGGAGGTATTAGAAGTAGTAGTAGTAGTTGTGGTGGTGGTAGTAGTAGTAGTAGTAGTAGTAGTAGTAGTTGTGATGGTGGTGGTGGTGGTGTAATTAATAGTAGTAATAGTTGTGGTTGTGGTGGTAGTAGTAGTGGTAGAAGAAGTAGTAGTAGTAATAGTAGTATTAGTAGTAGTAGTAGTAGTAGAAGAAGAAGTAGTAAAAGCAGTAGTAGTTGTAGTGGTTGTAGTAGAAGTAATGGTGGTGGTGGTTGTGGTTCTAGTAGTAGTAGTGGTAGTTGTGATGATAGTAAAAGTAATTAGCAGTAATAGTTGTAGTGGTTAGGTGTAGGTGTAGGTGGTGCCGGTGGTAGTAGTAATAGTAGTAAAGTAGTAGTGGTGGTAGTAGTAGTAGTAGTAGTGGTAGTGGTGGTGGTGAAGATGGTGGTAATAGTAGCGGTAGTGGTATTAGAAGTAGTATTAGTAGTAGTAGTAGTAGTAGTATTAGTAGAAGTAGTAGTAATGACGGTGGTAATTGTAGTGGTAGTAGTAGTTGTAGTAGTGGTGGTGGTGATGTTGATAATAGTATGTGTAGAAGTGATGGTGATGGAGGTATAAGAAGTAGTAGTAGTAGTTGTGGTTGTGGTAGTAGTAGTAGTAGTAGTAGTAGTAGTAGTAGTTGTGATGGTGGTGGTAGTAGTAGTGGTAGAAGAAGTAGTAGTAGTAATAGTAGTATTAGTAGAAGTAGTAGTAGGAGGAGTAGTAGTAGTAGTAGTAGTAGTAGTAGTAGTAATAATAGTAGTAGTAGTAGTAGTAGTAGTAGTAGTAGTAGCAGTAGTGATCGTTTTAGTTGTAGTAGTAGTGGTGGTGTTGGTGATGGTGGTGGTAGTGGTGGTTGTGGTGTTATTAATATTAGAAGTGATATTAGTAGTATTACTACTACTATGTTATGTTAGTGTTTGTATTTTAGTAGAAATCATCGTAGGTAGTAACAGAAATAGCGGTACTTGTAATAAAATCTGACTCAAATCTGAGTATTTTGACTCAAAGTAAACACCGTTGTTAAAGTATGTTTTCTTTCGTTGCCCCAACATATTATTAATACTTGCTTTTTAAAAAAAAATAGTGAAAGTATTGATAAGCCACACAATTTTTTAAACGATAACATGCCGAAACAGCATGTTTAAAAAAAGTTCGGACACTATGGCGTCACACAGCGTGAGCTAATCAGTGACAATGTGTTAATGTATTCCCGTAGTCATATGCTGTTGGACAATGTGGGATAAAAGAAGGTAGTAATTGATGTCCTGTATGTACTTTAAGAAAATCAATTTTATACCTCACTGGTGGGCAAATCAAACACTTGAGAACAGATAATAAAATGGAAATAATAAACGTACTTCTATAATAAATTGCTAATCATATAATATAATCAGAATATGTGCCAAACTGTGCTATGAACTTTTAAAACTTACGCGGAACAAAATTGTAGAAATAAGGTTTAGAATATCAGTTAAAATACATATATTTAAAGAATAACGATAAAGTACATTTTATAATCTAGGAATACTATTTTACTGGCATATAATTTATGTCCACAGCTGTAAAGACTGCTTTATACTTGAACTCTATTTGCTCCATTGTCGTATACATCCTTTTACATTGCTATGGCTCCCGAGACACTGATGTATACTGATAATAAAAATACACATATATCCATAATCAAGTTATCATTTACGAAGATGCTGTTAAATTCGTAAAGTGCTCGTGAAAAACTATAAAAAAGGACTTTAGATATATTTCAAAAAAATATATACTCAATTATACTCAAATATAAACAATTTGTAATTAACTTGCGCAGAAATAAAATTCGTTATTTAATATGTTTAGTTCTAGTCTGGTCGACCCGGTGTCAGTATAACGTGTCCGAAAGGGTTCCGTGCCATGTGTGGTAGCGCTAAGAAAAGTGTCGCAAGAAATCTAGAATACACACCATCGCGATATGAACATTTTTGTTCAAAGTGATGCTAACCCTATACAACATAAATCGTTCTAGTATATATGTAGTTTATAAAATAATAGGATTTGTCGAGTAAAAGACCAAATCTGGTTATTGAAGGAGGACACCGCTTCTAAATACCTTTATTCATGTATTTGCGTCATTATTACAGTAACGTGATTATTACAGGAACTCTGTTTTATCAACTTCCTTTTTCAGGCGTTCAGGGTTTCGGGAAGCTGTTTGCACATCCAATCGCAGAACAATTATTAATAACCCATTGTGTGTCTATGTATTGCAAAAATTACCCCTCCCACATCCTATTGCTATAGGTATGTCTTTTGATACAGTTTTCTGTTGTTCTTTATATATATTTTCAGGATCTCTCCTAGAAGTCGTTTTCTGGCATGCAAGACAGACCTGTTCCAATCGTCGTGGCTTCTGCAGAGGACGAAATATACACATGTTTCCTATAAAGACGACTGGCAGTATTTCGCGGTCACAACTAAATTAACCCCGTTAATGAACCCTCACACATAAACAAATTATTTGTACCAAATTTATCTGTTAGAATTAACAAAATAATATAGCATACAACAGGTCATTAAACATGTCTAATTGTGTGAAGTATCGCCTTTGATTGCTATTTTTAGTTTATTTTAGTTTGCGTGATATCGATATACATAATACAATTTAACCAAACAGAATGATAGAAACTATATCTAAAATTTGAATAAGATATAACACGTTTTATTTAAGGTATCAAATAATTCTTATAAATTTGAATTGAATGCAATAACGGATTTATTAAGTAACAGAAATGTGCTGTTTTGATTATGATCACCATCATCGTCGTCGTCATCGTCGTCGTCGTAGTCGCCGCCGCCGCCACCACCACCATTGGTCTCTCTCTCTCTCTCTCTCTCTCTCTCTCTCTCTCTCTCTCTCTCTCTCTGTTATAATCAAGTATGTGACGGTGTGATAATATATTAAGACGTTCTTCTTATATCAATGGGATTACAGAAAGAAGTATAAAATGTTATATAATAATGCATATGCGCCTCACTAACAAACATGTGTGGAGCGCGTGGTCTAGTAGTAGAGCACCGAACCCATGATCGGAGGGTCGTGGGTTCGATTTTCTGCCACGGATTATGTGTGGTATCCTTGAGCAAGACTCTTTTCCGCATAATTATGCTTAGTATTGTTCTAACCAGGAAGACTTCGAGCATGATTTGACTAAGTTGTAAGAACTTGTTTCACAATCGAAGTAAAATAAATTAGTTTAAACTTCATACATTTACCATGCGAACAATATTCTTTACAATAGTACAAGATACGATTTATATCGTAGAAAACTTTCATAATCTAGACATATTGTTCATGCAATAAACTATCAAAATGTATATCATTTAGGTACACTTTATCCCAACACCCCGTGGAGAATTGCCCTTAGGATATTGAAAAGATTAGATGAACAATTGACTTTAATTGCTATAGGATGAAAATCATTTATAAATTAGAAATTAAAAACAAAGTATAAATAAAATTGCAAGTTTCAATTCTATTTAAAATATGCACTAACAGTTAAAAACGGTAATTTATTAAGAAACTGAAAGTATATCATGGGCACATTCGCGCCAATTTAGAAAATTATTTAAAAAAACGAGTACCACATTTGATCATATATGCTGTACTGAAGACACTAGAGATACATTACAGATTAAACCATGCAGATATCCTCAAGGAGAGGCCAAATGTAACCGATGCATTATTTGTCACACCTAACACTCACCTGTTAATTGCTCATTGATTAGTTAGAGCCAGATGTACAAACTAACTAAAACATGTGTTACATTGTATATACATACTGGCATTGACCAAATGAAAACATGTTTGTTTGTCTTAATCCTAAAGGCTGCAATTAATTGTAATAAGATATGTGTGACGAATTTGCACAGTTAAACAAAGTAACTTCCCTTACTATAATCGCCGCCAATGGCTTTTACAATTATAATATAAGTAGCAATTATATTGTGAACATTATTTATAATATCTATTCTATCAACAACCAGTTATGTTAGTTTGCTCATTAAATATATAATACTCATTGGGCCGTTTGACGCTAGGTGGCACGGTGTGAGTGACTATATACACATATGTTTCAATGTAAATTGGGAGTCCATGCCAGACCGCCGTAGTGTCGTAAAGGGACCAAGGAGCATTACGTGTTGCTACTGGAGAAAAAAGTGACTGGAATTTTGAGCCAAGACCATCACAAACTAGCTCCCTGGTTCTTATATAAGCTAGCTTATAAGAGGGTTGCAAGTAGTTGATGGTAGAGTACGGGCTGTAGTCTGCCTATATTCAATAGACGGAAGAAAGAGTTTTCACCAAAAACTGCAGCCCCTGTTATCTCTAAAGCTTAGTTTCACATAGGGTGGAAAGTAGTTGATGACAAAGTTGTAATCAGCTGAACACAGATAGTTGATCAAAGTTTATATACTGTGTATAGTTTACATATTGTTTGACTGTGATTTGTAATGATTAACTGTTTTTAAACGAAACATTTAAAGAATCATTTGTAACTAATCAACCGGCAGGCAGCCCATAGAAAAATGATTATATCAGTTAACTGAGTTTAGCTATTCTTTTTATATAGTTGAACATTTATGCATTACCGCTCGTGCATGTTAACATGTTAAGTCATTTCGACTAGCACAAACTCGGTTCACGTTAAATATGTAATTCGACGTCGTTTCGCGAAAGGTCTGCATAAACACCAGTTTTGGAAGAAAAGTTATACAGAAAACTATCGATTCTTTTTTATAACAACAGTTATTAAGTCCATCTTAAGAGGTTTTATGCATAATAACATCCTTTTTAATTCCTAATACTTAATAAGAATACATAAAAATATAAATACAATGACCATAGAATTGTTGTGGTTTTTTTTGTGTTTTTTTTTTGTTTGTTTTTTTGATAAACTTGTGCGTGTACTTATTTACCCCATAACACAATTTAAATTGCTTTATAATTTCATGAACACACCAGAATTAAAGACCAAAAATGTCCCCGATAATCTCCCCGGGTGGGGGTCATAATAACGATAAAAATGACCGTGCTATAATCTGGAATATGGAAATTCACGAGAACAACTGAAGGTTGGCGATGTTTGCCAACTTGAAAAAAAAAAATAAATTAGTGTTTCTAAAAAGTGTAAAAAGGACCAGAGAGATAAATTCTTATTTTAATATCAATAATGTCATTGGAAAGTTTAATACAATATCGTGTTATGCTAATAAGTACAAATTTGGAATAATGTGGTTGAAATAAGGTGTCGGAGATAATATATCAAGTTTCATCCTGACAAAATACTCAAATTTCTTACTTAACACTATATTTTCATACGCGACACTAGATTTTCTCAATTGATACACAGAATCCTTACTTGCCTATAGATTTTCTTACTGGGAACTAAAATTTCTAATCTATATATACTAAACTTCCTTGCACTAGATGTTCTAATCTATATTCACTCAACATCCTTACAAAACAATTTAATTTCTTATTTGACACTAAATTTTCATATGCGACACTAGATTTTCTTACCTGATACACAAAATAAATACGTGACTATAGATTTTCTTACTACGAACTTTATTTACTAATTTATCTATACTGAACAATCTTAAACTATATTCAAATTGTTTATTTGACACTTTGCTTTCATACTCGACACTAGCTTTTCTCTCATGATACACATATTCCTTAATTGACTATCGATTTTTCTTACTGGGTACTAGAATTTCTAATCTTTATATACTCAATATCCTTTCACGACATTTTAATTCCTTATTTGACACTATATTTTCACATGCGACACCAAATTTTCACATTCGATACAACATCCTTACTTGACTATAGATTTTTCTTACTGGGCACTAGATTTTCTAATTAATATACACTCAACATCGTTACAAAACATTCCAATTTCTTATTTAACACTAAATTTTAATACGCGGCACTATATATTCTCACTTGATACACGAAATCCATACGTGACTATAGATTTTCTTACCACGAACTTGATTTTCTAATATTATACATACTCAACATACTTAAACTGTATTCAAATTCTTTATTTGACACTTTATTTTCATACTCAACATCCTTACACAACATTCAAGTTCCTTATTTGACACTATATTTTCATACCTGACACTAGATTTACTCACTCGTTACATAACATCCTTACTCGACTATAGATTTTTCTTACTGGGCACTAGATTTTCTTATCTATATAATTATACTCAACATCCCGAAATAAGACTTCAAATTCCTTATTTGACACTAGATGTTCATACGTGACACTAGATTTTCGCGCTCAATACACAACATCCTTAATTGACTATAGATTTTTCTAAGTTGGCACTAGATTTTCTAATCTATATATACTAAACATCCTTACACAACATTTAAATTCCTTATTTGACACTATATGTTCATACACGACACCAAATTTTCGCATTCGATACAATCCATCCTTACTCGACTATATATTTTTCTTACTGACCACTAAATTTTCTAATCTATATATACTCAACATCCTTACACATCATTAAAATTCCTTATTTGGCACTTTATTTTCATACACGACACTAGATTTTCTCACTCAATACACAACATCTTTACTTGACTATAGAGTTTTCTTACTGGGCACTATACTTTCTAATCTATATACACTCAACTTCCTTACAAGACATTCAAATTCCTTATTTATTTTTATAATCGACACAAAACTTTCGCACTTGATACACGAAAACCATACGTGACTATAGATTTTCTTACTAGGAACTAGATTTTGTAATTTATGTTTACTCAACATCATTTTCATACGCAACACAAAATTTTCTCATTCGATACACAACATCCTTACTCGACCAACGTTCTGACTGAGCACAAAATGTTCTAATATATATATACTCAGCATCCTTACACAACATTTCAATTCTTTGTTTGACACCATATTTTCATATGCGACACTAGATTAACTCACTCGATACACATCATCATTACTCGACTATAGGTTTTTCTTACTGGGTACTAGAATTTCTAATCTATATAATTATACTCAACATGCTGACACAGATTCAAATTCCTTATTTGACACTATAGGTTTATACGTGACAATATATTTTCTCTCTCGATACACAACATCCTTACTTGACTATAGATTTTTCTTACTGGGCACTAGATTTTCTAATCTATATCCACTCAACATCATAACACTACATTCAAATTTCTTATTTAACACTATATTTTTATACGTGGCACTAGATTTTCTCACTCGATATATATCATCCTTTCTTGACTATAGATTTTTCTTACTCGACACTAGATTTTCTAGTCTTTATTTACTCAACATCAATACACGACATTCAAACTCTTATATTACACTATATTGTCATACTTGACACTATATTTTCTTACTCCAAACACAACACCCTTGTTTGACCATAGATTTTATTGACTGGGCACTAGAATTACTAATCTGTATGTACTCAACATTCTTACACTACATGTACATTCAAATTCCTTGTATACTATGTGTAACTATGTGTACTCAACATGCTTATGCGACATTTGATTTGCTTATTTGACACTATATTGTCATATGCGACATTAGATTTTCTCACTCATTCCGACACATCCATACTCGACTATAGATATTTCATACTGGGCACTAGATTTTCTAGTCTATGTATACTCAACATCCTTATGTGACATTTGATTTCCTTATTTGACATTTTATTTCTATACGCGACATTAGATTTTCTCACTCGATACCCAACATCCTCACTCAGCTATATATTTTTCTTACGGTGCACTAGATTTTCTAATCTGTATATACTCAACATCCTACAGAGCATTCAATTGTCTTGTTTGACACTATATTTTCATATGCGACACTCGATACATAACATATTTACTCAACACTATTTTTATTACTGGGTACTAGATTTTCTAATTTATATATACTCAAAATTTGGTTTACATATTATTTTCTTACACCACACTTAATTTCAAAACTTAAAATGATAAAGGTTATGAATTTCTGAAAAGTGAATCAACCATCAATATTTCTAAATATGACGTCACACCATGAAGTTGTCAAATTAAATATAAATTACTCATCAAAAGCACTCATAAATTCCTTCAGCCTGTTAATCTTTATCTTAAAAATAGTTTCAATTTCCCCATTGTTAATTTTTTATAGAAAATTAATATAACTATAAAAAACATAAAGATTTGTATGTGGTCACATTATTTTTTGAAAGCGAGGCAAAATATTGTGAAACAAATACCTGGATTTAATCTCTTTTATTTCCCTAAAAACACAATGAAAAATATATTTTTATATGTTTGATGTTGAATGATATACTAAACTTGCTTTCTTAAAGGTCATAGAATAAAATAAAATAATTAACATTGTTTATTCAGAGTCAAGATCTTTCTAAATGGTACACGCGAAGAAACAATGGCGGCGAAATGTTGATTTTTGGAAATGGTTACATTTTGGTGGAACATTAAATGTTTTTATCAATTTAAGCTGATTAAGATAACTTTAAAAGACTCGGCGATTGAAAATATAGTATACCAAATGGTTATTGTGAAAGATTCATACTGGTATTTTTGATATCTTTCGTGAATTAAGGTTTGGAAAGAACCATTTGTTGCCGAAAATATACATTGCTCGGAAATAAGTAAATTGTGGATAATTTTTTTTCTAATAAAACTTAATTTATCGGTAACTTTGACAATGTGACCTATTGTAAATGTATTATATCAAATGAGTATTGTCAGGTTTTCTTGTTTCTTTCTTGAGTATCTTTCGAGAATTAAGGTTTCGAAAAAGAACGCATTGAGAATAAAACCGACATTTTGTCAATATTGTTTGATTTTGAATGTGATTTTAAACATTATATTGGACGAACTATTTCTTCTAACCTTTACCGATTTAAAGTTAAGATATTATGAAACAAATCATTTGAATATCAATAGATAACTTAAAGTAACACCAGACAAAAAAGCATTATTGCATAACTATAAAGCGTGGACTTTCCGTGTAGCGTGTTAATATGACGTGAAACCGACACTTTCAAATCAAATAACACCGATATCAATAGTGGAACCCTCCAATTGGAAAATCTCTGTTCCAATTGACCAGTACTAAAAATAGATTTCCGATTCCAATTTGGAAATTAGGAATTCCAATTGGAAAGTTACCTTTCTAACTTGGACGAAACGAATTTCCAGAGGGAAAGCATTCATTTTGTTTTTTTTTAGATTAAAATTGTGACATAAATCGGCAATTTATAATGCTTTTGGTTACCTTTTTGTGATCGCACAATCGTACTCATCAAACTGCGATACTTTGTCAATAAAAATAACGGAAGATTTATGAAAAAAACTATTCACTGTATTGTGTTCACTGTTGAATTAAACCACGAGTTGCACTTCAATCAGCAAGTGACTTCAGTTAATGCAGTCTCGAATAATTCCACGGTTACTGCTCTGCCAGAAAAGAAAATTATCAAATGCGTCCACATAAATAAGATACAAAAACTTAATGAGTGGCCTTCGGCAGCTAAGAGACGTGTCCATGAAATAAATTCGAATTCATGCAATTCAACATTTTATTTTGCAATAAATATCTATAACAAATTTTCAAGTGTTAAAACTTCATTTCAGACACTTAATTCATTCTTAGATTAGCATTCAATATATTTATCAAACCACTTAAACTAATCGAAACACGTAACTTTATTATATGATAAATATAAAAAAATGATATTTGGTTTAAATACCACATAGAAAGGTATGTGGTTTGAATACCACTAATGAAAGGTATTTGGTATGAATACCACATAAAAATCGTATTTAATTTAATACCACATCCAAAAATAACAGTATTTGTTTGAATACCACATAAAAAAGGTATTTGGTTTGAATACCATGAAATAAGAAAAAAATCGAGGGCTTAGCGCAAAACTATTGTAACTCCGTTTTTTCCAAAAACTGTGTATAGTGTGTTAAAATTTGGTCCGGATATTTTAAATAATTTTGAAGATATTCACTTTTGGTGAAAATATTGTATCTCAAATACACCAATTCTTTAGCGCAAAACTATTGTAACTTGAGTAACAATAGTTTTGCACCAAATAATATCTCGGAAACCTTTATTTATATAGGTGCAAAACTATTGTTACTTGAATTTAAATTTTATTAAACCCAGTTATCATGTTTAACCACACTTTTATTTAGCCCAAGAATATTGAATACAAGTTTCAAATGAAAGTTCAGGAAAATTTTGCAAGATTCTGAAGAAATACAGGTATAGAGACATTTTTTTTAAAAACATTTTAATTTGATTATAAAGTTATTTTAGTCTGATGAGTATGTTAAATGTTTTATTGATTTTGACATTAAGTGACAATGAAATCGATGTTTAATAGAGTTATTGTGCTATTAAAGAACCATTTGTTGATATTTTGTTAACAAATCTGATTATTAAAATTTGCATGGAATTTTTTGGTTTGCATTTTTTTTAATAAAAATGCCGTCCAAACTAACATTATTACTCAACATACTTTTAATCTATACCAATTATAACTTAACATAACCAATTTATCCCTTTTGAATACTTCCAGAATAAGATATTATTCTAATTACCTGGTACACTTAGTATTATTCTTTTTAATATATCAGTACTAGAAGTCAACCGTATCTAATTATTTTAAAATGGCTGTAAAAGGACCAAAACAATATATTTTAGATATTAATAAACTTTGGTTTCTCAGAACTAATTTGATGGGTATAGAGGGTACAGCTGGTACTGTAGTTGGTATTGCGGGTGTAGTTGGTACAGCTGGTAGTATAGAGGGTATAATTGGTGTAGAGGGTACATCTGGTACTATAGTTGGTAGTGAGAGTGTATAAGGTACATCTGGTACTATAGTTGGTAGTGTTGGTGTAGAGGGTACATCTGGTACTATAGTTGGTAGTGAGGGTGTAAAGGGTACATCTTGTACTATAGTTGGTAGTGTGGGTGGAGGGTACATCTGGTAGTGTAATGGGTATGGTGGATGTAGAGGGTATATTTGGTAGTGTTGTGGTTATGGTGGATGTAGAGTGTACATCTGGTAGTGTAGTGGGTATGGTGGATGTAGAGGGAACATCTAGTACTAAAGTTGGTTGTGTGGTTTAAGAGGGTACATCTGGTAGTGTAGTGGGTATGGTGGATGTAGCGGGTACATCTGGTAGTGTAGGTGGTATGATGGATGTAGAGGGCACATCTGGTACTGTAGTTGGTTGTGTGGGTATAGAGGTCATATCTGGTAGTGAAGTGGGTATGGTGGATGTAGAGGGAACATCTGGTAGTGTAGTGGGTATGGTGGATGTAGATGATACATCTGATACTATAGTTGGTTGTGTGGGTGTAGAGGGTACATCTGGTACTGTAGTTGGTATTGTGGATGTAGAGGATACAGCTGGTAGTGTAGTGGGTATGGTAGGTGTAAATGGTACGGCTGGTAATGTAGGGTATGGTGGGTGTTGGTGTGGATGGTACAACTGTAACATAGTTGGTATGGTGGGTTTTGAGGGTACAGCTTGTAGTGTAGTTGATATGGTGGGTGTAGAGTGTACAGCTGGTAATGTAGTTGATATTATGGGTTTAGAGGGTATGGCTGGTAGTGTAGTTGGTATAGTGGGTGTGGATGGTACAACTGGTAGCATAGTTGATATGATGGGTGTATAGGGTATGGTTGTTAACATAGTTGGTATAGTGGGTGTAGAAGGTACAACTGGTAGCGTAGTTGGTATAATTGGTGTAGAAGGTATGGCTTGTAGCATAGTTGGTATAGTGATGGTACAGCTGGTAATGTAGAAGGTAGTATGGGTGTAGACATTACAGCTGGTAGTGTATTGATATGTACGGTATAGAGGGTACAGCTGGTTGCATTGTTGGTGTTTTGAGTGTATAATGTACAGCTGGTAGTGCAGTTGGTATGGTGGGTGTAGAGGGTATTGCTCCTGTCATAGATGATATAGTGTGTTGATGGTACAACTCGAAGTATAGTTGGTATTGTGGATGCTGAGGGTACAATTTGAAGCATAGTTGGTATGGTGGGTTTTGAGGGCAAAGCTGGTAGCGTAGTTAGTATGGTAGGTGTTGAGGGTACAGCTGGTAGTGTAGTTGGTATGGTGAGTGTAGAGGGTATGGCTCGTATCAAAGATGATATAGTGGGTGTGGATTGTACAACTGGAAGCATAGTTGGTATGGTTGGTGTTGCGGGTACAACTTGAAGCACAGTTGGTATAATGGGTGTTGAGGCCACAGCTGGAAGTGTAGTTATTATGATGGGTGTTGAGGGTACAGCTGGTAGTGTAGTTGGTATGGTGAGTGAAGAGAGTACAGCTGGTAGTGTAGATGGCTTCGTAGTTGTAGACAGTACAGCTGGTAGTATAGTTGATATGGTGGGTGTATACAGCTAGTAGTGTAGTTGGTAATGTGATTTAAAAGGGTACAGTAGTATAGTTGATATGGTGGGTGTGTACAACTGGAAATGTAGTTGGTAATGTGAGTATTCAGGGTTCAGGTGTAGTTGGTATGGTTGGTATTGATATTAAAGCTAGTAATATAGTTGGTATGGAGGTTGTATAGGGTACAGCTGGTAGTATAGTTGGTATTATGGGTGTAAAGGGAACAATGAGTGATACAGATGGTTGATATGGTAAAGTGGATGTAGTAAGTACTTATACTGGTATGGTTGATGCAGAGTCGACATTGAGTAGTGGTGTTGGTATAATGAATGTAATGGTTGCAATGTGTAGTGATGTTGATATTAAGGGGGTAGCGAGTAGTGAATTTAGTAAAGAATTATAGAGGATGTAGAAGGAACAGTGAACAGTTGAGATGGTATGGTGGATGTAGTGTCCATGAAACAGACGGTAGTGATGTTGCAATTGTGAATGCAGTGGGTAAAGTGAGTAGTGATGTTGATATAATGTGGATTGTGAGAAATGAAGTTGGTATGGCGGATGTTTAGGGCACAGTGGGTAGTGCTGTTGGCATTGTTGATGTAGAAAGTACAGTATGTATAGTTGAGTCTGAATGGTGGATGTAAAGGGTAGAATAAGTAATGTGGTTCTGGTTGGTATTATAGATAATGGTTGGTAAAGAGAATACAGTACCTATATACTAGAGTAGTGTAGAGGGAGCATTGGAGTTCATAAAGTGAATGTAGATGTTACAGTGGATAATGGTACTGGATTGGTGGCTGTAATGGTTCAGTAATTAATTAGTTCAGTATGATGGATGTTGTTGATGCAATGGGTAGTGGGGTTGGTATGGTGGATGCTGAAGGTAAAGTGGATAGTTGAGTTGATATGGTGATGGAGTCGATACATGTCAAGAATATAAAATATCAGTGTCTTATGGGATTTGTTTGGCAGATGTTGAGGATGTAGTTGAAAATGGTGCTAGTATACTAGATATAGAGTGTAGAGTTGATGATGTTGGTATGATGATTGTTTAGGGTACAGTGGGTGTAATGATTTAGTTTGGCGGGCGTAAAGGGTACAATACTATAGTGGTGGAGTGGTTACATGTATGAAGATTAAAAGGGGTTTAATTAATTTGGTATGATTGATTCTGAAGGTGCAGTTTGAATCGGAGTCAGTATGATGAATGTAGATGGTACAGATGTTAGTGATGTTGGTATAGTGGGCCCATGGGGCACAGTACCCGCTCATTGCTTGTTTAAATTTAAACGATATTTTTTTTCCAAATTTTTAACTAAATAAAACTCAGGTATATTTTTGTCTATTCGTCTATAAATGAGGTTTTAACCAAAACAATCATGTAATATGCAATTTGATCTCAACTTCCTATTGCACCCCAGGTAAAAATTTGTCAATACATTTATAAGACTGTAAACAACAGTTTTATAATCTTGTTCGATATTAACTGGTATATCAATATCAAAATGTCACAGTCCTAAACATGACAGTTAGTTACACTTTTGCTAAGGTCCAGAATGATAGTACACGTATCTGCATACTATATAAATTTACACAATATCAATTTCTAAGTACGGACTTGGAAATATAATTATATATAGTAACTTATGTTAACATAATGTAATACTATCATCACTGAAATAGTATGCTTTACAATATTAATGAAATTAATTGATTGTTAACATAAGAACTATCAAAATTATTGTATGTATAGGCTAATACGTAAATAATACAACTTAATATACTTTTGTATATGTTTTTCTTTATTTTCAATACATATAATATGTTTGTTTTAATCTTTAATAGAATTAAAATTGATTTTGGATTAATAACAACCTAATTTAAAACAGTTTTATATTGAGTTACAGTATTTTTAAACTTAGAAATTAATTATTTATCTCGTAAAACTTGAGTTACAATAGTTTTGCACCAAATATAAATTCAGTTTTATTGAATTTTCAACGCAACACTATTGTAACTCAAACTTTTACATATAAATCAAGTTATATTAAAGCTTAAATTGATAACACTTGTAAATATTGTAAGTAATGCAGTTTTCATTTGAAAAAAAAATATTACCAAAAATATCTAAAGACGAAAACAAAAAACAGTTTTTTCCTCCTCCTGAACAATTTGCAAAAACCTAGTTACAATAGTTTTGCGCCAAGCCCTCGAAATGGTTTTTAGTTTGAATACCATTTAAAACGGTATTTGGATGAAATACATCATAAAAAGGGTATTAAGTTTGAATACTACATAAAAAATGTATTTGGATTAAAAACCACAATATAGAAAAAGCAGTATTTGGTTTAGGTACCACATAAAATATGGTATTTGGTTTAAATACCACATAACAAATAAAGGTAATTGGTTTAGCTACCACATAAAATTGTATTTGGTTTGAATACCACATAAAATAGGGATTTGGTTTGAATACCACGTAAAATATTTGGATTAAAAACCACCTGTTTATTCAGCATTGAAGGATTATGTTATGGGGCACCGGATCATCCGCTACGGATTGCATGAGGACACTGTGTTCATGTACATCACTGTTTTCATACCAAATTAACATCGCACTTTCGTACATTTATGTTTGATGGTATCTAAACTTATGTGTGTTTGATTGTTTACATATCGGTATGATACTGTTTGATCTCGAATTAGGCTGGTTTCTAGAGAATAAATGATGTCCACTGCTTGTTATATTTCAAATATGATAAATTGTTTGAACGTGAGATGACTAGTCCTATTCTACGTGGAAGGTAGTAGTTTATTCACGTATATAACTGTTTCCTTACCGAATTAACTCACACTGTGGCATATTTTATACTTATTTAATATTTAACATATTTAACTTTACTGATATCTAGAACTGTGGTTGTTTGATTGTTTACATACTAAGATGACACTGTTTTATCTCGAATGTCAGCGTTAGGCTGGTTTCTAGAGATTAAATGGTATCCATTATTTGTACAGTGTAACCTCCGTAAACCAGACACTCTGTAAACCGGAATACTTTATCACCGTGCTTTTTAAAAGTCCCGAAAATGGGTTTGTTCTTTTTGTATAGTGTAATAAACCTCTTTAAACCGGAACCTCTCTATTCCGGAAACCGGAAAACGTTTGTGCATGTTTGTGCATATTTAAATAATAAATAACTTTTTATAAACTTTTTTTGGACAATACACAAGGTAGTGTCAAATTTTGGCCGACACAGATATCGTGTGTCATTGTTTACCCAATTAGCGGTGCTTGTTTATCTACATAAGTGTGACAATCGCCTACATCGTGGTCATCGGTGAAACAATAAAGGTAATTACTGGAAACAAGTCAATAAAACTTGGATAGATTGTTTTATGAGAGAATTGAACATCATTGATTTAAGTATAGCTGTTAAAACAATTTTTTTTCTACATAGATCCATAGGGGAGATTCATTTTGAGTAATAGTCATACATAGTTTAATGTTATTTAAATTAAATATTACATTTAGATCTAAAGCATTGTTTTTATTCATTTGTTATCCCTCATTATTGTCTTTTTACTTACACAAACATTGTTTGAAGGCATACCATTGGTGAATAAAAGGAGTTAACATGAAAACATGTTAAACCTCTATAAACCAACCGGAAACTCTCTAAACCGGACTTTTTGCTCAGTCCAAACGCTGTCCGGGTTAGAAAGGTTGCACCGTAGTTATATCTCAAAAAAGGCAACTGGTATCAACGGCCTGTGTCTCCTTATATCCAATCGTGGGTTGACGACCGCATTTTTGGTTTAAGTGTTCGTATGTATATTGTGTAAGCCATGAATTATAGATGTTTATATTGGTAATTTGGATACATAATGCAGAAGGCAATATTAGACTTGGTAATGTTAAGAACATATAGCGGAGTACCTTTGTGCTCGAAATAAGGGAGAAAAATAATTGTTACATTTATTTGAGTTGATTGATAAGTTATTGTGATCGTATGAATATTCAGGCGTATTGTTCATAAAAGATTTTCAGGAGTGAATCTGACATTAAGTGGTAAAAGCAATTTGATAAAAGGGCGTAGGTTTCAAGCGTTTTCCGTCTTTGTTTTTTTATGGGCGAGTTGAACACGCTTTGAAAATAGACAACATATTCAAATATTGTTCCTTTAGTCATTGCATGTTATGTTTTATGCATGTGTCTGTATATATGGTCTGTCTATGTCACTTTATAAATGCGTCTCACAAATAATAAAACCAGTGTCTGTTGTTTGTTTGATATTTTGTATGGAAACTAGATAGGGCGTTACCTTAAATCATGCAGATGTGAATTTATGTTGTTGTTGTTCGACATTGCTTTTTAAAATTTTGGTATCCAACTGCAACATCTGTGGTTGGGCTATAGAGTGGCGACCAACTTTTTGCGTGGGAATTTTCGATTTAATTACAGAAATGTATTATTGGAATTTTCAAACTAGTCATGCCATGTAAGAATGTTAGTAAAATAGTCATGTAATAGTCAAAACATTCTGCACTTAGTATAATACAAAGTAATTGATTATATATTACATTTTAGTCATCTTATGGTAAAATAAGATGACAAGTTCGCATAACATGGTATTTGATTCTTATTTGCAAAACCATCTGCATATTGATGTGGTTTGGATACTTCAGAAAGCTGCATTAAGCAAGCACAAAATAAATTACTGATTGTATTGTTGATTGCATATATTTTATCAAAATACATAATCACGTATTTAACCCTTTTAAAACATTGTCGTTGTCGTTTCAAATCAACACACTTGTTGTGATGCATTAAATTTGAACAAATAGTACATTAAGTACAATATAAATTTTCTTGTATAAATTCTAGATAATTCGTAATTCTTCTCCTGATTTACAGGCAATACCAAAGTATGGAATCGGTTGTATATTGGGACAATTAGTAATCCCATTGGAACTGTTAATCAACAAACATGAAGTTCCGTCAAATAGTTTTATGAAATTATTTTATTAATTGCTATTTTTATGAAAAGTAAGCGTACATTTTCAACATGTAACTTAAGTTCCGAAATTTCGAATGCTTATTTTATGTCGAAGCAGAGCTAGAATTCATATAACTTCCCAAGAAATATGTTTTATTAAAAGTTATATTATATTTTCTGAATTCCTTTCAAGATTTTACAACATCATTCAATACGGCCTTTGTGGTGTATCAAAATAGCATCTCATGAAAAGATCGAAGGTCGAGGATCGAACATGCAACACACCATCTTAACGACCCTATTAATGGCGTCAGTGACACACAATTTTCGAGCCACAATAAAGCAACTGATTAATTGCAAAAAAATTAAACAGAAACATTAATAACACTGAATTAAATTTCTACATAGAATTTCAAGACCGGTTTTCAAAAAGGCGCGTAAAATACTGCCTCCTCGTGGCAGTTTTAGAGGTATATTATTTAACAAAACTGATCAACTGAATGACTCCGGGGAACCTGAAATAACACATAAATAACATAATAACATAATAAGTCAATAGATTGGTCCGCCTCGCAAAATTTTTGTAAAAAAATAATGACTGCCAATAGAAAGCACCTTTGGGTATTTAATTAATGACTGACTGCAAAAGACATTTCCGCTAATGTTGCTTGCTCTTATTTAAGGCGCATTATAAAACACCTGCTTGATGTTGGTGACGTTAGAGAAAATTTTAATGTCATTTCTGAGATTTTAAGATATATTATACTTTATATATTTCAAAACTAGCGCATGCGCATTTTTACACCAATACAAACTGTTAAGCAGCTGGAAATATAAACGAAAGCAACGAAAACAGTCACAATCAGACACATTTAGACTGTATCTTGGAACTACTAAAACTGTAAGAACCGCTACATACCTACCTATGTAATAATTACAGATACCACTTGATTTAATGGAGGACACTTATATCCACTTTATAGTAGTTCACTTTGAAAAAGAAAATTAAATATGCATTAGTTGGTAGTGAAGATTATACATGAATAGCTGATGTTTATTGAGTTATGTACATATGTTTTATCATGTTTTATTTGGCGTATACATAAACATAAAGCATTTACGTTACATGGATTATTAAGCCTCTTTTTTAAACATAGATATTTCCGCTTCACATTAGATGACTGCATCTAGGACTTTCCAATTCAATTACACGACTTCACAGAATTTGTTTTATAACGCGAGATACACAGCATAATTTAAATTGCAGTGTCAACATCAATACATAGACAGTTTCTCCAAGATATTTAATTAAGCCATTTGAATAAAAGACAAACAACATAAACAACTTTTAATAAAGGAAAATATGACTCGTACTTAAAAATCAGTTGATTTTCTGAAGACAAACTTGCTGTTTTCGTCACTTGAGGTATTTCTCAAAGGACAACATGTGAGGATGGTTAGGTGATATTTTAGGACTTGTAAAACCACTTTCATCTTATTGTTCGTGACGACAACACTAAGGCTCACTACAAACTGATGAAAAAACACATTTTTCAGTATTTTATAACATCATATTAGTTGTATGTACATTTAAAATGAGTTTTATATATGTGTATTGTATAAAATATCTTTGTTTATGGTCCCTGGAAAATTTTTAATAGGTGAATTTCAACAACATTAGTAAAAATGATCACTCAGTTATTGTCTATATACTGTATATTTGAACCATTCGAGTCTTTCGCAGAATATAAATCACACAAAGTTCGTCTGAGAAATTGCGCTATTTTCGGGAAGCCGGAAGCAAACGTCACGTTTCAGCAAGACATTTGTGATCAAAATAGAAAAAAAGTAAGTATATGTATACTTATTACTACTTTTTGTTGAGGTTTGCGGAACATGATATGTATGGCATCTTCAATATTATTACAATAACAGCGAGTAAAACAGCTGTATATAGCGAACGTTCTCATTTAAGTGTTTTGGTTAATCTGGATTCGAACACGTGACTTCAACGATAAGAGGCATGTGGTCGTTGACGGAAATCACATTGGACCTATCGGCCCTGGACTACCCAGGAAAGTTTGAAGCACCACATCATTTCATTTAAATTCAGTCTTAAGATACCACTTCGTAATCATTAAACAGGTATTGCAACATGGATTCAAAAACAAAGTCAGGTAAAGCAAAGCTATATTCCGGTTTTCTTTTGGCATTTTTTTTCTCATCATGTGTGGTGATACAGATTAAATACACTACTCTAAATGTGACAACTGTATCTACCGACATTTATTTGAGTCAAAGCCTAGATTCACAATCAATATATCAATTACCTTCATTCTGATAAACACCATTTCATACGAATATCGCTACAAACGTATACAACACAATGGGTCTAGACCTCGCCTGGAGACCCATTAGAAACAAATGTGATATCGTTATGGTAGTCCCCTGATGGTGTTTATGAATAATATGTGCTCATTTTGTTATTTGAATGGCAGTGTTTTTGTATTTGAAACATTTTGAAAATATATAATTATTGAATTGTGAATATAGCAAAAAATGTGCTCGGACATTATTGTTTGAATACATTATCTCTGAAGTTTATTTTCTCTTTCACTGAAAAGAAAGTAACTTGGATAGAACATCACCCCCTTTTTTTTAAATGATAATTTGGTACTGAAATCACGACAAACAATACAATATATATTTCCTTTACTTTGATTAGTTTATTTCTAATGATTGTTTTGTTATTGATTATTTTTTTACGTAGAATATAACAATCCTCGATTTAAAGGAAATATGCAAGGATTTTTTAAAATAAGCGATAACAGTTTAAGTAATATCGAAATGTTGGCTATTTTTAGAATCGGGATTTTTTTTTCAACTCCGATTAAAACATCATTTTTTTTGCGTTTTGGCAAATTAGATATACCAAACCTTTCAGATATATTTATGATAGTGAGATGTTTTGTATCATAAACAAAAATAATCTTATCTTTTATCCTTTCCTTATATAGCGTTTTTCCTGCTATTCTAACTTTAACAGCATGCTCAAAAGTATGGCGGGAAATGCTATTAATACGGTTACATGTGGTATCAATTCTGTATGCTTCAGATCAGATAATACAGTATGAGGTGATCTGACATATATATATATACTCGACTTATCCAGAAACCATGTCAAGTCTGTATTGTTACAATCGATATGTACAAAAACACACATCGAATGATAGTGTTGCTACAAAACCAATATACCACAAGTTGTTACACGTGTGACTAGCTTTTAAGCAAATACCTCATTATTAATTGCAATATCTTTGTAATTAATAGCTGATATAAGTATATAGGCAACTAAAACGGTAGCATCTGCAACATGTTTAAAATTAACACCGATATGAATATCTTAATTCAGACTGTCATAGCAAATTTGAAGCACATCGTGAAATATTATTAAACCAAATACGTGAACAAATCTATTTACAGCTTTGTATAATGAATGTTATACAATTATAGCTTTAAAATTTAAACGGACTATATTGATATAAAACTTAATCCACAGTGTACATTTCAATTTGGATACAATTCTTTGAGAATTACCATTTCTTCCATTACTTGATTGTTTCTCAGAACATACCATTTATTCACGATAGCGTTTTCATATTCTCTCGTTTTATATAGGATAGGGTGCGAAATCCCAAATATTGACACCAGTTTGCATTTCATTGGTACCACAAAAGTGATTTGCCAGTGTGACGTTATGTTGTTTTTAGCCATATATTGTCATTAAAATGCCTGCACTCATTTAGTGTGTTAACAACATCGCTTTTTGCAATGATAACATTGTATTGCAGTGAAATGTGTAAAATATGCTGCTTTTTGTAAATAAATAGGTAATAAAATCATCATTCAAGTTCAATATAATTAAATATAAAAATACAATGCATACATACAGAAGAAGTGACATTAGTAGAGGTTTTCATTCACACACTTCAACTGTTCATGATACAAGATTGATTTATCAAATTTTATCCTGATATACTTTAAACATTTTGTTCAATCAAATAGACCAATCACACCTTTTTATCTAATTGTTATATATTTTCATTTTCATATTTGTATAAACAATATGTTTAAATTTGTCTTGTTTTAATCTCGCTTTCTATAAATATACACTGACACAAAATGAAACTTTACACTTTATATTTGAATATTTCCTTTGTTAACATACATGTTCGGAAACGTGCTATACATGGCTATCAAGATTAAATTGTGGAAAATCATTATGCATTTTTTCAATTTCTTAAATATCCATGCGTCCGAGCACAACAAAAACAACGTTATCTTACTTTGCATGTATTCAACATCCGGATTTTCACCTACAGGTTTTACACCGACAGATAATCATTTGTTGTTTAGCGCAGATATAATGAAACAATTTCATAGCGATGCCACGTCTTTCTTAAACTAAGAAAAATCAGGCTATTTGTATGCTTCGGGCCAGGTTATTGGTAATTATCGTTAATTGTCATTTTGGTGGTTCATTTTTTTGCAAACCGGTACAATACTACTGGATATGTAAGAGATCGTGTCAGACCTTGTTGCGCATGTGCAACAACACACTCATCGCTCTATTACGTTCACTCATACACGTAATCGTTGCTTACCTTCAACAAGTACTCATTGGCGTTACGGTGAACAAGCACAGACGATCATAAACCGTTTGAGATAAAAGTTCAGGTCCAATCTTAAATTGATACTCCGAAATGTACTTCTGTCGAAATGGCATTATATTCCTAACATAGAGATGACGTATTTAGGAATGCATTCGTAAAAACGGAGTCCACACTAGTAACTGACGTTTTAGACAACTGTTATTGCACTCAACCAGCACTTTATGTATTTTTTAAATGTCAATTGATCATTTCCATTTTTCTGGATTTTTACTTTGATCTTTCTTCACTTAATTGTTTAGCAATAACTAGCATGCAAAGTCTGCATTGTCCCAATAAAGTACACACAAGCCTTGTTTTTTGGACCTAACAATTCGATAAAAATATTTTTTTAACTCTGAGCAATTTTACCTATATAATTATGAATGATTTGTATCATATAATTCATCAATTATATGTGTTCAAATGTCCAAGTAAATTATCAAATTTGGGACAACAGAATATATAATGTTTTTCGTCGTTAACAGTTCAAATTACACTGCTTTCAAAATAGATGTTCTCTTGCCAAACCAAAATACCTACATGTACCTAACTCGATTGCAATGGAAAAGGGTACCAGCGCGTAGTTGTGTAATATACTTATTCATTTTATTAAGGTTCATTTTAACATTTAACTCGCCTTCATAGTATTCTTATATATGATTAATTTATTTTGAGGATTAATTATCATATAACACACAAGCTGTTCATACCAAATGGCGTTATACAATCTTTCTGCTTTCCGATCATATCCGTCATATTTTTGAAACATATTATGTTTTTTTATTATTATTAAATATCTCGCTTTCGTAGTGTTGGTTTAGCACTGGAAGATCATTAATGCATCACGAAAATGAATTCCTCAATATTAATTCCTACTACAGTTGGTCTAAATGAATCATATAGACCAGATATAGTTTGTTTTTTTTACCTCACACATCTTTTTTAAAAATGCTATGATCATTTTATTTGTCACACTTTATATAACTATAAAGTGAATTATGATCTGAACTTAAAACTGGAAACGTTGGTATTTCCAAACATATTATAATTAAAAAAAATTCACATTATCCATTTGTTCAGGTTCCCTCCTTTATAAAAACCGTCGGAACTAACTAATGAACGTTACCAGAATGTTTTCATAATTGCGTTCTTTGGTTTCTTAATCCATACTTTGAATGCTACGTCTCCTGTTGGTTGTATATTGATATTTTGTTTGTGTTATTGTAACAAAATAAGCTAGTTTATGTGGCCTGAATTTCCATACCAGCTAGTACAAAGTTTGAACATTGTATAGTCACATTTATCGGTCAAGTAGCATATTGTGTTAAACTAATCGTTAGATAGATAAGAGTAAAACATTTTAAAGATAATGTTACATATTCATTTTTTGGCTTAACCATCCGTTGAGTAATGGGCATTTTAGAACAATAATGGGGTTTATAATTGTGAAACTAATCATAGTTTAAATTTAGCATTTTTCATACATGTTCTAATCGTTCGATATCGTATGACAAGTTAGTTCCATGAATTTCATGGGATTCACCTGTGGTATGTGGTTGTATTGTATATATAGACGGATGGAAACTTCAATTTCGTGTCAGTTAGCAAGCAAATTCCACCAAGCGGAAACGTTGTCACAGAGTTTACAACTTTATTTCTTGACCACTACATGCTGTATCTGAGTGAGAACTTTTTGTATTATGTTTTCTATAGTTTAGTAATTTAAACGTTATATATTTTTAAAACTGCCATAAATTGTGAAAGATGGTAAGAAAACAATGAATATTCTGTTACGGTATATCAATGACTACCACAAAATAGTTAGATGGTTAGTGATAAATGTAATACTACTGTATATTAAAAGTAAATAGTAAATCTGAGTATTTATATATATATGAAGCCGTTTTATTGACGTATGCGAGACATAGGTCACACATAGGACGTTTATGACATAACAGGAGTCAGCGGGTGATAATACCGTAATAGGACGCGCAACCCACATATTCGTTAAATTGACTACTTGACATTCCTGACGTCAGATTGAAATCGGCATTAGGCGACGTAGGACCACAGTATGTCAGTACTACATAGAATACGTGATGTTAACCCTATGAATACATCTATCGACATAAGGGACAATTGGAGATATATCTGCGCATCCGGACGCGGATTTAGTGTTTTAAGAAGTATAAATAGTATTTTAAATCATTCGTTAACGTTGCAGTAGCATTGTATATAGCGACATCAGTCATGCACTACTGAGTAGCAGTATGGATCGCGACATAAGTAATATATTATTTTGAAGCAGTGTGTATCGTGACATCAGTAATATACTAGTGAGTGGCAGTTTATATCTCGGCATCAGAAATATACTAATAAGTAGCAGTTATTATCGTGACATCATTTAGACAGAAGCTGATTAAAGTGAACAGTATTAGCATAATTACAGCTTAGAACATTAACAGACCGGAACTTTTTTCATGTTAAGTAAAGCTTCTTAATTTGGTTTATAATGTATAGTTGTATATTCATAATTTAAAGTAAATTTTATTTTGAGTATAATCATATTCTACCTTAGTGAGTTGTCGGCCCTTGGTCATTTTGCTATAGTTATTTATATGACCTTCGGTTCGTTTTCGATGTTTAATGATGTAAAAAATGCCGATTTATCATATATATGTAAAACATTGAAGCCACTCTAGAAGTGATGGCATATACATAGAACATAAATTTATTTCGACATGCACTACATAGCGTTTATTTCAAGTTGACATAAAAGTTAACAGTAAGTAGTACTGTAAGGAAATTAAAGAAAATACCTATCATTTTGAAATAGACATAGTAATATATATATATTTGTTAAACGACAGGGCATCTTCAGTCCAACTCCCACAACTACATGGGAAAAATTAACCAATGTCAGAAAGTAGGATGAAAATCATATATCATGATTACAAAATTGGTGGTTGTGAATTTATTATGAGAAAACACATAAAATGTCAGGTCCAGGTACATAAAATGTTAGGTGGCGGGTTAGCTGTACCATTGAGTATATAACCTATTTTATATCATCAAAAAAATAAACAATGTGATTGTAAATATAATACTTTCAATATAGAAAGGACAACACGTATTCGCTAATTGCTTGACCTGTAATCAAACCGACGTTGGCTATACTAAATATTGAATGTGTGGACAAATGTGAAGGTGATTTGCTCTGACCGAATGAGACAAAATAATATTCTCTTTCAGATTCAAAAAATATTTTTATCTGAAATCGTAAATAAATAAATATATTTAATTCTGTATTTCTATCGATGCAATTGATTAATGTTGAAATTAGTTACTGCAGTTTAATCAGACATTACGATTGTGAAGTAGAACGTTGTATCTGTGGTTCGTTTGTCAAAGGAGTAGACGACATTTACATGACTGTCTGTTGTGTTGTATGCATTATGTTGAAACATGAAACATATTGTTAATTCGAGGTGTGTTAAATATTTTTTTTTTTTAATATGGAATAAATCTAAGATGTTTATATTAAGACGAATTATTTGGACTATATGAGATTCCGATGCGTCCTTACCGATTTGAACGTACATCACTTAAAACTTGTCATTTAACAATGGTATACCTTTCGTTATGTTGTGTTATTTAATAAAAAAAACAATGTCCATAACATTTTGAAACTTGATTACTGCAAATATGTTTACACATGAGGTTGAGACATATTCGATATTACCGTTATCAACTTAATATTGTTCAATTACGATATCTGTTTTCAGTACCCAGGACGGGCGAAGAGCTTCATTTTGGAGCTGTTCAACTGTTAAACGGAATTATTTTTCGAATCTTTATAATCTTTTGGCCGCTTTATATAACACGCCAATCTGGTTATATTATTCATTGTAACATTTATCCTACAACGAATACCGTCCCGCCAATGTTCTCCAGTATTGATTGTTGCACATTTTCAGTTATACTGTCTAAATTTAACAGTCTGTTGACTGGATATAACAAATGGAAATTAGAGGATTTGCAGTCCTCGTCGGAGCATGTCTACGATTTAAAAATACACTTTCAATCAATCACATCATTGATTTCAATGGTTAACAATGGTTAACACTACAAATATATTTCTTTTACTATACGCTATTTATAAAATATGTTATTGTGTTATAAGGGAATGGCTGAATCTAATGTTGAGAGATCTTGTGGCCAGACCCTTTTGCCTTAAATTGTATTTGACTTATATGCATGATAAATATTGTAATATGTGTTTATTTGGCAATAAAATATGTTTAAACTATTGTCTTATACCGCATAATCAAATTTACCGACATGAATTACACTTATCTTGTTTTATATGGACAAAATTGTCAATGCCTTACTAATCCATTCTACTTCTCCTGAAAATATATATTATACGTTATCATAAATATATATGCTATGTCATTGCCTGGCATAACATGGTCATTTTTTATCTGCTTGATGACTCTCGGGACTTTCTTATCTTTGATTGTCTGTTAACCTTTTAACTCTGCCCGTAAAATTCACCAAAATGTCCACTTCATAAAACCTCTCAATGCTGTTAGACTGAAATATATTTTATTACCGAAATACCAGACATATCAGGAAAGCACATCTGTATGAATATATGTATGATTGGATATAAAATATGCTAAGTTTGGACCATGAAATCATTTTATTGAAAACGCGATGCCATAATATTGTAACTTTTTGTTGACTTAGGTAGTTGGTTACAGAAACTAAGGCCACCTGAATTTAGTCTTGTAAAACAAAATCCAAAAATTATGGTATGAGGTACGGAATGTTCATGGAAGCCTGTTTTAATAGAAAGTGACTTTAGACTATACTTGACTACATTTCATCGGTTGCCAAGAATTTTTTTTAGTATCAACACATAAATTGGGGTCAAAGGTCTCTAAGTGCAAAATATTAACCATTTTGATGTTTCTGATATATTCAAACACTAGAGATTGCGCTTGAGTATTTATTTCAATAGAATACATATATTTGGCTGTAATAAATACCATAATCTTTCAAAGTTATCTTTAAATGGGAAATTTTGAACCAAAAAACAAAATTTTGATATTATGGATTTTTAACAACATAGTTGCTCTGAAGGAGTTTAAACGAAAATAACTATATCGTATGTGTATGTAAGGATCATACAAACCATTACAAATATATGTTGATAATCTCGCAATGTAACACATACAAAATAGGTGTTGGCTTGATAATTGTTTTCCGTTAAAATGTTCACTAGAAATAATACCGATAAAAGGCTCGAGTATGTTGATGTTTATTAATTACATTTTCAGTGTGATTCAATGTGTTTTTATTAAATTTAGATATAAGTGTGTTTAATTTAAATATTATTAAACATGAAATATATATTTATAATAAAATTAAATACATTATACAAGCATTTAAAATACGTAAATCAGAATTTTTCAAAGATTAAAATTGGCTAAAATACACACTCCCCCATCCCCCATCCAAACCAATATATCATGTCTATATATCATGCCTATATATACTCATTGACCCTGTATTACTGAATTTATATCTTTTAAACAACCCAAAATAATATATTGGAAAAGTATTTCCTAACTTTTGATATGCACCTAGGTCAAACTCAAATAGATTTCCCACTAATAATTACAACTTATTTTGCGAAACAATAAACGAAACACAAGATTTCATTTGACTTCAATTTGATCCGTCATGCAGGTTTTCAAAATGTAAAATATGTCCGAATGACAATGTGAAGGTCGTCAAGCAAAATTTAAGTGTTGTTTATTTTTAGAATAGGGATTTTATTTCAAGTTTAACAAATCCGATAAAAATATCGATATCGTCATGTTTAAGTGGATTTGATATATCAAACATTCGCATTTTCTTTATCAATAATAAGTATTTGTTTTTATCCGTTTAATACTTTTAAGACATAAATAGTTGTTTACCTTTACAATAGTATGATATTTGACTATCTTTGTTTTGATTGACAAAATATTAAAAAAGTTATTGCAATAAATCGAAGCTTTATGTAGCGAAGAATAGTTCACCTTTATTAAATAATCAAACTCATTGTAACGCTGATAAATCTGATTAACATGTACCCATTATCCATAAATATACCGTATAATTTTGTATTTCAACCAAATATATCTAACAATTCACAGGATTATGTTGCTTCGACAGCTATCATCACGACCGCAACAACACAATATGTAATAAGTTGAGTTAAGAATTTTGCAAGAACATCACATTACATTAACATGGTATTCTAAGAATATTAAGACATGCCTTTTGGAAAGTCTCCTTTTTATCAATTAGAACATGTACACTTGATTTGTATTACAATTTACTAACTTTGCATTGTATATGCTATCAACTGCCTGGAAATAAACTTGACCTACCATAGGCTCGTTCAATATGATTCATGTGTATTGCTATGTTGATTTCTTAAAATAACTGATTCACAGTCACAGCGCACATGTTTACTTGAATGCATGTAAATCACGGAATTAAGATACACTAATGTATCTGTTTCTCCGTAGATTGCTTTAAGAAAGAAAACATTAAACTGATAATTTCTGCATTCATGTTTCAAAATAGTCATCAAGATATTAATCAAAATGTGTTTTGTATATTTCGGTAAGAACAATGAATTGTTTCCAATTTTAGGGCAAAAGAACCATATTTTACGGAAGAGCTGGATATACGTTTTCGATTTCTTGTGCCGTGCCATAATGACAGTAATTATATCCAAGATTTCAACAGTTTTGGAACCATTTTGATCTACTTTTGCCTTGGATAAAATTCTGGCCATCACTTGACTGGTAATTAATCCTAACTCTAGAATATGACAGAGATCTTTTGTTTTAGAAATGCCATAAGCCGTATCAGATCTTCAGATCGGAACAAGAAGAACAGATAACAGTTCATGTTGTAAGAACTGTGGTAAATCAATATTTCTTTGAAATTCACTATGCTTTGCTTTAATAAATGTACATGATGATCTTGACCAATTACACATTACACACTGCTTGTTTGATAGAGTTTCATTTTAATTTATATAATAAAGTTACCTTTCAAACCCTACGATAACATACAATTGTGTTTCTTATAACATTCTCATATTTGTTAAATACAATGATCACCACCGTGTATAATACGTACGGTATTTAATCGCTAGCATAAAAATCAGATAGTGGCTATAGGTTCCATTTCTATTCTCTCTCAGAACATTTCAATGTTTTGAAACCAGACAATAAATGAGAGCATTCGATTGTTTTTTAAAATGATAACATTCAATCTTCTTGAACATTACTTTGTTGTTACTATAAAAATTCTAACAATTCCTATTGTTTTTTGAATATGACTTCAATAGGTAGTTTAGCTATCCTCATACATTGAATATGATTTCGATATCATATAAGCAGCATTTCTGTTCAAACTGAACTTTTGCTCAGACTTAAAATTCAGATTCTGCAATCTTACCACTGATTTTGCAAGAGTTATTTTTAACATACATATGAGTTTTACCATTGAACTTATTTCCTTAGTAATGCAGTACAAATGTTACAGTTTTCATCATAAAATATATTTAAACATTTATAGATAACTATCCATAGAGTTTCAATTATATTAACTGCTGCGCTAGGAAAGGACAGGAATCCTAATATACATTTGTCTGGAAATATTCCATAGATAATAACGATAACAACTTTACTGATTAATTGTGGAATAGCTTATCGAATACCACGATTTCCTTATATGGAGTCTCGTGTAAATCAATACGCAGTAACTATGATACAAGACTTCCGCTCTATACGTCACAGAACTATACATACTATTGGTCTTATGACAGTGGGTGGAGAGTGGGTTCAACTATTCCAAGTTATTAATGAATGACACTGTCATACATTATTGTGAAATACTGTCATATATTTTCTTTATTATTGTCAGATACTCACAGGATAAACAATAACAACAAAGATGAAAAACAGCAGTAGCTGCCAGCAGTTTCAACAACATATAAGATGAACAGTGCATGCATGCATGCAAATTTGAGAAAAATACAAATTAATTCATTATGATCACTGTCAGTTCACTATTGACAAAAAGTCAGGACTGTTCACTGTCACTATCAGAGTAGATGATGGGCAATATGCGCTTAAATTTCTTTCATGGTGGCTCTCCATCACCACCATTGCTACTACTACCAGTATTGAAAATAAAAGTGCCTCCATTCATTGTTGTTGTCCCAAAACATGTTGACATCACTTGCTGACTGTATAAGAATCCATGGAAGATGCCGCTTGATGTGCTTGGTCAAATGAAGACGGATATGGTGACAAGTTGAATTGGTGAGTTGATTTTTCTACAGTATGCTCCGAATAAGTCGATACTAAAGGCCCAGCACATGTTGTTTCACCCAACGCCTTAGATACCATTTTTGGTTTTTCATTGTTCATTCTACTGTAGTTATTAAAGCTTTGTACATTTTTATGACCACTGATTTGAACCGAATCTGCAGGTGATATTTGAAGATGGCAGCATTTCTGAACTAGATGTTTTCTGACACTGTAATTTGTAATTCGTCTGTCGTTGTCAATCTCACTGCAATGTTCTTTCAAATTTTTTGTTAGTTGATTTTGTCGATGCCCATGGGACTGTTTTGGAACCAAGCCTGGCCAGGCTTTGGCTCTTTTACATTGATAGCCAGGAAAAAGGGTGATTCTGATGAAAGCATATTGGCAGGCCTTTTCGATACATACATCTTGAATGCCTTTATATCTTTCAGGAATATCACAATTCCATGACTTTGGTTTATATTTCCTTACATTTGTGATGTCCAAACCGGTTCCTTGTTTTAGTGGCCCACTCTTTTACGTGAAACGAATATTCACCCGATCTTCGTCTGAAGCCAGTTCAATATATCCCCATTTCAAATTTATTTGCTCCTTGCCACCGCGCATCCCTTAGAACCAATGAAAAGTTCAAGTGCAACATGTTTAAGACAGCCAGAGGAGAGTTTAATCCCAATATCCCCTCGTTGAATAATATGTCAATGTCACTGTCCGTTAACTCATCCGATTCTTTGGTCTTATTTCCATAACCTTTCGCATTAAGTTCCTTTTGTTTTGCAATCAATGCTGCATTACTGTGAGGGAAATCAGGGTTATTGAGCACTCTAACAGTGCAACCACAATTGTTCAAGTGTCTGTCTAAACTTGATATGAAACTTCTGAGAGAAGATGGCTCATATTCACTCTTGTCTTTGATTGTTCTGGCACCCAGCAGAAATCTTCCAAAGAAAATATCAAGTTCCTTTTGTGAAAGTTGTTCAATATTCCTGCTCTTATTTTGATATGAAAGAAACTCTTGAAACTGGTTCATGTCACTACGGGTTTTCTTTTTTGCACCCTCATTTTCTTGATCTCCAATAAATATGGATGCTTTTTCATCATCATATACTACAACTCGTCCATTGTCTTCATCTAAAATTATACAAATGTTTCATAGGGAATTAAGTGACTCTTTGGTTAAATTAAATTATTTAAAAATTTTTTTCATTGAGTCTGTCTTTAAAAAAAATGTTTGTCGTGCTCTATGGGGTGCCATTTTACTATTTAACTTCAATAAGTGATATCATCTATTCAAATGAAATATCACTTATTCATATTCGAATAAGTCATATCACTCACTTATTCGTTTTATCAAGCAAGAAAAAAAAACAGACTGATCCCTGCTTAAATGATTCAGCATTCGAAACAAATTAGTGATATCACTTATTCGAATAGGTGATATCACTCATATAACACTTATCACTTATTGAGGTTAAATTGTAAAATGGCACCCCATAGTGCTCTCACCTACTCAAAATTGCAATTACCCAAAATATTTTTATCATTTTAGAGATATCATGATAAAGTTAAAGTACAATTTTGAAATTAAATAAAAACACATACACTCGAATACTTGGTTTCATTGTTATCTGTTTTTATTTTCAGATGCAAAAGACCATTTGGCCACCTCTTGCAACTAAAAAGGAACACTGAACATTTTGAAAATTGATTTTATTATAAAATAAGACAGATAAATGATATCAAGACTTACTGTTGTTTTTTGATGACTGTTTGTTTTCATCTGGTAATGGGTCATAATCTTTCAGTATCTCGCCGATATGCACCCAGTCAATATCTCGCAACATATCTGACATTTTAACGTTTGACATTTGTGACAGCGTTTGTTGTGTGTTTACATAATTTGAATAAAAAGTAGTTCCACTAAAGTTGCACATGCGCATTGGATACTTGCTTATCTTTCACACGTGTGTAATAACAATATTGTGAAATGACGATGATATCTTTCACTGAGAGATCCTAATCTTTCTCCGATTAAAATGTAATAATATCTATTAATCTAAAGTTGCGGAAGATTTCATGATTTTAATGTTTACTGGTGTAGTAGATTTTCAGTGACGAAAGTTTATATTTCCAATCTAATATGGCCCAGTTCTAAGGGGTGGTTAGTCTCATTTGAGATTCTGATTTCGCCATTAAATTCATGCTTATGATATATTGATTAATAATCATATTTTACAATCTCAATACAAATCAGACTCAATGTTAAATATGTGTGTGCTCATTAGAATTGCCAAACATCAGGTAGAGTTTTATACAACATATCGTATTGCTTTTAACCCAATTATACAACCAAAATTCGAGGACCATGACATTCAATGTGATAGGCAGTTAGTGGTGAACCTTATCTGTAATTGTAATACACTTCTGTAATGCCATTGGAAGTGCCTGGAAGTTTAAATGCAAGTAAATTTGAAGTAAACTTGTACTTGAACTCGAGTAATTGAAAGGATCGTTTGGAAAACATAGGTTCTATAGCCTTGTGTTGCGTCCTAAGGGCTCTATGGAAGCTCGAAAATGGCACATGCACGGGTTTCAGATTTTCTAGAAAAAAGTGAAAACACTTTGTCAAACTCGCCAAGACCTTTCCAATGATACCCAGGTCGAAAAAAATGGACCAGAAATGGCCTCTCGGTTCGGGTTCGAGCCTTTTTTGACCTGCCGTCTGACCATATGTGAGTTGGGGTTAAGGTTATACTTGCTAAACAAGTAAGCCACATAGGTCAAAGACAAAAGTTGCATGTATGAAGCTGAACCCAATGTGCGCGGCTCTTAGAATGACCCACGTGCCAGGGGGATTACCTTAGTTTTAGGCCCAGGAATGACCTTGAATCAGTGAATTACGGCCAATTAAGTACAGCAACCTTGAGATCGTGTCAAATGGCCTCTGGGTGGGTTTTGAACCATGCACCAAAATTAGTTGAATTGCACGTGTTGGCACGTGACGCGTTTCTGAGTAAAATGAGACAGATAGCCTAATACTTTCAGAACAAAAGTTGTTAAGAATGACGAGATATATACAACAAATATGAAAATAAATTGAATGCACATGTCTCTCATTTTCTCGAGTTATATAAAAAAGTAGAAGTTATTTTTAGAAACGGTAAAAGTATTTGAAGAAATAAAGGCAATAAAAAACTTTCCTTTTTGCTAAGTCTATCATTTCGAAATTTCCATGTGCATGTGCACGGGTTTGATATTTTCTATAAAAACCCGAGGTCACTTTGTCAAGCTTGCTGATAGCGTTCTTATGATACCCAAGTCGAAAAAAATCGGATCGGAAATGTCCTTATTGACCCTACGGCTGACCATATTTGATTCGGAATTATGGCTCTACTGGCTAAACGGTTTGAGTCGGTCATAAAGTTTTAAGTCAAAAGTTGCTCAGAAACAAAATCTGTACAATATATATGAATTTGAACTCAATGCACGTGGCTCTCAGAATGACGCGTGAGCCAGGGAGACTACCTTAGTTCTGGGCCAAGTAATGACCTTGAACCAGCGCAGTTTCGCCAATTAAATACGGCACCCTTAGGAGCTATTAAATACCCGTCGAAATACCAAGATCATCAAATTTTGACAAGAAATCGCCTCTGGGCAGAGGCTTGAACATGACACCTAAATTTAGCAAAATTGTTGAATTGCACGTGTTGGTACGAGACGTATTTCCGAAAAAAAATTGAGACAGATAGCTTTTTTGTTGAAAAACAAAAGTTGCTCCGAATTAAAAATACACAACATATATGAACATGAACCCAATGCACGTGCCTCAAATATGCCGTACACGCATAACTTGCATGGACATCTGCAGGAGTGGCCGAGGAGTATGGACGGCTCATTGCCACCGTCAACAGGAATGGCGTAATTTTGTACACCTTACATGTATCGGATTTTGGCTAATGAAATTTTTGAAGATTGAGGACATCACTACTTTGCTAAAACTTGTTTAATAAAACATTTAAGTAGCTGCTTTTTTCATTTCATTCCCTTTTAACTATGAATAGTGTAACCCCCCCCCCCCCCCCACCCACACCCCACACACACACACCTATTTCTAATCTAATCAACATTGTACTCATTTACTTTATGATGTTCAACTATGAAATAAAGCGAAACAATAAAACACGAATTTTTTTTAATAAATGTTTAAACTGTTGATCAGAAAATTGTTTTTCTTCACTTCCATGAGATTTAAACAGTAATACCTGTATTAATTAATGATAAAACTGTAAACCTTTGTACAGAATACGTCAATATTTCCTAATGACATTCCCATTAAATGCATTTCGTGGGAAAATATCAGTTCAAGGAAATCTCATCCCCATGAGATATTTAGCAGTTTTTAAATATAAGTAAATTATGAGATTTTGTAAAATTTAATTCACTGACATTCAAAATTTAATAAGGTGAAGATGCATAAATTCATATATTTCATCAGATTTATTGTCCTAAAATTTCATTAATATCAGGATTTCATGAAATTTCGAAGCGACTTAAATGCCAAGGAAATCTGGGAATATCGTGAACAATTAAATGCTTATTTTACTCGAAGTAAATTACCAAATTGAGTTTACATTAAATTCACTTCCGTGCGATTCAATTCGAAATTTAGTTATAGTTTTGGAGACATTTAATTGCAAAGTAAATCTCATTTCATGCAGTGTATTAAATTACATACAGCTGCATTTTGTTCAAAATACCGATGAAAGACATATAAGGTCAAATTCATAATATGCATATATTGATATACCCATAAATAACAAAATATAAAATATATCTTTGTGTGTATTATGACATGAAGCAAACAATTCACCTTATTTTAATTAATATCATATAAAAAGCTAAAAACTAATAAAAGAATACGACATTACTCATTATTTTACTAGTTAACCTTTGACCCAATAACCGTAATGAATGATTCACATCATTTTAAGCGCCTTCACATATATACTTAACATGAATCAGTTCTTTTGGTAAAATATATAACAACTTTAATATGAATATTGTTATTTTATATATATATCCGTTCCAGCTTAGCATTTTGCGCATGATACTATTTGGTGACCTTTGGCCTTTTCAGTCCGCCAAACTAGATACCGGATATTTGCATCATAATAATAAAATAAAATATGTTGTACTTAAGTTTGTATCATGGCCTTAGACACTTGTTACACAAAACCTTTCTGAGTCGCCTTGTACAATGCTAAAACAAGTAAATATTATGTCGTATTTTGAGCATATTCTTCATTATTTCAGTTGTTGATCTTTGACTCAATTATCTCAATCAATAATGCATGTTCTTATTTTATATGTATGCAATTGGTCATCACAGTAAACCGATAGTGATGGTCAAAACAGTTAACAGATCTGTTAAATATGAATGATTTTGGTATTAACTTGTCCAGATAAATTGTTTGCTTGTGGAAACCGTTGACCTTATAACTCAGTCAAAAGGTCAAATACTTTTTGGCAACCGATTGATGAAGGTCATAGTGGTAAACTTATTTAGCCCGGTTGCCGTCTGTGAACACACCGTACCTCATACATCGATATCTAGCCACATATATATAAAGTTTCACCAGTTTTTAATAATGTGTATGTGATTGTATTAACAACAACAATTTAGTCTGAAAAACTTTAAGTCAGTAGTCATGCATTTTTATATAAAACATACCAGATACTGACAAACGACATTTAACACTAACCCTGCGGTCGCTCACTTTTGATTTTCTATTTGTTAAAGGTTTACTTAATAAACACCAACTATTACTTGTTTTCAAACCGAGGGATTCCATATTGACAACAAACGCATAGAAAGTGTTGTTTTTTTCAAATTATGGTTTTAACATATTCTGGTGTTTTTCATTGTGCAAGTGTGTATCAAGTTGAATACCGATTGCATGTGTTGCTTTCTCTGTATTAATTATACAGATGGTATCATACATAAAAAAATTTAAAGCTACATTGCGTCCTAATATCTCAATAACTTGATTATTGAATTCAATTTGTTCCAAAATCACGATCACGTTTTTGTATTGGGTCGTAAGAAAATATTTGAAAATGCTTTTCCAAATTCATAAATAGCAAATATCTTGAATTTAGTCAATGAATGGATGGTGTATACGGCAGGCTGACACATAAATCGTTTTGTTCACGCTATAAATTTAATTCAAAGCAACAGAAAGTGCCGTTTACCAATCTTAACTCATGAGTAACATTCTGACAAACTCCAAGGATCAGATTTTCTACATTGAGGTATACAAGAAAATCCGCTTTAAGAGAATAAACTGTATGTTTTAAAAAAACAAGTTTTCACTATAGCATGCAAAAATGCCAGAATAATATAAAAAGGATATCCCAACTTAGGTTCGGCTAAAATAGATTTCCAACTTAAAATTGCAAACATTTTGTAATGTACTTAATAAGACCTGTGACTTAATTCCGATTCCATTTCGATCCGTCATATAGGTTAACAAGTAGTAAGTATTTCTTCATTTCAAAAATATTACGTATCATGATGCGCATATCATCAAGCAATGTTGAAGCGCTGTCTATTTTTAGAATAGAGATTTCGTTTCAAGTTTATCAATCCGATTAAGATAACGATATTTTCAAATTTTTGTGGATTTGACATATCAAATCATTCGGATTTTATTCATTAATGTTATCGTTATACTTTTAGCCATTTTAAAAATGATTTTATTTTTTAACTCATTTACAGTGTTATTTCCTGATATATCATCTTTATGTTTAACGTTTCCAAATCTCTTGCACTTGCAGACATGATGTGGATGGTTCACAATCAAAACAATGATTATGTTAATTGTAATAAGACGGTTTGGAATATCGTGTAAAAAACTGATAATCGCTGAAGGTTCGTGCCGATAATTTTGTAGTGATTTTTTAACCATTTGATTCCATCATAGGAAAGGGATGTTGAATAGAGCTATATGTAGTTTATTTTCATCAGACTCAACACAACACACAAGCCTGAAGTGTTCTACATAGGTGTATACTATAAAACGTAACCAACGTATAAGCCTATATGATTTTGTACAACGTATGGGTATATTGGCCAATCAGTTAACTTTACCGCTGAAACGATCACATACACATATCTTGATTATTGATACAATAGTTTTGTAACATATATCGAAGGTGATGACCAATATACTAGAAGTGAGATGAATACCAGTTACCAAATTGTTATTGTATTTGTAAATAAAGGTATATGTTACTATCCTGTATTCATATAGTTTGTATACTGAAACACATAAGTTACCATTTGTCTACATCATATTTGTTGGTATTGTTTGTTATGGAATTGTTTATAAATGCATATGCTACATGTTTGCATGAATTCGATGTTTATCGTTTTTTAACCAGTGCATACTTGAATGGTGGATATTAATTTATCCGCGTTTTTCCTTGAAATGTGTTTCCATTGTATGCGTTTCCATTATATGCGTTTCCATTATATAGTGTCCATTATATGCGTTTCCATTATATGCGTTTCCATTATATCGTGTCCATTATATGGGTTTCCATAATATGCGTTTCGATTATATACGTTTTCATTACATGTGTGTTTATTATATGCGTTTCCATTATATATGTGTCCATTATATGCGTTTCCATTATATGCCTTTCCATTATATGCGTTTCCACTATATGTGTGTCCATTATATGTGTGTCCATTATATGTGTTTCCATTTGTTTGGTTAATTTTTTTTGCTTTCAGCAACATTTTATTTGCAAGACTATGTGTAAAAATACAACTACAATATTCAGAATTTTGGAATGAATTTTTGTTTTAAAATAAGTTTTTTTCAAATTCAAAGTGTAGAAAAATAATCATGATTTTGCCAAAAGTAATTTGCAATATAACATTATAGTAGTCACCTTCTTCGCACAACCTCTGCGATAATCATAACACTACTAATACACTAAACAATACTATGACAATTGTATGTGTTTAGTGTATGTGCGTATGTGGGTATGCGCGTAGACGTGTTTGTGGGCGCGTTTGTACCTTACATTTCTTTAACACCCTTTTAACATGCAACTATGCGAACTCAGAATGCATCTACCATGTACACCACCGGTCTTCCGCTAGAACTTATCCAAATTAAATATTATGACCGAGCTTGGTCCAAATCCACAAACTCTGTGGCGAAGGGTAAGTTATCATTTTAATTAGACACTAGCATCTCAGATAACAGCAACGGGTGCCGGGAGAGGCTTTTGTTATATCATGCAGCACATCTGTTCAAGTGGTTAACATGGAACAATTTTAATACTAGATCCAAACTGTTGAGGAAAGGCAATATTCTACAATCACTCAAACAATATATATTTTTAAAATGAATAATGTAAACGATACATATGCAGAATTGTCATCGAATTGTTTGACTTGGAAATTGAAAACATGTCATCCTATATTTGGGTTTATATCCGCTTATTATTCGCTGAGACGTATATTTTATCAGTAACATGCGCTCATATAGTAGTAAACTACAAGAAAAGGATAGTATGTTATTGTGACGGATGTTCACAGCTGAGGAAAAACAGTCAATGGATGTAATATGCACTCATATATAATTATAGCTGTGATAAACTGAACGCTTACATGCAGACAATGAATCGATAGTTATAACATTAACTCGTTATTAAATGAAAACTATGGACAATATAAAAAAAAATGAGTTAGAACATGAAACCATAGTGAATAGCAATGATCAGTTCACTCATAAAAGGTAAACTTCATGTTTGGTTTCATATTTTATTGGTTTGGTGTTTAGGGGTATATTTGTATTATTTTTTTTCAGAAAACAAAACAAAAAAAATGACATTTTTCTTCAATTCAACACTGTTTACATTTGTTAAAATACCTTATATTTCGCCAGTTAACCAGTAGTTGGCTTATTTAACAATGTCCTTTTCCAAGAATGTTTACTTATGTGTTTACAAAGAAATAAAACATATTGAATTTATTTTTCTTTATAATTTTGCATACAATGTGTTTAATGATATGCTTACAACGACCCCCGGTATTCATACTGGATACATAATGTTTATATATAACTGTGAAAATTGGCTCTTTGCAAAGAGTTGACAGCAATACCGTGACAAAATAATATCAAATTGGAACTGGGTACGAAATGATAAACAAATGCTATCATTGCTGATTTATACATCTGAATGGATACTAATGAGTAAGTACCTGTTATATAAGGTCGTCAACTTAAAGTGATGCAAGTTCTAAATCGTTAAAATCAACATTTTTGAGGACTGGGTGAATATGTTTTAGAACATGGTATAATACACCATCATTACAATCACACGTTTTGTATATTTACATTTATTTCAACAAAACTGACAAGACAATAACAAAATAGTGCAAAATTATATGAACTCATAGTTCTGAACAAGCACACCAATAGGTTGATAATACGTATTGAACGGTTTAAACAGTATTTTATAAATAAAAGTATTCGTATATTGGCTGTTCATTGTATTGCAAATAAAGCAACATTTCAGGAACATAAACATCTGCCGTTGATATATACAATATTTTCTTTCTCTCATTTAGTCGTGTCATGATGCATTATTTTCATTACATATTTTATCATTTAAAATAAGTAATTAAATAAAAATCATTCGATCAATATACGTAACTCGATTTCACATATGTGTCGTCAATATGTACAGCATGACGTTTTACGTTCAAAGACTTTACTTTTCTGTAGCACACGCCGCCTTATTGTATTTTATGACCTGTTTCTATTAGATATTCCATAATTCCAATAAAAACAAATAATAATCAGTTGATCAATGACAGCAACTAGATTTCACACATGTGTCTTTAATAGGTAAAGTAACACATGGGGTTTTACGTTCAAAGACATATCAGTAACACGTATCTAGAATACGCCTTATTAAATGTTTTGAATACACCCAACACTGTCAGTAGAATTATGCCACTCACGACTGTCATTTAATCTAACTGATTGCAATAAAAAATTATCTATCTACAATCTGAAAAATACAAAAATGCCAACTAGTACTAGTATATATAACATTTAAGTTATAATATCGTAATGCACTTAGTTACAACTTTGTGTAATTTAGTGGTTTTAAATATTTAATATTTATTGTTTATTTTGTTTACATAATTATTTATTTAGATAAAGTAGCTGATTTTTGCATACCAACATACATTTTGACTCAATATTAACACGTATTTCCTATACAAAACATGATTGTATAATACGCTATAGACAATTTGAATTTGGCGTATTTTAACATAATTCAACAGATCATTTTGCACGCTATTCAATAAAATACTGGATTCTCAATATTTTATGATATACTCGCATTTTATAATGTTTATAAAGGCAATATGTATGAATCATGTATGTGCCTATGAAATCTATATAAATCAATGTAACCTTTGTAGCCAGTTTTCTAAGAAAATGCTAGTGGTAGTTGATACTACGTAGATTATATATGCGAAAATGTCCAGATTTATGTATACTTGGCAATTACTATAAAAAGTTTGCATTTTCATAGTTCTGTTAAAATGTGAATATCTAAATACCAGTTTACTGGCGTCAAATAAGGCTTATTGTATTAAAGATGAGCTGTTCTCATCAATCATAAATATTTCTTATGAAATAACAAACTTGAAAGTATAACTGAACAATAGTTTACGTGTGTACAATAACAAAACGATGATTAAAACAGTTTCGATATTGGTTGATGTAAGCGATGTCCATTACTATTATTAGCATGTTGCTATAAACATAAAACACAAAAATGAACTCGCCTTCAATTGAAATATTTCAACCAATAATTCTTAGATAATTATAACACCATTAACATATAATCCAAAATAAAACGGATGTATTTACAATTTTTATCTAGGCACATCTAATATTAAGCGAATGTAAAGAATTCTAAAGTACCATATGCCTAGTTACATATTCACTAAAGCGTCCAATCACCGACATTAAAAGCGATGTGTAATAGATCACAACATGGGCACGTGAAGCTTACACACATATAGATACAACTAAAGATAAACGTATTCATTTCCATCTTTTATAAACAACTCGCTTTATAATACGCTATACATACATTCCATTTGAAGAAACCATTATAATGGCCTCGAAAACCATAAGAATATCATATAAATAGAATAGCGATATTCTTGATAACGCTTATTCAGCACAACAGCTGAACACTTAATGAACGACGTATATTTAGGATTACATTGTCAGTATTAACGGTTTCAAATTATTTATCGCTGGATTCATAACAGCGTCAAATGGAACTGCTGAGATTGGCAAGACGCATCATGAAATATTCATTACATTTGCCTAATCGCTGAATTCCAAATATTTCAGGAATATCTGTTAAAATATGACACCATTTATTTAGCAGTTTCCTGTACTGCAGCATAGGTTACATTACACATGTTAAAGACTGAGCTGAGCGCCGTATCATTTCTTAGAATATTTATACCAGCTAGTATTTTATATACAAGCGTTAGGAACACTTTCTTTTTCTTCTGTAGAATTTCTTCATAATCATTTTTAAGATACTAAATACCGAAAATACACAAATTATTAATTTTCCCCTCAAGCTTAATCAAGACCACGATTTAGTTATGATATTAAACTATAGAGCATTGGAACTACGGGAACTGAAATTTCGTCTATTTTTTTTACCTCATTTGGAATTCAAAGTAAATGTATAATATGACGATATAGGTTTTTGTCTATTAATCAAATAAATACTCACATTTCCATTCTCGTTAAATTTTTAATATCCATAATACTTGGTTTGCGACACTAAAATGAATATTTATATATTACTATAAAATTATGTAATTATGCAAATATTAACCATTTTTGTATATCAAAAATGAAAAACACCTGATTGGGCATGCGGATAGTTATATATATATGAAGATGTGAATATGTATACCAAATAATATGGCTTCAGCTAGCAATTTGGAAAACAAATATCCGTACAGTATATGATTGGATAAAAATTAATTCAATTAACATAATTAAAATGTCCTATAACCATTCGGGCACTTGCGACTACGTGTTAAATGAGTTTGTTTTAAATTGAGTTTATATTAAAGTAATTAAACTTTTTGAATGAATCTATGACATGATTTCTGATGTGAGAAGTATTTTAGCTAATATTTCATCATTTGATGATGATACCCTTTAACAAGCAACTTATTTGAGACTCTTATTTACCACTATCGCTATCTTCATTATTAGCGTACTGTTTCAGGGGAATTGCGGTTGTGTCATCGAGGTCAACAGACATGCGTGTGTGGTTGGTCATTGTTTCTTTGTTGTGATACTCGGGGGAGTCGCGATTATTTCTTATTCGTAAGTGCAAAGCTTCGAAACACGCCTTTCTAATTTGCCTGTCCATTACACCGTATACCACGGGATTACAGCAATTAGCGACAGCGAAGAACACGGAAATTGCCACATAGAAGTCTGCATCTAATAAAAGGCGTTTGTCGATGGCTCGCACTATCCCGTATGGAATATAACCGATCATGATTAACAAAAACACAATTCCAAACATCTTTGTAATTTGTATCTCTCGTTTTAGCCACTCCTTCTGTCTAAATGCACGAAATGCTTGTGAGGACTGGTGGACCTTAATAAAGATAGCGATATAGCAAATGATTAATATCAGAGACGGTATCATCATTAGGAACACGCTTACAAGCAAGGTGAAAGGACCGTAGTTTTTCTTGACTATACACCGTAACAACTTCGGTTCGTAATATGCCATGTGTCCCAATGACGGCTGACATAAGAAAGCTAAAGGGACAACACGGCAAAACACCATAAGAAATACAGTGTAACCTTTTTTCGATATCTTCTTGTAAAAATTGTTGAATACAACAACAATCAGTCGATGAATTGCGATAAGTCCTGTATGCCAAAGTGAGGATCCCATAAGAATGACGGTAAAATGAGTTGATAATTCACAACCAAGCATGCCTGTTGGCCACCCGTTCATTATATACGACGATAGCACCATGGTATTGTTTAAGCCAAGATTTAAGATATCGTTGATGCACAAACTGATTATGAAAATATGTATTATGTTTGATAAATCCTTTTTCCTAATGATAACCACCATTACTAATGCATTCCCAAGTAAACCACCGAGTAAAGCAATTAGCATAATGGAGGAACCGATGTACAGTGCCGAGGCAGATGGTCCGTTTTCGCTAATTGTAAGATTGGAGGCATTGAGTGACATGTTTGCAGGTACCTGTGAGTTTTCCATCGTTTTTGTTTGTCCCCTTATGGATGTATATAATGTTCAACCAGCTGCTGATGACAATGTCTGCACACTTTATTAAGGACAAATATGTATACTGGTGAAGTAATAGATCTGTTACGAATTGAGTACTTGGTTATCTTATTAAAGCCCCTCGCAAACTATTGCATTATCCACTATATACTGTTTCATTTTAAATTAACTCTGTCTTACTTGATATCGTAAAAAAGTTAACTATCCACAGCAATGCAATTCGCTTTTTCTCAAACAGCAACAAAACTCGCGACGTTTTCAATTAAACCCATTAATGCTTTGGCAGTGTTCACTCTAATAGTCTTAGCTTGGATGATTCGCTACATTTACATAAGATGTCGAGTTTTCACATAAATGATTATCATTATACGAGCTGCGAAATAATGATTTAATATAAGTTTCTTTCGGAGAACTTTAATGCGACTGATCCATTTCCTGTGCAGAGCAGTTCCACACCAATTACTTCCTGCGCTGAAGACTTAATTTGCTTCTACTTGTTAGAGCAGTCGTAAATGACACTGTTGAATGAGACCACGAGTTTCGCTTCAATCAGAGAGTGACTTCAGTGAATACAGTATTGACCAGTTGTTACTGCTCCGCCTGAAAAGATAATAATAAAATGTGTAAACATAACTGTGATAATTACACGAGTGGCCTTCCGACAGCCTAGAGATGTGTCTATAAATGAAATCAAGACTCCAAATAGGGAATGTCATTTATTGAAAACCGTTGAACATTTGACAGTCATGTACTTCCAGATACATTTATCAGTAAGTAATACATGCCGATTAGAAAATGGAAATAATAGTATGGCAAAAACCTGATTGGCTTAACTGGTAGGCTTTCATTTTAATATAAAGTTATTTCAATGGGTTTGACGCCACTACCAGGACATGGCATGATATATATTGCATTTTCTAATACTTTCGTCTGTCCATACTGACGTTAGCCATGCAATTCATCGTTTTATTCAGTAATCAGTTTCAATATAGAGAATACCATGTTAGTGTCTGCACGAAAAAAGACAATGACTAGGATGAGCCTCGTCCTGTTATTTTTCTAAGCCTCACCTGATAAAGTTGATAATATTAGACACTTATATGGTATTCTATTTATCTTGTCACTATAACTAGTTCGGCTTTTATTCATTTTAAGTAGGGTTAAAAGTATTTCCGTCTAGGTCAAAGTGAAAACTCATACATAATAACGCCATGTCGAAGGTTCGGCGTGAAACTATTGTATCTGACATTTCCACCAAAATCAACTTTTTTATATAAATGACTTTGTTTTCCATAGATTCATTACCTTTATAAATATCAGCGAAAATTCCACCTCAAAACAGTAAAAAAAATGATAAGTGTGTAACTATTGTATCTTCAACTAAAAAAATGAAAGTGTGAAACTATTGTATCTGCAGTAGTGCAGATATAATAGTTTCACGCTTAACAGTTTAAAATATATTAAAAAATAAGAAATTGTAACTGACCTTTCTGATGGTTTAAAATATATTTTGCACTAAATTAAAAGCTAATTATCTAAACGTTTTTCTTAGTATTACGTTAACAATACATTTATTGTAGAAAAAAGCTAATGTGCAGATACAATAGTATCACGGTAAACAATTGGAAATACATATTGTATCTACATGCAATACTGCTATATTTTAGTATTCTTAACTTTTTTATACTTTTTATTGCAGTTTCTTTTGAAATTGTTTAGAAAAAAAACCTGAAGTTTCAGGTAGTGATTCAGAAGATGATTTTTACGGATTTTAGCCGATGTCAGACGGCGAAATAGCTTGTTGTTTTATACTTGGCTGAGGAAAACACTCAGAACATAGTAGAATATGATGAATCTGATGTTTCAGATATAAGTAGTACTGAGAACAGTAAGGAGAGATAAAGGGTATGTGCAATAGAAAGCGATGAGTTGAATGCGTATGTTCACAATTTAAATGACAGTGCTTACATTTTAGTTCCATAGACTCTGAGATGTTTGGTGTTTTTGAACATAAAAACATAACAAGAGATAATACAGTGAGAAATAATTTGGTGAATAATGATATGACGATAAACGATACTGTAAATGACGATGAGTTTAATGATATGGTGAATGGCACAATGAATAATGATTTGATGAATGGAGATAAAGTGAATAACACAGCGAATGATGCTTTGGAGATAAGGTGGGTAACACAGTGAATTAGAGGTGTACCGATTCATTGACGTATCGGTGGATGGCGATTAACTTTTCTACCAATGTGTGTATCGGGTGTTAAATTAAACAATAGATCGCGATGCAATGCATTCTTTAGACCTACGATGCATCAATAAAATTGTCAGATATTGTGCATCGCAATTCCATTCTTGATGAACCATAAAAAAAACTAGCTAATAAAAACTAATAAAAAAGAACGGATTTTTAAAAAGGCAAGACGAATTTTTGAATATAAACTGGATAAACACGTGATGGGGGCAGTAGTGTTATGAATTGAGTGTTGGCCGCTCATATCAGAGGTTGCTGGTTTGATCCCCAGCTAGACCCGATACCTCGAAGCAGACTCGAAAGCGGTTCATATAAGCTCTGAGCTTTCATCACAATCGAGTTAAAATAAATAAGCATAAATCATGTGACGAATATTACGGACAGACATCTCATTTCCATCAGGTACTAACCCACTATGTTTATTTCATCACTCACCACAGTTATACAGTGTAATAAGTTCTGTTGTTCTCTGTTAACAAATATACTCTTAGGTTGCATACAAGTATAGTTATTACATACATATAATTAAACCATTATGGTTGTTGCATAAGATACAGTTTAAAAATCAGTATCATGATGCACATTATAGCGCAACTTAAATATTGCAATAGTATGCATCGCTTTTTATTTCCATAGGCAATATTTATCATGATATGTATCGTTCTGAAAATGAAGTATCGCAAAATACATCGCAGATGAAAAAAGGCCAATGCACAGTCCTACAGTGAATGGTGATCTGATGAGTAGAGACGAGGTGGATGACACAGTGAATGATGATTTAGTGAATGAAGATGAAGTCACAGTGAATGTGATCTGGTGAATGGAGATGATGTGAATGACAAGTGAATGGAGATGAAGTCACATTGAATGGTGATCTGGTGAATGGAGATGATGTGAATGACACAGTGAATGGGGATTAAGTGAATCGTGGTGAAGTCACAGTGAATGATGATCTGGTGAATGGAGATGATGTGAATGACACAGTGAATGGGGATTAAGTGAATCGTGATGAAGACTCAATGAATGGAAATTTGACGAATGGAGATAAGGTGAATGAGCACAGTGAATAGTGATTTAGTGAATCTAGATGAAGTCACAGTAAATGATGTTTTGACAAATGGAGATAAGAACAAGTCAATGGTAATTTAGTGAATGGAGATGAAGTGGCAGTGAATGGTGATTTGATGAATAGAGATGAAGTGTATGACACAGCGAATGGTGATTTAGTTCATGGAGAAAAAGTCACAGTGAATGGTAATCTGAAGAATAGAGATGAGGTTAATGAACAGTGAATGGTGATTTAGTGAATGGTCATCTGATAAAAAAAGATGATGTGAATGACACAGTGAATGGTGATTTGATGAATGGAGATGAAATCACAGTGAATGGTGATTTGATGAATTGAGATGGTGTGAATGACACAGTGAATGGTGATTTAGTGAATGAAGAATATGTAAATGACATATCAAATAGTGATTTAGGTAATATAGGTCATAGTTTAAGGTGATCTGATGAATGGAAATGAGGTGAATGACAAGTGAATAGAGATGAAATCACAGTGAATGATGATTTGATGAATGGATATGATGTGAATAACACAGTGAATGGTGACTTATTGAATATAGACAAAGACACAGTAAATGATGATTTGATGAATAAAGATGAAGTCACAGTGAATGGAGATGATGTGAATGGCACAGTGAATGGTGAGTTAGTGAATGGAGATGAAGTCACAGTGAATGGTGATTTGATGAATGGAGATGAGGTGAATGACACAGTGAATAGCGATTTAGTGAATGGAGATGAATTCACAGAGAATGGTGATTTAGTGAATAGAGATGAAGTCACAGTGAATGGTGATTTGATGAATGGAGATAATATGAATGACCAAGTGATTGGCGATTTAGTGAATAAAGATGAAGTCACAGTGAATGGAGATGATGTGAATGACACAGTGGATGTTGAGTTAGTGAATGGAGATGAAGTCACAGTGAATGGTGATTTGATGAATGGAGATAAGGTGAATGACACACTGAATGGTGATTTAGTGAATGGAGATGAATTCACATTGAATGTTGATTTAGTGAATGGAGATGAAGTCACAGTGAATGGTGATTTGATGAATGGAGATGATGTGAATGACACAGTGAATGATGATTTAGTGAATGGAGGTGAAGGCACAGTGAATGGTGATTTAGTGAATGGAGAGGAAATCACAGTGAATGGTGATTTGATAAATGGAGATGAGGTGAATGACACAGTGAATGGTGATTAAGTGAATGGAGATGAAGTCACAGTAAATAGTGATTTTGTGAATGGTGATGAAGTCACAGTGAATGGTGAATTGATGAATGAAGATGATGTGAATGACAGTGAATGATGATTTAGTGAATGGAGATGAAGGCGCAGTGAATGATGGTTTGATGAATGGAGATGATGTTAATGACACAGTAGATGAATATTTATTGAATGCAAATGAAGGCACAGTGAATGGTGATTAAGGTTATATAGATGAATAAAACGTTTTATATGATTTTCATTGTGTCAAACCTCCATGTTACTTTCAAGTATTTTGTGGTTTGCAATTTTTTTTAATGAAACTATAAATGAAGGAAAATAAGCATTTTTAACATTAACAATGGCAACATTTGCAGATCATAATATGTTTTTCGGTAAACACAGAAAAGTTATAATTTTTTCATTATTTCAAAATAATCAAAACATACCTTTTCAAGGGTTTCAATGCATTTACCTTAAGTTGAGCGCTACACGCTGATACAATTTTTGTACTGGTTTAACAATCAATCCAATTTCAAATTAACAAAATGTTTGTTAAAAAGGACACATAATTGGTAATAGTTTTATTAACTGCAGCATAGATTATAACGGTTAATTATTCAGTGCAGGCTTAAAACTGTTCTGGTTCAAGTCTTCATGACCAAAACAAACTACTGGAAATCATACTCCACTTTATTGCATTGTGAAACTTGAGAAAAGTCATTTTATGTCACTTTGTTTACATATTATTTTATCAATTGTATATTTAATGACTTATTAGTAATCATAAAATAATGTATGTCTTTATTATTTGTTGAATTAATTACTTTTATTGACTATTTGATAACTACATGACTGTTTTGCTGACCATAAGAGGTTTTTCTCGCATACTTTTTCAGAACTAATTATTTATTATAGTTTTATAAGAAACACTTTCTCCTGTAACATGCACACACAAAAAAGAATCAGGGATTTCAACAATCGGATGAAAATTATTTTCATGCAAACGTTAAATACATGTCGGGCAATGAATTTTGAGTCAACTGGGAATGAGTAACAAATTGTATTAAGGATTCTCACAGCTATTTACAAAATCTTAACTGGTGTTACATTTACCAAACTTTATATTAAAGTTATAAAAGGTTCATGTTGCATAGTTCAACATGCCATAGCATTTCAGCATATTTCAGGCATATTCTATGTATTTAACATCATAATAATCTTTCAGAAATTACTCAGAAAACTATGATTCAGATGATCTTTATGTAACTTCAGTAAAAAGTTAGTCTTATTTTGTTCTAACTTGTATGCATTGGATGTGAAACCGTCTTTCATAATTATAATGATTATTGATTACAGGGGCAAAGCTAGGCGTTCTCTTAAGATATTACATAACTGCCGGGGAAACACCGTTAAAGGAATGTTCCCACGCACGATTTTATAAAAGCTACACTGCAGAAAAAAAGTATGCAATCAGAAGATAAAAACTCTAACACTGACGAATACAGTGAAAATAAACGAAAACGGTCGGAAACGTCAAGTGCCAGTGAGTTAGAAAATAGTATGAATTGTGAGACTTCTTCTGATAAAAACAAAAAGAAAAAGTCAAAGAAAATGACCAGTATAAATGAAAAATCTGGTAAAGTTAAATCCGGTACAATTGATGAAGAAGATAATAGTATTGCAGCCCAACTAAAAGAGTTGAACCTCAAAATGGGAAACGTGCTGACAAAAGACGACAACAGTTTAAAGAATATTATGAAAAGCATCTTTCAGGACATGAAAGAGGATTTCCTCAAATCTGTATTTCATAGAATAGAATTACTTGAAGCGAAGATTTATGAAAAAGATCAAGAGAATGACAAGTTAAAGGGTCATATCAAAAACCTTAACGCTGAAATCGAGGCTCAAAAACAAGAAAACATGAACCTTAAACAAGAAACAGACGAAGCCCATGTCGAAATCAAAGGCACAATTAACGATTTAGAACAATATGGCAGAAGGAATAACGTTCGTATTGATGGAATAGATATTAGAACTGATGAAACGCCAACAACGACAACACAGCTCGTTATTCAAAAACTTAATGACAACATAGGGGGCCTCAATTTAACCAAAAGTGATATTGATACAGCACACAGAATAGGCAAAGAAAAAAATGGTAACAAAAAACAAATTATTGTCAAATTCGTTTCTAGGATGACGAAGGATAAACTTATGTACAAAAAATACCAATTGAAAAACACGGGTATATTTGTCAATGAGGATTTGACCTCCATTAATCAACACGTGTTTACATGCATCAGAAAAAAACTCCCAGATGAAGTTGACAAAGTTTGGTCACAAAACGGCCGTCTGTTTTATAAAAATAAAATGGGCCACAAACATATTGTCAAGTACAAAGAATACCAACATTGGATGGACCTTAACTGGCCAAACGGCACACCAAGCGTTAAAACTAACATAGCTCCAGGGAATACTACAACGGAAGGTACATCCGCACATGAAAACATTACATAAACGGCTTGTGCTTATAACACTTACTAGTGGTATCATGACCTATACTTTTATACACATAAAAGTTTGAATTACAAATCGTTCATAAAACAATGTCTCCTTATACAAACAAAATATGTAATCGTATATATATACACAACTGACAAATGGAAATGTGCATAAAATGAGATAATACATGAAAAATACTGACTTTTTTTCAGCAGTGTAAATCCATTGAAGTAAACATACCTATTGATCAATAGTGCATACCAAATCTACCATAATAAACAAGACAATGGTCAATCGAAACGTATATACATGGCTAGCGGTCAAATACTGACACATAAAGACAACATTATATACCTGGATTTTTACCTGTCTTAGCCGGTGTACAATGTACAACTATAAACGATTTTAAACTATACATTAAGCTTTAAAACTATCAGATTTATCATCTACATTCCTTGAAACAGATGATTTAAAGTGAAAATTATATTAGTTTTAGCATATGTCTATAGTCTGTAGAACTTGATTTTGACTGAATTAATTGAACTAAACATAATAGGTGTGCTATATTATGAATAATCCTATTAAGCCAGTATGCGTCAATACAAGTTGATTTTCACTATATGAATTGAACTTTACATAACATGTGTGCTATATCATGAATAAGCCTTTATGACCAGTAAGGGTCTGCAGAATTGGATTTTTGACTTTATGAATTGAGCTTAACTGGGTTCATACAATAGAACAATACTGGTTTATACAATATATCAATACTGGGTTCACACAACAAATCAATACTGGGTTTATACAATAGATCAATACTGGTTTTATACAATATATCAATACTGGGTTCATACAATATATCAATACTGGATTCATACAATAGGTCAATACTGGGTTTATACAATATATCAATACTGGGTTTATACAATAGATCAATACAGGGTTCACACAATAGATCATTACTGGGTTTATACAAAATATCAATACTGGGTTTATACAATATATAAATTATGGGTTCATACAATAGACCAATACTGGGTTTATACAATAGATCAATACTGGGTTAATGCAATATATCAATACTGAATTTATACAATATGTCAATACTGGGTTCATACAATAGATCAATACTGGATTTATAAAATAGATCAATACTGGTTTTATACAATATATCAATACTGGGTTCATACAATAGATCAATACTGGGTTTATACAAATAGATCAATACTGGGTTCATACAATATATCAATATTAGGTTTATACAATATATCAATACTGGGTTCATACAATAGACCCATTCTGGTTTTATACAATATATCAATACTGGGTTTATACAATATATCAATACTAGGTTCATACAATAGACCAATACTGGGTTTATACAATATATCAATACTGGGGTTATACAATAGATCAATACTGGGTTCATACAATAGATCAATACTGGGTTCATATAATAGATCAGTACTGGGTTCGTACAATAGATCAATACTGGGTTCGTACAATATATAAATACTGGGTTCGTACAATATATAAATACTGGGTTCGTACAATTGATCAATACTGGATTCATACAATAGATCAATACTGCGTTCATACAATAGATCAATACTGGGTTCATACAATATATAAATACTGGGTTCGTACAATAGATCAATACTGGGTTTGTACAATAGATCAATACTGGGTTCGTACAATATATCAATAATGGGTTCATATAATAGACCAATACAGGGTTCGTACAATAGATCAATACTAGATTCATACAATATATCAATACTGCGTTCATACAATAGACCAATACTGCGTTCATTCAATATATAAATACTGGGTTCGTACAATAGATCAATACTGGGTTCGTACAATAGATCAATACTGGGTTCATTCAATATATCAAATAATGGGTTCATATAATAGATCAATACTGGGTTCGTACAATAGATCAATACTGGGTGTATACAATAGATCAATACTGGGTTCATACAACAGTTAATCAGTATGGATCTATAGAACTGCATTTTGGCTGTGTGAATTGAACTATATATACTATGTACGATATATCATAAATAAGCATATTTTAGCCATTATGTGTCTAAAAACTTTTTGACTCTATAGTTGAAATACAGGATACATATTATGTGATATTTAATGCAATCATAGCTAATAGGTATGTATCTATACAAATGTTCTTGATTTGTATGATTGGAACTTTACAAAATAGTTTTTCTAATTTAGAAATAAATACATTTAGTCATTATGTGTATTTTTTTTAACTTTGATGAACTAAATATAAACTTGTTGTTATGTTATGATATTTTTAAAAACAGAAGCCTTTTTAGCCGATACGTGTCTGCAGAATTTGTTTTTGTCATAAATGGTCTGTATAAATTGATTATGATTTGTATGAATTTAAGATATGTGATTTTTCAAGTTTACGCAGCCGATTTGTAGGTTCATAAATACATACTTTGCAACGGTTTAGATAAACTTTTTCATGTTTAATCTTGTTACTGTAGTAATAGTCTTTATTATGCAATTATGTCATTAATCTATAACTCTAATTGTGTTATTTCTGTACATATTATATAAAACACGACACACAAAAACTCATAATACACTTTTCTTTCTGATTGACTGAATAGACATCTTTAATTATTGCGTGTAAATATTTTACGTAGTTAACTGTACATCGACCTCTATGATTACCAAAAATCGTACATCAAAAAGCATGTTTAAATTATATTTTTGTCTTCTTATATCTGTTCCTTGCGTCTTTCGTCTTAAATTCTACTCTTTGATATCGCTTTTCCTGTTGTTGTTGAAATACAATCTTATTTATGCATCATGGCCGTAAGTATATGCTCTTTTAATGTCCGGGGGTTAGGGAATAAAATAAAACGAGACCAAATATTAAACTGGTTAAAAACACAAGCATACGATATTTGCTTACTGCAAGAAACCCATTTATTAAATTTTAAAATAGATGACATTAAACAGGAATGGGGTGGACATGTATATTTAAGTGGTACAAACTCTAATAAAGAAGGGATATGCATTTTAATCAACTCAAAACTAAATTTAGAAATAGTTAAGCATGAAGAAATTTTAAATGGAAGATTACAAGTACTAGATATTGTTATAAATGAAAAGGAAATAACTATCATAAATGTATACGGACCTAATACCGATAATATCTTTTTCTTTCAAGAACTAGACGATTATATCACTAACAATGACGACAAAAGCTTTATTATAGCAGGTGATTTCAATACGGTTTTAAATATTGATGTAGATAAGAAAAATGGCAGGCAAGATACACATAAAAATAGTCGAATCAAAATAAAATCTATAATTGATACAAATAATTTGGTAGATATATGGAGACTTTTAAATCCTCAAAAAACACAATTTACGTGGCATTCAAATACAAAACCAATTATATTTAGTAGATTAGATTACTTTTTAATTTCAAATAATCTTGTTAATTATACTAAATCTACTAAAATTGCAGCCGGATATAAATCTGACCACTCGATCGTTGATATTAAATTTGATTTTATTAAAATCAATAAAGGTCCTGGGTATTTTAAACTTAATAATAGTCTGATATTAGATAAAGAATATCAAAAATTAATAATAAATAATATAGCAGAAACTGCAGAAATAAATAAAGATGCGAATCCAAATACTCTGTGGGAATTAATCAAAGGTACTATAAGAAATGTAACAATTAAATTCGCAACAGCTAAAAAAAAAAAAGATAATGAAAAAGAAACTAATTTAAAAAATGAAATAAAAAATATTGAATCTAAACTACATACAATAAAAGACAACAAAGAGATAGAAGATACACACAAATATTTAGAAGAAAAAAAACAAGCATTGTATGAATTAATAGATAGAAAAATTAATGGAATTATGATAAGAGCAAAAGCTTTACATGTTGAGTACAACGAAAAAAACAGTAAATACTTCTCTAGTTTAGAAAAGAAAAACTCAGAAAGTAAATCAATAACACAATTGAACGTAAAAGGTAAAATTGTAATTAAACAGTCCGATATATTGAAATCAGAAGCAGAATTTTATTCCAATCTATACAAAAAAAAAAATCAAGCTGCATTTGAATCAAATTATAATTTTTTTAATCAAACTATGCCAAAACTTATAGATAATGAAAAAATGCAATGCGAAGGTCTTTTAACAGAATACGAATGTGGCATAGCATTAAAACAAATGCAAAATAATAAAAGTCCGGGCTCAGACGGCATAACTACAGAATTTTATAAAATCTTTTGGAGTTATATTAAAACCTTTCTTGTTAATTCCTTAAACTATTCTTTTCAAAATAAAAATATGACCGAGTTACAGAAGCAAAGTATTATTACGCTCTTACCTAAAACAGGCAAAGACACGACGTTTTTAGATAACTGGCGCCCGATAAGTCTCTTAAATGTAGACTATAAGATAACAACGAAGTCTATTGCAAATAGAATTAAACCTGTTTTACCTTCTATTATTTCACCTTCACAGACAGGATTTATAAAAGGAAGGTATATAGGTGAAAACATAAGACTTCTGTTTGAAGCACTTGATGATATTGAAAATACAAATTCACCAGCAATCCTGTTTTTTTCAGATTTCGAAAAAGCTTTTGACAGTTTAAATCAAAGTTATGTTTTTAAATGTCTTGAACACTTTCAGTTTGGACAATCACTCATAAACTGGGTTAAACTATTTTATACAGATGCAAAGAGTTGTGTAATTAATAATGGTCATTTGTCGCAGTTTTTCCCAATACAATGTGGCGTTAGACAAGGATGTCCCCTTTCTCCTTATCTGTTTATTTTATGCATTGAACTGTTATCTTATGAAATATCACACAACATTAATATAAAAGGCATTAATATATATGGACATGAAATAAAAGAAACTTTATTTGCAGATGATGCAACTTTTTTAACTGATGGCTCCAAACAATCTTTTGAATCTCTTATCGACGTTTTGGATAATTTTAAATATATATCTGGATTAAGATTAAACCATTCAAAATGTACAGCGCTAAAAGTAGGGTCTCTGAAAACCTCCAAGGAAACATATTGTCAAAATAAAAAGTTTAAATGGTGCAATGATAGTGCAAAAGCATTAGGTGTCACTTTCCACACCGAAACAAGAAATATATATACATTAAACTTAGAACCAAAACTCCAAGAATTTAATAACTGTCTAAAAAGTTGGCAACATAGAAAACTAACACTCATGGGTAAAATTACTGTATTAAAAAGTTATGCCATTCCTAAACTAGTTTATCCTCTATCGGTACTTCCAAATCCGCCAGAAGAAATAATAAAACATATTATAAATAAAATGTATCAGTTTTTATGGGATGGTAAACCTGATAAAATTCAAAGAAAAATTATTATTCAAAAATATATAAATGGAGGATTAAAAATGATTGATATAAGATATTTTATGAACGCCCTTAAAGGAAGTTGGATAAAACGAATTTTAAATGACAACAATAAAGGAATTTGGAAGCATATTTACTTAAATAAAATAAAAAAATATGGCGGTAATATGTTGTTTGAATGCAATATTAAAAGGAATGACATCGTCAAATTATTTCCAGAAAAAGGTTTCTTACAGGATATTTTATTAGCATGGCAAGAAATAAAGCAAAACAAAGAAAATGAATATTTAAGTCAAGAAATAATCTGGAATAATTCTAATTTAAAAAGTGATTTAAATACTTTTTACAATAAAAAATGGAAAGATAGAGGTATAACACTAATAGAACAACTTTTTGACTACCGAAGTAAAACATTTTACACTTTTAACGATTTTAAAAATTTATACCAAATTGATGCTGGAGATTTTCTGTTACATACATCAATAATTAATAGTATACCTAAAGAATGGAAACAAATCTTAAAAACAGAAAGCATAGTTACAAATAGAAAAGAAAGTCTTCTGCAAAGATTATTGAAATCAAAACAAGTCAACAGTTTTTTATACAATCACCAACTGGATAATAATATAAAACCAGAAATAAAGTCAGAAAAGAAGTGGGAAACAGAACATGGAAATATTGATTGGAGGAAAATATATATAGTACCTATACAATCTACAATTGAATGTAAATTAAGGAATTTTCAGTATAAATATCTACTCAGAATTATTCCAACAAACAAATCCCTATATAAATTCAAATTGACTAATTCTAATTTATGCGACTTTTGTAATATGAATACAGATTCCATAAAGCACATGTTTTGGGAATGTAATTATGTTCAGCATTTCTGGAGTCAGTTACAGAATTTCTTAAATAGTAAAAATGATATAAATGTTATTTTAAATTATAAATTAGTAAGTTTCGGCTGTACTGAAAAAGTAAACAATAAAAACAACATCAACTTTATAATATTTTCTGCTAAATATTTTGTCTTTAAATGTAAATGTATAAAAACAGTCCCATTGTTTCATGTATTTGAACAGAACCTATATAAAGGTATAGAAATTGAAAGATTAATAGCTCTAAATAAAGATAAACTGCATATACATGAACTGAAATGGGAAAATTTTTCTATAAATGTTTAAACCTAATAAATGTCGAAAAAAAAATGCCGTTTTAATTTTTTAAACAAAGGAAAAGCAATGTCCAAATTCTATACTTATTCTACATCCCTCTTCTTTCTTCCTTCCTCTCTATTCCTCTAAAAAATGAAATTATTTCGTCACAATAATATATTGCGATACAAGTATTACAAATTAAACTGAATTGATTATATGACAATATTGTTGGAAGAAATGTAATATATTTCATTATATGTTTATAATCTGTAATATAACTGATGAAATAAAAAAAATTTATCAAAAAAAAAAATAACTGCCGGGGGTAGTCTTGGGAGATGTACCCTCACAAGAAAATATTCGTCACACAGATGCACTCTGAAGCAAGCTATTTCAAGGTAATTTCTGTAGCATTGTTTAATATGTTTCTTTTTCTTTTATTTTTTCTGCTGATAGTAGGCAGCTTCTGTATATATATATACCAATAGGTAGCTACACAGCTGGCTCATACAATATATCAAAATCAAATGAATGATATAACCTATTCAAATGATTGATAACACCTATTTGAACAAGTGACGTTTGTTTCAAATAGGTGATATCACTCATTCTAATAAGTGACATCACCTATTCAAATGAGTGATATCACCTGTTTAAATGAGTGATATCACCTACTCCAATGAGAAATATCACTTTCTATGGTTAAATAGTAAAATGTCACCCAAAAGTCACGTCAAACCAATGTTATTATTATGTAAGATCCTTCCTTTATAAATAAGTATTCTGTATGAAGATGTAAGCTTTACTAAAGGTAACATAGAATAAAGACAAAATAATTTCAAAAGATTTTTGATTCATTAAATGCATGGGAAAGTATTTTACCTAATTTGAGAAGAAATAGGATTTTTGCCAGAGTAAGAGGTACTAAATAAAGTATTGTTAATGATTATAAACATGACTTTTTATATTTTATGCATTAAAGTTTTAAAATCAACAGCTTTTATTAACTCAGACTCAGCTTTAGAGATAGGTAAACAATTAAGATAAAAAAAATACAGTTGTATTTGCATTATTTTAAAGAAGAAAAAAACGTGCAGTTACAATAGTTTCACGCTAAACAAGAAAATAGAGCATAAACACTTATTTTTTATTTATTGTTATATAACCATTTGTTAATTCATATCTAAATTCAAAATGGGTATTTATATAAATTATTCAGATTTATAAAAAATAAGATTTATCCATCTAAAAATAATTTAATGCACAATTTTGCGGAAGTGAGAAGAGAGACCACGTATCTTAACCAGATATTTCATTTTATAATGAACATATTGCTTGATTGCTTTAAAACTTGCAAAATGTCACATACAATAGTTTTACACTGAACACAATCATCAATTTCAGCGTGAAACTATTGTAACTGACATATTTCTTTATTTATTGGAACAGAAGTTTTTCAAGATTATTCATGCAACTGTAATACTAAATGATATTAAATTCTAAGTTCACTATTAATTTGGTCAATATTATAACTTAGAAAGTAGTTTTTTCCCTTCTCTTGAAAATATTTCCAAATGTCAGATACAATAGTTTCACACCGAACCCTCAATGTTCATCATAAACTTGCATTGACGTGATAAACTAATGTTTATTAGGCAGGCAGTTTATCAACTGAAATGAATGCATTGACATGATAAAACACGTTTCCAAGTGTAAACATTTCACATCAGACACTTTAATTCATTCTTAGATTACGTCTCACACACCAATTAATTTTGAACTGTTCTACATATAGAGACATGCACTTCTGGAACACTGGATACATTACCAATGGTTCTAAAAGTGCCTTATTCCCATAGATAGTCCTCTGTTGGTTCAAATATGCAGAAAAAAAACATGGGGTTGACCAGGTTGCTTTTTCACAATTTCGATGGTTTGATGGCACCCCTTCATTTTTGACAATTCTGCCCATTTGTTGCAGTGTATCACTACGCATCTTTAAACTGTTATAGCATCATCAAACAGTACCAACTGTCACCAAAGCTTTGCAGAAATCATAAAAATGTTCCAATGTTCCCATATGACATTTTATGCATTTTTAACCAAAAAATTGCCCAACCGCTTTACACAGCTCTAATTTCTTGGGCGTAATAATCTTGCTACCGTCATGTAAGGGAGGTAATTGTTCAGTGAGACCATTAGCATTCTTCATATTTATCATACCACCTAAACTAAGCGAAATACGTAGCTATTTGTATCTTATAAATTACTGAGTGTTGCAATAGCTATTGTTGATGGTATCTATTCTAATCAAATACATAATCATGTATTGGAATCGTATAAAACACTGCCGTTAATGTTACAAATAAATACGTATACACAATTGATTTAAGAAACCCTAATCTGAACAATTAGTAAGAACAGTATTGTTTTTTTTATAACCACTAGACAATTCAAAACTTTTCTCTGATATACAGGCATTATCAACGTACAAAATATGTAGTATAATTGGACATTTAGTAATTGGAATTGTCATCAGAGCAAATGACGCTCTGTAAAAGTATTGATGATTTAATAACGTTTTTGAATTTGTCATTTTTTTCAAACAGTTTCAACATGCAACCAAATTTCTTAAGTATTTTAGAATGAGCAGTGCTTGTTTTATGCCTAAGCGGGGGAAGAATAAATAATGCTTCGCCAAACAGGAATGCTTGTTTAACGTCGATATTTTATCTTCTGAACTTCCTTTTAAGAGTTCACAACATCATTCAATACGGCAATTGTGGTGTATCAACATAGCAATAACCGTACTTTTCTAATGACATTTGATACTGAAATGTCAACAGAATTAAACTTAAGTTTCCCTTATTTTAATAGAATTTATTATCAATGATTGTTTTGTTATAAATACGTGTTTTCTACGTAGAATATAACTATATTTGATTTGAAGGAGGTAAAAAAATGATTTTTAAATAAGCAAAAAAAATTTTGGTCGTCATACTGTTTTTAAATGACTTGATCTTTATACATAATTAACGTTGTTTTTTTCTGATATACTAACTTTAACAGCATACTAAAAATATGAAATAAAATACTATTTATACGGTTACCTGAGGTATTACTCCTGTATGTGTCTAATCAAATAATACAGTATTAGATAATTTGACCTGATTAATCCAGAAACCGTATCAAGATTGTATTGTTACAATCGCTGTGTACAAAAAACACACATAACATAATGTTTCTGCTACAAAACCAACATGCCACAAGTATGTGGTTAAATATTAAGAAAATATCATAAAATTTACTGCCACATGTTTGAAATTAACAGCCGATATAATTTAAGACTGTTTAAACAAATTTGAAACATATCGTGAAAAATTACATCATAGCAATCACAATGAACGAATCAATTTACAGATTTGAATCATTATCGACATATAATTATAGCTTAACAAGATAAAAATAATACATTAATAAACAACTAAATCCACAGTGTACATTTCAACTTAGATATCATTTTAAATGACTATATCTGACATAACTTGATTATTTCCCAGAACTTACAAACTGTTTATTTAAAAAGGCGTTTTCAAATTCTCTCGTTTTATATATGTCACATTTAAGTAAATAATCTTATTTAAAAAAAATTGCTTTCGCAGTGACATGTATGCAATGTTATATCATTGAAGTGTTCGGAAATTAATTATTTTTATTGCATTCGGTATAAGTAACAAAATGCTGCAGGGCGGAACTAAGAACTACCAGTTTGAATTTCATTAGGTCACAAGGTTATTTTATCAGTGTAACGAACTGTTGAAACAATTTTCACGTGTCGTTAGCCTGAAGTTGCCATTAAAATGCGTTACTCATTAAGTGAGTTGACAACTGTTGACGTTGTTTTGTCTATATGGTTTGATGCGAAAAATCTACTGCTTGCTTTATATTTAAATGGGAAAATAACGTACTACTTTATATTAAATATTCAGAAATATATAGTGTAAATATAAATATAAAAAGCACGATTTTTAGTTTTCATCGGGTGAAAAAAAAATATCGTTTAAACATAAAAGTAATGAAATCATCAATCTAGTTTAATATATTTAACTACAAATATACACTACACATATACACTACACATATACACTACACATATACAGAACAAGTGACATCTATGTTTTCATTAAACTATTGATAGAATTTAGGACTGATTGATTACATTGCATCCTGATATATTTTAAACATTTTTTTTCAATCATACAGGCATTTCAAAAAACGTATATAATGGTTTTATATGTGTGTGTGTGTTTTTTATTTCTAGGAATGATGGAGTGCATCAAGTAATTGGTGTCAATGAGGTTGGACAATTCATAATTTTGAAACGCGATTTGACACAGTTTGCTATTTTCTATTGGTATTTGGTTGCGCATTGTGCTACCAATGAAGATATGCAAGATAATCTCGGTAAAACATGCTGATCAGTTGATATAAAGATCATTAAAAATACAAAAATTTCGATCTTTATCATATTATAGATTTTGATGAAAAGAAAATAATGCATGGATACAAGCCAGTTCTTTAACAGGCAATGACAATACTTTTTTTTTTATTTCCTATGGCAGATAAAAAATAAAATTAAAATATAGGCAGTACATATTCTAAGATGATATGATCGACACTTGTACGCGGAAATATTCATAAATGTCAGAAACGAAGCATCTGTTTACTACATTTCAAGAACTGACATTCTAAATAAGTCCATTACTGCTTTTTGTTATTTTATGTATTTATGTATTTTATGTGCATCGATTATGAAACACGTTCTGATGAAACTCATGTTCGAAGTCGTCCTTGGTAGCAACAGTACTAAGCATATGCGGATAAAGTGTATAGTTCAATGACGACAACAATAGCGGTGGAGAGGGATTGGCACGACTCACCAATCTTGGATCCGATGCATTACAACTGGTGTATGCGCTCCACACAGTCCACACGCAGATGAACATTCCTTTTAACATATTTTTTTGCTTTTTTTTTTGTATAGTTATCCAACATTAAAATCTGCCCTTTCCAACAACAAATTATTAACAAAATAACAACCAAGATGGCAATAAAATATATTCATATAGGTAGAAAGAAGCGATACATTGATTAAATAAACGCCTCCGATGCTGACCTTAAATGAGGGGATCTACTTTGAGGTAAATAATAAAACGTAATAAGATCTAATGTATATCAAGACGTTTAGTGTATTTAAATATAAGTTTAGACATTGTTAAATATAACAATATTTTCATCGTCTGAGATATCATCTCTCCTATGTAACAAGTTATTTTACACTCAAATGATGAAGATGACGTGTAGCTTCAAGAAGACGAAGTCGATAATTTTAAAAAGATGGACATTGCATGAAAAAGTGTTTGGCCTCCTCTTTTTCATGAATTTGTTTTGAGTTTTAATGTGTTGACAAATAGTTGGTGGGTTTAAACAAATTATTTGTTAGATGGTTGAGTTTAGGAATTGTGTAGGTGTTCCGGAAGATTATTCAAAGAGAAAATACATGATGGAATAAAATAATTTCCAAAACATTGAGTAATTGTATTTAATAAATAATAATTACTATTATTTCTTAGATTATATGATGTTGTTATTCTTACAGTTTCAGGAAAAATATCGTTTTGAAATTCTGGAGTTTAGCAATTGAACAGATCTATGAACAAATTATGATGACTGTTTTTTATATAATCTCAGCTATCTATAGCCCGATATGCCGTTCCCACAGACGTTAAAAGTTTCCGTTTTATGAATTTGATTTAATATTTATGGACGTCGCTCTCTGTGATTATATGTGCACAGTGCAATGTTATCAATGTCATAAACAAGTTTATGTGATGCTATACATGTTAAATCACAAAACACACACTCTAATTTGATAGAAATATTCACTTATTACAATGATTAATATGTTTTAATGTGTGTGTTTTATATATTACATACTAATCCCCGATATCAAATCATTTTTATTCACACAAACTAAGCACTAAAATGTACCAAAAATTATATCAATAATGTAACCGGTTGTATCACTTCCGTATGCGTCAGGCTAGATAATACATGATAATAAGAAATTTACATGGGTTTTAGCTCGAATACAGTTATCCAATGGGACTAAATTGTTTATCCGAACCGAAAAAGCCATGAATGATTCTTTTTCTTGCATACCTAAAGTAAGTATATTAAATAACTATATTATCTTATTTTATCAATATCTTTTTTATAACAGTCGTTTTTTAAGACGTTAAATTATATGATTTACGTCATATATTTTGTACGTTACGTCATAAATGAGTCTTTACGTCGAAGCGCGAGAAATTTATCTCAGCCCTAGAGTGAGATAGAAATATTTTAACCCGAAAAAAATGCAAATATCCTTATCCGATGTGAAAGAAAAGATGATTTGACATATTTACAGAAATAATATAAAATTTGTATTGTTATAATAATAATGTACAAAAACAGACACAAAATGTTATTAATAGTAAAAATCCAGCATTTCGGTGCAAAATAACAAATTTTTAACTGCAGCATGTTTGAATTTATTTCTGCCGATATAGATTTAAATTCCAGATAGTTTTAAGCAAATAACAAATTATTAGCTGCAAACTTTTGAAATTTGCAGACTATATAAATATGTAAATTTAGACTGTAAAAGCAACTTTAAAGCATATCGTGAGCTATTAATTATAGCACATAACAGGAACTAATCGATTTACAGCTTTGTATCACTATCGTCATACAATTATACCTATGACTGTTAAAGGGAATTTGCTTATTTGGTCTTCGCTCCTGGATTAGACTAAAATAGATTTTCCACTTAAAAGTTCATTTTTTGTAACGTATTGAATGAGTCACGTGATTTCATTTTGATTTCAATTTAATCCATTATACATGGAAGCAGATGAAGTTTTTCAGTCTAAAGGATTACAACATACATCTGAACGGTGACACATGTTTTTCAGTAGAAATATTGTGAATATTTTAAAAGTATATCCGCCATTTATACAGGCTTAAACGTAATAAAAATTGGGCAATCTTAGAAAGAGTCCAAATGACGGCAAGCAGTATTGAAGTGCTGTCTATGTTTGGAATGGGGACTCGGTTCATGTTAACAACTTCAATTTAAATATCGAATATGGCACGTTAAGTAAGATTTGACATACCAAACCATTCGGATTTGTATTTATTTACGATAAAAGAAAAAAACTTTCCATCCATTTTACACATTTATAACGTTTTTTCTAAAAATAGAACTACAACGATATTAAAAAGTGTAAATTTCAATTGATTAACCATTCTTTGAGAGTTTTCAATTCTTCCAATGTTTGATTATTTCCTAGAATATGCAAACTTTTCATTCCCGATGATGTTTTACATTCTTTTTGCTCATATATGTCATATTTCAGGGGAAAATAATTAAATTAAATCAAGTCACTTACGTTTGAAGTGTTTGTTAAAGGCTGGTAGAGCATTAATGAATTCCTCAAAATTATATTTATATTGCACGCAGTCTAAATGAATTACATAAATCTACTATAGTCCATGTTTTGATAAGATACATTTGTAGCTGGGTGTGGCTAAAAAGGTCCAGTTTGAATTTCATTGGTGCCACAACAATGTTTTGCTATTGGGAGTTTCACGTGACGATTGTTATACGTTGCATACAAACTAGTTAGAAAATAAAATGTAAATAAATGTGTTAAAAGCACTTCAGATCATGTTTATTAAAATAGCTTAATTATATTCATAACCCGACAAAAACTTCAAATTTCAGATTACCGTTTCCTGTCACATCGAGACAACACCAAACTACCAATATGTGCTTAATAACGATTAATTATTTAGACTTTATAAGACCAGAATAGTGAACACTTTACAAGTAAATTAACAAAAAACACATGTTTTCATGACTGCATAATCACAAAACATGTAAATAAATACTTGAAAATCTATCACACGTATACGTTCTTTTCCATTGAATATTTTCTTTGATTTTTGTATTATACCATTCCAAACTGACGAACATCAAATACTGAGTTGTTATCAATAGCCACACATATATACAAACAATGTCGCCTTTGAGGCATTCAAAGTGTTATGTTCGTTTCCAACACAGAATCAAAATTACTGGTCTTCACGTACTAAGGATAAATTAATTGATACTATCAGCATGTATATATGTTAATGTCATTTTCAAAAACAGAATTCTTCAAATTTAACTTATCTATAAGACTAACGAAATGTGTTTAAATTAGATTTAAACAGCTTTTAACCAATTTCAAACTTAACTATAAGTAATATTGAGCTATAAAGGGTTACTAAAATACAGATGTATTTAAGATGTTAAGAACAGATACAGAGATAAACATATAAACCCGGCTAATAGGTGTTTACGTCAACTAATGTATATGGCGACTGTGCGTGACAAAAATATTGGATATTTATATTTATCGACCCATATTTTTCGTAATCTTTTTATGTGTGTTTTGATCTCAAAATCTAGGCAGTAAATTTCTGTAATTAATAATTTGATATTGATTTGAACTCTCTGCCAAATTTTAAAAGTATAAACACAGCATTGAATATTTTTAATATTTTTCACTTTTTTATAATTATTTCTTCAAATCAAAATTGTTTGTTTGAATGTTTAGCGTCATTTTATGCAACCGAGAGCTAAACGATTTATCTGGACTACTGTTACCTGGGATTCTGGAAGTGACTAAGTATTTGAATATACCCATCTCCGCAAATAACTGGTGACCTTTCCACTTGAATCACCGGTAAGAAACGTATAACAGTCAGGCGCAATATATATCAATCAAAAACTGTGGCTGAGTCGGGATTCGAAGTCACGATCCCTGAATTGATTGTCAAACGCACCACTAACTGAGCTAACCGAATCCGGATGTATATAAACCATTATTTTGTTATATGTTTTTAAAGTTTGTTAAATAAAAATACTCGAAATGTGACTTTATTTAACACTGTTTCTGATATTCTTATGTACAGGACATAATGTATTTTCCAATGATAAGTAATAGTATACTGATAAATCGTAATATTATAATTAATTGTAATATTCTTAATAATTTTAATAATCTAATTAATTGCAATATTATAATTAATTATAATCAAATGTTTATAAAACTAATTAGTGAGGTATATATTAGAACTAATTCATTAAAAAAAACATGACCATCAGTATCAAGAAGATAAACTACTTTTTTCAGCCTGTTCGGTGTATCGTTATAATTTCTTCGGACTTTATTTGATTTGTGCGTGATTCGACATTCTTTACACATACATAAAAAAACAGAAAACAATGAACTTTATCCTTATAATTTCAATCCTGATGATTATATTTAATTTAAGACTCCTCAAGTGAATGAAAAAAAAAACAACTACATGCTGCAAAGTAAACGTAAAAATACAACACCTCTGCCCTGGTTGACATCAAATTCTCTAGATCTAATATCCAATAATATCGTATCGGCTTTTGTTTCCACTATCAGATGAAATCTGTAACATTAGTTGGTTTATTTTAAAATGACGAAATATTTTGAGGTGAAAAATTAAAACACCCGCCTTTTATCTCTCGATTTAGACAAACAAAACATCAATAATTCCAGAAAATACCCACACAATGTAGACGCTGACGTCATTGTTTCGTTTTTGTCTTCACGATTGTTTTTAAAAAAATAAGTCAATATTTACGAAGTTCATAAAATCCACGCTCATTGATGAAGAATCCGAATTTGGAACGTTTTAAACGACTTTTACGTGCAAGGTTTGTGTATTTACATTGTCTTACGATCATCTGCTTCGGAACTTCAACTACATGTACATGTTTTAAATTCATTTTTCCTGTCGAATAAATTGGTCTGTGGAAATTTTGTCAACGACTAGCATTCACGTTCGGTAACCAGGGTTGTGTTCAATGGTACACTAAACATCTCAAATCTGAACATTTTATGACCTACTTCATTGTTTCCTAAAACAACTTATGGTCTAAGTGTGACGCCCGGTTAAATAGCTGAACCAAAGATAAAACAATAAACCGAAGAAAACAGCTAGGACTAGATCTAACTTTTGTTTTCGGTGTGTTTTATTATAAAAAAAAAGCGTGGAACCATTGTGGAGGTCATTTAAGTTCATATATTGTTAACCGACCATCAAAATGTCGATGCTTCTTTTAGTCCGGATCACGGGTTTTATCGAAAAATAAAAGTCTTTAAAAATTGACGTTGTCCAATGAAAATGCTTTAAATACATATATGATAATGAGATTAGAATTATATACAATTATTGCTATATCGTGAATGCACCATGCTTTGTATGTACATTTATTACATGTACTAAATTAAATATATCAATTTCATTTATATCATGTTTTATTTACTACTTGTGTTTACTTTGTTAACGTTCTTCTATATATTGTTTACTATATTAACGTTATGCTATATGTTGTTTACTGTATTAACGTTCTTTCCATACGTTACACTACAGTTATTACTCTCAGTTGTTTTGTAATTAAATGTAGCTGTTTAGTGGGTGATTGCTGATATGAAACAATGTACGATTGAAGTGATAAACCCATCAGGCGGATAATATGAATCATTTTTTTGTTTAATAGATGCCAAATTCATCTCAGCTAGAACGTCGATATTATATCTCAATACTTCATATATGTGAACAATCAGTTTTTGTTACATATGTAACATGCGGTGAATTATATAACTTTATAAATCGAATGAGCAGTTCCGATTTGCATGTGGCGTGATGGGTCTGTTTATGAACCATGACTTAATATAGACTGAGCTACATGTTTAAATAAATACATGATTTGAAATGTAAAATGTATTCGTCTGGCTCACAAACACTGTAATAAATAAACGCTAAATGAAATTTTCACTCGATAACACAATTTGCTCATTTTTGTCAATATTCATTTAAGCAGAAATCGTCAAAAGTCACCTACAATAAGAATTATAAAAGCAGTCGAATAAGTTGCGTGAGACATTCTCATTATACTATCAAAAGTATTTTACAATATATATAAAATGAAAACCTTATTTCTGTCTATGTTCATGTCTTTCGTTGTTATTCTGTTTGTCTGCTGCATATCAAGAAGTATTTTTCGTATTAATACGTCTTCCTGTCTCTTTATACCTGTCTTAATATAATGAATGCCATCTCGTAATATAATGGAACCACACCAGTACGGTTCTATTCCGATGCATAACAAAATGTCGATAAAGTTGAGTTATAGACAGAAAATATTCAAATGATAGATTATTGAACGTATATTTAAGTTCTTCTCTTTTTTGTATTCCACGGTCACATATTGTATTTCTTACATTAAATAGTTTGGTATTTTAACTAAATATATCAGATGTGCATTTTGTTATGTAAAAAAAGAAATTAATCATATTCCTGCATGAAATAAATACTTTAACATGAATATATACATGAAACCGTATAGAGATAAATTTCTTAAGATGTAATTATATAAGTACATGTAACTGTAACTCTACATTTAAGAATATATTAAGTAACGTAATTTCATATCAACTGAGTGATTCTATATTAATTATAGTATGACATAGGCATTAATCTACAATGATTTTTCAGAAAACTTAACCTAAAAGCTATCACAGGACAGCGTGCTCGACCTTTAGAAGTTTGCATTAAAATAGCTATAGGATGAGACATAGACTATAATATGAGACCTGCTAAATATCTAACAAATCATATAAAGTTTAAAATGAAATACATCTAAATAAAATAGAAATTAATGATATGGCACTAGTTCCTGAACAGATCAATTTATTTGTACCAGTATTTTATCTGAGATATGAAATACTTTATTATTATGTTTCCGTACAAGAGGTGCAATATTTCTTTCTAAATTATAGTTATCTAATTTGTAAAATAGTGTTAGTGGAGACAGTAGTGATATTTCATTGATGTATGGCTATAAGTAACTTAGCAGTAAGTTTATTATATACATTAAACTAAATGGTCTTAGTATTAAATACGTAGTCTCAAGATCCCGTATCTCTCGCCGCTTGGGGCATAGATTCGATTCATACTCGCTCCAAAAACTTTATGTGAGAAAATGTACCAGTAATTTGCGGAAGGACGGTGCCTCTACTCAGTCTTACTCAATAGTATTAAATAAGCTAGACAAAAAGATAAATAAAGCGGTAAGCATTTTAACTAGTCAATATACAATGTTATACAAGTGGTTGACAATGTATCATTTTTAACTGACATTTATTAAAGGTATATGACTATTACACTATGTATGCCAGTTAACTTTCTCCAGCGTTGTCAAAAAAGCATTGGAAACATTTCCAAGGTTCGATAGTTTGCTTTGCTATCCTAAGATTGGAGTGACACGTATGCGCTAATACAATTCGCGCGCTTATAAAAGAAGTCATGTTATACTTAAACAGACGGTAATCAATAGCCCGTAATAAACAGAAGCACGTCATTTGCAGGACTGAGGAAGATTCAATCGATCATTGATAGAGATCCTGTCACGGTCAAGGCATTGTTATTTCTGTAAATTGTTTGTGTATGTCATCGAAAACACGACACTGGTTTAGTTTTACCATATTGTGTTGCTTTCCTTTTATAAATGAGCAAATGGTATGAAGCATATTTAATCCATCAAATGTACAGTTTTTGATATGGTCGAATCGATGATGTTTCGATAGATGTTCTGTATACCAACAGGAACATGAGAACAATGTATGTAACCATGTTTATCATGTGAGAGTCAAAGATTAGGTTAGACAATTTAACTTCTTCTGTCACGGTCAAAGCAATGTTCGTTATGTCAAATACTATGAATTGCCACAATAAGATAAGGATAATGGTTGTAACCATTTTTGTTTCGTGAAAGTTACATGCCACACAAAACGTAGCCACACAAAATGATCATATTATTTCAAGGTCCAATCAATATTATTTTTGTTAGATATTTGTTAAGCACTAGGAAACATGCAAACAATGACTGTTGCCGTTTAAATCATGAAAGTGTAACAAATCGCACAAAATGTTCACAACATGTTGTATATCAACGTTAATCTAAGGTTAAAATATCACGTTCGTTCACTTAGTTGTATGTTGTTAAGTTTTACTTTCAACAATTGTTCAGTTATATCGCGACGGTGTCTACGTCAGATAGTATTCTGAGCGCTGCCACATTGGGGTATCGTGCTTCTGGTACCATTTCCCAAGCTTTTTGTGTGACCTGATCGGTGATCAGACTCACAACCATCGCATGCTTATTTTTGGAAATTCATAAATCTTATGCAACTTTGAAAATAGCTCAATGACATGTTATTTATTGAATATCTCTCAATTAAGGCGCTCTCTATATCTGCAAGGGAAGATTTGATGTAAAATGACATGAAACACAAAATCTTCTTGGTTGCATATAATCATAATATTTCAAACATAATTGTATTTATAATTATGCAATGTAGTGCAATTAAGTCTATAAATATGTAAACAAGTCAGTTCGGTGATCAATGTGTATAGTATCATACTTACTACAATTAAAGAATCCAACATAATTCAATATTATTAAGGAATAAACATAGTAATGCCTGATTGATATTGTGTCACATACTGGGTGTATACGTTCGAGCAAGTATGTATCTATTATAAAAATATTAAGTAAAATCAAACATATGGTTGCCGAACTAGCTTATTTGCATTTTGTTTCGGTAAGATAACGATTTGTTAAGAAATTTATAAAAAAACTAAACAACTTGTTCAATTTATAGTGATGCTTTGAAAGTATTGATGTTTGATAAAATAGTCGTTTCCTTTGTAAACATGTGTAATCAATGTCGTCATTATTTCATGTGTATTGTTTAATTAATTGTTTATATGTAAATTATTTCTATATGATTATCCTATTCATTATTAGTGAAATTAAGCATTTAATGAATAAAGTTGAAAACTTGGAAACTACTTGCAATATTATTAACATGTAAGATTGTATAAAAGCAAACTGAAAGGATGTCTACAGTAAATTTCAAATAGGTATTTTCACCTATAACTCTAACATTAAACAAATTGACTAAAAATGCTATATACTCGGTCATTTGTAGTACTATACATATTGCAATGTGTTTTTGTTCAAGCTCTTGATGTATCCGTTTCGCACAGTTATATTTGCTTAACGTTTACTGTATCGTAGTTGGATAATAGCAATTACAATACAGATTATATATGACATTCAAATCTTTCTATGACGGAAATTTTCAGAATTAATCCGCAAGAAGCCGGAAAATTAAATTCTGATTCTTCATTTTCACAAACGAAAATAGTCAGTTACACTAATTGCCATCTTTTGAAACGTGACCCTCGGAAAAGTGGTTCTGCTACATTGACGGCATTACACATTACTTAATATATAGCTCTGAAAACCGTATGATTAATGTTGCATCTAAATGTTTCCGTTGTTCTGAAGTAAAATAATCAATTTGATTAATTGAAGCAAAGCTGTTGCGGAAGTGGAAATCAGATTCAATATGCACTGAATAATTAAACCAAATATTTAAGGAAAAACACACTCATGTTTGATGATTACTTGACAGCCACACACAATACATTTAAACTTGCATCAGTTTTTGGTAAGTAACTAAAACCTATCAGTATTTTAATTTTTACTCAAACTTTACCTTTTTATATCAACTGCGCATTTTATCTTATATAGTAATCGCAATTGATAAAGAGTATTATAGTGTACACTCATATGTTTATTTCACCGGTAAAGTTTATACCTTTCTAGGATATGTAGGAGGAATCCGATTAATCGCCCTATCCGACATATATTATATATTTAGTTTAAATGCACCTCCTGTGTTACTGGAAGCGCGTATAGCACAACATGTTATGCTAGCGTTGTTCTGTTTCAGAACCGGGCAGATTTATCATATCAACACCAAACAACAAAATAAGAATCAATGATTTGGCTTGGTGTAAATATTTATTTCAATAATTTGTAATATTACGAAATTTAAAGTAGTAATGGAAATTATATAAATTTAAACTAGTTAAAATATATGTATGAGCATACATGTTTCTAAATCTGCATAACCAGTAAGCAGATCGAAACAAATTTTGATATATTTGTATGTATACCGAATTTTAATTTGAAAATTGGCTAATATATAGTTTTATCGTTTTATATATATTGCTTGTATTTGATGCTTAAGGAAATAAATAGCTAACTTGAATAGAACATGTGTCAATAAGTATATCCATCAAGATTAATTTGGTCGTTCCACAGGAAAGATTTTAATTGATATGTACAGAGAAATCTTAAACTAGCGAAAACGATCACAGTATCACATGTTGCATATGAAAGATGTTGTTATCAATAAAGAAAGGAAACTATATGGATCGTCGAAATATTTAAAGTTGCATTTATACTGGAATGTGCTGAATATATACAGATTTTATCACAAACTGAATGCATGCAGACTTTATAATAATTGCAAATATGTTATCAAATCTAACGCTGGAGTTAGAGACTTTTAACAAAAACAAAATTTAACATTTGCCCTCCTAATATCTTTTGTTATTGCATATGGTTATGCGCAAGTGTACCAATCATTGCATCGGTCTCACCAACAATGCATATGCTTTTATAACATAGTGATAAATGATAACAAACTCTTGTCTTAAGTTAAAACAAGTATTTGTTTTAAACTTATTTGTAAATCAAGACAAGTCACGCTAGAAGTCTTGGTAGAACAAGTACTAAGCAGATGCGATGGGGATAAAATGTGTTGCTCAGGGACACCGTGGCACCCATGACCCTACGGTGTTGGTTCCGGTGCTCTATAACTGGACTACGTTTCAAACTTTTTTTACTGTACTGTGACATTTTAGGTAATTGAAAATAAAAAAAACTTATCACGCTATAAGAAGTTTAACTTTAATAAAAAGAAGGAAGAAACATAATCGCTTCATGAACCAAGATGTTTAATTTTTAATCGTTTTAGACAAATGAATAAGCATTTAAAATTTACACCAAGTCAACATTGTTAAATATATGTTGCATTTGTTGTTAATTGTTTTCTTTGATCTCAATAAACTCGATGTGACTTTTTTTTATTTTGAAATGAAAATATATAATGTTGCAACCTAAATGTAGCTCTCTAGTATTCAAATGTATATTATATATTATTATATGTGTATATAGGTCAATATTATATGTTTAAACTAAGCTGAATTATGTATACACATACAAATCCCATATTCCAAACGTAACTCACATACAAAATGATCAAAATAGTGTTACAGACTGACAAGCGTCTCATTTATTATCTCAATCACTTTCATCTAAACATAAGGTATAACCAAATATAAAATCAAATTAATAATAAAAGCACATACCTGAAAATTATTATTTTCTCAATATGAATATAATACTACTATCCAAGCATCCAAATAAACAAACACAACTTATCCACAATAAATCGGAGCAGTTTCATATTTAAACACTACTCTATTAATGCATTTATATAAATATTTATAATACAATGTTCACAGAAATAAAACAGAACTGTAAATAAAGCATTGATTTACAGTACAATGCCTTGAATACATTTTGTTGAAACGAACGCATCGTTCGATTGATGTACACGTTTGTTGAAACGAACGAAGTGTTTCATGTTCAAATTTGTGCTTACCTACCAATCAGTATCCCTCGTGCTTTATCGGTAACTCACAACACTGACATAAAACGTCTGCCTCCAGATACTCTTTATGACAGTTATATAATTTCCATGCCAAAGTTTATGCATTTTATATCATCACCTTACATTTGTGTATCCTAAAAGTAGATATTCAATTGTATTTGATCGTAAGTGTCCATTATACGAATAAATTGATATGTGTGCACTATTTAAAAACGTATTGTATAATAATGTTCACAAGAATCCCTTCTTATACCATTTTAACAAAATGTTACTATGCTAATAGTTTTTGTCTGAAATATATGTAAATTATTACTACGAAAAACATTAAGTAGTCAAACAAATATTATTATTCAAATGAAGCATAGTATATGTAATAAATGTCGAATTTTCAATCAACGAGAGCTCCGCGATATTCGTTCATACACAATAAATCTGCATCCCACAATGAAATTCATTATAGACCTGCTGTAACTAGACACACGCTTTCCTATTGCCATGCTCTCTACAGTCGATAGCAGCTTTCCAATAATCAGAAGCAGAAGAGTTATTTTTTTTAGAAACAGAAACGTAAGTATGTCCATTTCGGTATTTAAACATCAAATGAGATGACGTGAAATAAGTAGATACTCTGACAATCAACCAGAAAATAAGCACACGATTGTCAATTATACGAACTCAAAATAATCACTTGTTTGCGGAGTGACGCGTTCTGAGCTTCAACTTGACGAATATACTTTAAAAGACTTGAATATGAAAAATTTAAGTGCTCCTGAGAAGATTTAACTTTTAGTTACAGATACCAATATCCTTATAACATATAACATGAATAAAGTGTTTTTACATTTTGATATTAATGTAGAAATTCGTATGTTCTTACAGCGAGTTAAATTATATAAATCTACAGAAGTATTATATATGTGACAATTACAACACTGTGATAATTTCACGTGCACATGCAATACACTTAGATTTGTGTACCCCTGACTTTGAATCTAATGCTCACATTTTCCTCGTTAATTGTGCAACAAGCGGGTGAACTGGGGACTCAATGCTAACCTATTCTTCCTGATCTTCATTATTCTGGATGAGGTGTCGGATGTTTATCCTTTCCCATGTTTTGTTATATCCTGAATTGGTATTCTCTTCTGTAAAGTCATTGAGTAGATCTGGGAGTTGCATCACTTGTTTCTTTTGATATATATTTCTCTAGCACTTCTGCTTTACTTCATTTATATATGCATGCTTCCGTAAGAGAAACGTCGAGCAGAGATTCATTTATTAACACTGCCTTGTCTTATGATGCTGACGATAGGTACACCCATTTGTCATGTTTAAACTCAGCTGTATATTCCATTTCTACTCACCGTTCCAATGCGGTAGAACTGATGCCATTCCTTCGCTTCGGATAAAAACGTATCAGTACATGCATCATACATGCGTAAACCGCCAGTGTCAATATTTATTATTTCACTAACATGTCGATAAAAGTCCTTTCTACGACAATCTGTTAAACACGTTTTTAAATTGAAAATCAATACAAACTGTTATTTCATTTATCTTAAATATACTCCAAATTACAAAAAAAAATGTATATTTAAAATTCATGCAAAAACACTTACAAAAAATTATTTGTGTCAGCTTAAACAATATTGAATATAAATGATCACCGAACTACATCATTGAAGCTAGTTTTGATATGGGAATTAATTAAATCCACAACTCCAGTATATGTAAATATGTCATTTTATTTCATTTTTATAAAATGACGCAACATTATAATCATTATAAAACACCTTATTATAATGAATCATGTAATATGTGAATGTCATACTGAAAATGCAATAGACAACCCCGTGACATCTTATATCGGATCAATACAAAAGTCTGAGACCATTTAACAAATAGGTCACTAACATCTTTTGAACTATTCTATATATATATTTATATTATGAATATTATGAAACCTTTACGATTTTACAATATGAAAGCTAAATCATTTGTTCATGTATCCTTAAAATGCATATATGTGCATATATTTGGTAAATACCATCCATTACTAATGTTGCTAAACAGTTTAAATCTAAACAATATTATGATGATAAGAAAAGTTTATTCATGAATGATATTAAAGAATGTACAAAGTATTTAATACTACCATTATATCATCCAAATACAGATTTAAACCAGTTATGACAAACGTAGAAATTACTCTTTAAGGATAATTAACAGGATATCTCAACTGACACCGTTTAGCCGAAACACATCTATCAATAAACATGCCAAAATGATTTATTAAAAATGGGTTTCTAACTTGGGTTACGCGCCTTGATTAGATTTAAATAGATTCCCCGCTTACAATTGCAACATATTTTATGACGTATTTAATGAGAAACGTGATTTTATTATGATTTCCAATTTGCAGTGTCATCCCAGAAACAGCCCAAAAGACGATGCAATGGTGGCCCATCACAGCCCTTATGAACCATTTTGAAAATATTGCAAACCAAATTACATAGGACTTTCGTTAAGTGCATGTTACCGTGGCAAAATATGGTTCCTCTGTGTAGTGAGAAGTAAAGGCTTACCACTTCCCTTTCATTATTTATTATTTAACTTTAAATAGATTTGTTATGAAAGAGAACAAGAACAAATCCGTCGGATAATACATCACTTTTTTTATATCAAATATTCGTGATATACTTTTAAAATGTGTTTGCTATGGCGGTTCCATCATTTATAAAAGTGAAATATGTTATTATATAGGGGTTTTATATAAACGTCCTTTTAGGAAATCGTCGTAAATCATGTTGATATTCCAGTATACATCATGGTGTCAGTTTGGGGTTTTGTTATTGGCATTCAAACCTGACCAATTATGTTATATTATTGATCATATTTCCGTGTATGTGTTCATTTTGCTTCTTATGGAACACATTCAATTATAAATATGTAGAATATGATGGTTATAAAACTAGATCCAAATCGTAAACAAGGAATATGTTTGTTTAACTTTCTGTGTATGATTGCACTATAGTGCATATAGATACACATTTAAATAAGACATAAATTACAAGGAAAGTTCAATAATATTTACAGAAATCCAGCGTCATAAATAAACATATATATTAAACTCAGTCTCCTGTTTAGTAATTTGACACTTTGCAATATGCATTACTGTGTCTAAAAAGAATTCTGATATTATATATACAGAAGTTTCAGTGAATCACCACTCAAAGCACTAAATTTGCAATATTAACATCCATTTTATCAAACTACGAAAGAAATTGATAGATTAAACCGTCCACATTTTAATTTGTTCACTTTCTAAGCATGTTCCATATATTCAACGCACTCATATTCCAAAATATCTTAATATATCACTCGGTAGCATTTTAAAACACCTTGCGATGACCCCTTTATTCTCCCGCTCATAGATTGGCCGAGTGCCGATGAAGAACATCCTCTGTCACACCGATCAATGCAATGTTTTATTATTTGTATAACTAAATATGGAGGAACTGTGTTATGTTTATTTCATGTAATTTTCCTTACAATTTTAACAACTTGATGAGCTACATGATTAAATGACTACAAGATCATTCTAAACAAAGCCGAATGTATTATGTATTTATTAAAATATTGATAAGAAAAGAAATAAACTCTCTTCACTTGAGTATTTGATGCTCATTCTATTTATGGACAATACAGATACTTCGTAGTTTATATATTGTTAAAGTGCATGTTTATTATCAATCAATTTCAGAAACAGTCGTGCAGATAACGTACATAATGTTACATAGCTATAGTTTTAATATTATTTTCAATTAATATATACTATTATCTGTTTCGAAATACATATTTTAAGAAAATCACTAGATATATGATTTTTCTAGTAGTTTCCTGAGTGTTTCTTTGCTTGATGGACGATAAACTCTTAAGTATCGCTTGTATTATATCTAGTTTCATGTTGGACAATGTATTGCCTGCATTATATAATTATATATGATTCTTTTATCAATGAAAATTTAAGATGTTTAAAGATAGAGGAAGTTTCATTTTATTTAGTAGTATATAAATATATGTGCGTGCGTGCGTGCGTGCGTGCGTGCGTGCGTGCGTGTCTGTGTGTGAGAGTATGTTTTTAAGTTGATTTTATATTATTTGAATGTGAATATTACATTCTTGACAAATACATTTCATCTAAACTGCTGACATTGTTTTCTAGAATACATACAAGTTATTATACTCGACAAGATGATTTAGATAGAGTTACACATACTCAAGTATTAAAATGATAAATGATAAAACATATCTCCTAGTAATACAGATCAAAACAACTATGCTTTGTAGCAGTATTTTGAAATTGATTAGGAAAAAATGAATTATTCAATTTCTTTCATACCTATAGGCTGGTCTTCTTATATTATATTGTCACGTATGAACAACCACGTTCAATTGCCGTTAGGCAAACACGAGATATTATTTCTATTAGATTTTTAACTACTGATTAATTATTTATCTTTAATTACTTCCTCAGAAACATTTACTGACGTCACCTATTACTAATGGCAAGTACTTATTGCGGAATAATCTATTATTTTTTAGCACGGGGAACGATGAAACATTACCGTAACTAGAAGTGATATAATTAAAGTTCAATTCAGATGACTTATTATTCGTGTATGGAAGGACTCATCCATAAAAACTTTTCAAATAATCAGTGAATTATTCTTAGAAGCTGATAGATACAATTGTGTATGTCAGTAAAGACGTGTTGGAAAATAAAGTTGATACCGTTATGATTAACTAATGAAACTTAACGCAATCCAGTCATTTGTTTGTAATTGAGTGGCTACTTTTGTATAACTTACTCTATTGTAAAGGTCTACCTATGTGCATTGCCATATACTTTGTATAAAAAGCGTGCTAACTAATCCCATTTCTCAGTTTATAGCGCATTTTCATATGATTGTTGATAATGATGTTGTGAATAAAGGTCATTGTACACCAACAGTCGCATCATTTTGTTAATCGACATTTACATAAGAAATACGATAAATAGATCAATACACGATTTTATTATGGTTATATTTCTCCTAAACGATATGTCATGGAGCTCCGATATGAAATGCATAATTATGAAACGTATCAGATATATGTTGCTTGTTTTACAGGAAGATAATGTGATGGATGAGCTTCGCTGAAAAAGTTCATGCATTCGCTTGTAATCTGATAATTTAGATTGATCAACTTAGTTTTGCATTTTCATGGAAAATCTGTTTACTCTGCTTTTCATTTGGCAAATCTTATAAATTGTATATAAATGTACGATAGGTGTTCAGTTATGAGTGTATCTGGACGTGCTACGAACAATATATATAGGGCATTTAAATGAAATTTTGATTCGATTACTTCAATATGTTCCCCACCAATTAGCATGAAAAAACTCAATATCCCAATCAAATCTTTGAATGTTTTTCATAATTTTTTCTGTGCAACACTGGAATATTAAATATCTTAGATGCTCCCGTGGCACAAATGTCGCCAACACAGGTATTTCTTTTATCTAGCGAACAGAAATAAGTTACAACGAGCTAGGTCGGAACAATATGGCCTCATGTTTATGTTTCATACAGTCAGTTAATTGCAATTGTTTCATTGTGTGATCACTTGCATGCAGCAAGCACACCTTGTGAAGTAATGAGGTAGGACGGCATTTAATTGAGTATATTTAAACACCTTTCGTATATGGAACTGCGTATTAAGATATTTTCCTTTGGATACTGCATCTTAAATAGCAGGACTTTGATTTGGAAATAATATGATATAAGTGAACTCTTTAACACTGGTGGTTCGTTTTGCAGTACAGGGTCAGTCGTCATGTCCTTTTGCCCATAACTTTTGTTCATCCTTTGCTGGGAGTCGGAAAAAAATGTTTCATCCCCAGTTACAATATTTTCGAAAGTTCTTGTGTCATATTCTGGAAACTGCTTTAACGAGTTTTATTATTTTAACGCAAGTACGTTTTTTGTTATCAACGAGAAAATGTGGAGTATATCTAACACATGTTTTACGCATGTTCAGAATGACAGTTTCAGGATATGCATACCGTAAACAAGCTACTCGCTTTCAACAACATTTTTGAACTGCATCTATATTGATAGAGGTTAACAACTTAAAACATGGATAAAACACTAATTTTAGGATATTATGCAAAGATCATTAGTGATTGTATTGTACCAGAACAACACCTTCACAATACAGTACCAGAAGTAAGTTGATATGTATTAACTAGGATCAAACACATTTTTATTAATAGAAGTATTGTCTAATTACTTGCTTGATTTTTTTATCCTGTGGATATGATAAAAATAGAACACATTGGAAACATGATATCAAAAACAATAAATTGGTTTATTTAAAATCAATATGTTCTGTTTACTAAATGTTTTTCCTAACAAAAATTGAAACACATAACTGATTGTGTGTCCAAACACATGTAGCTTACTTGTGTGAATACTGTTGCAACAGCAAAAGAAATGCCTGTCCGTTCTGCTCTTGTCACATTTTATAATGTAATAACTGGGTACATAATACGGGCACAATGGCGAATGCACATGCAAACCAGGTGCAAACCTCTCAATCACCATATTGTCTTAACTACAAAACGGTGTTGTCACGTATTCAGTATGTATACGTTGTGCGTATTTTGCGTGATGCTGCTTTGGCTATATTGTCTAAATTCGACTGCTTGATGGACATATAATAATTTATCTTATCGTCGCTTGCATGTAAATCGTGCAATTTTGTGAATCTAAGTCTAGATTTACTGATATAATAATTAATCACAGTATAATGATTTAAACAATAGCGATTAGGGAACACCAATCATATGTGCTACAAATATTACGATTCCTTGTCTGCTTAACAATACCAACGTGTCTCATTTAGCATCGGTGACAATGTGTTCGGATATATACAAACGGATACAAACACTTATAGTTGCATCTGCAAAACAAGAATAACATAATTTTGGAACACTAGCTGTAATTCCGTATGGTGAAATAAAATAGCTTTAAATAACTAAATGACAAAAGTGTTCATATTTGACAATCAAATAATAATATTACAGATAGTGTACGCAATACACTATATGTACGCGATGCACTATATGAATCAATTGATAAATAAATTAATTCAATCATTCGTACATTCACGTATACTTTCAGTCAGCAACTAATTCATTAATTTTGTTAATTTATTTATAGTTACATTCAAACATTCTTTCTTTCAGTCATACTCGTATGTATCAAAGCCGTGAATATATATTCTGTAGCAAAGTCTCGAGATGACCGTTAACTCGTCATCAGAGCTGGGCACCATGATTAAGCGACGGCGATAATAAAATTTCAACATGCCATTATGGAATTAGAAACAGAATTGATATCTGATTTTATTATTATGTTCTGTTCCTATATCTAATAACAAACAAGAAAGAATAAATTTTACATTATAGTGCACGGTCGTATATCATTTGTTTTTAGTTAAATTCTTTGTTCCGAAGAATGGTGTAACGGTGCAATTGTTCCTATTTATATTATATATGTTTTTTTTGTAATTCTGTCGATATTAACATACGACTAAAATGAACACAAATAAAAGTTAAGTAAATATTAGAAAATAAAAAAAAAAATATCACAACGTTGAAGTTTTAATAAATGACGATCAAAAATGAAATAATATGTAAGTTGTCTTATTTAGACTTTATCTGCATACACTTTGGCAATATTATAATTTGTAAAATAATATCGTATTAAGCCTTAAGGGTATATACTCATCTTATCCCTGGTTTGGTAGAATGTGTCTATTTGGGCCAATGGTTGTGTGTATAGCTGAGGTGGTTTTATGATTATATAGGTATGGATTACTTTATATAAAAATACTTGTCACCATGATGTAACGGTGTTTTTTCTCATCATTGCACATATATTATTCGTATTCTTTTAAGGAATAACATTAAGATGTTATTGCTAAGATATGTTATTTAAGAAATATGATTAAGTATTTTGAAACCGAAAATTGATGACGAACAATTTGATTTTGGTAACGTTTTATATGTAATAACGAATTTGTGCTATAGCTCGACTATAGTTACCATGCATCGATAATGTAATGTGATAAAGCGTGTGTGTATGAATTTGCTTCGGCCTCGCAGCAGTTGTAAACCGTGTATACTAAAACGTCAATAGGGGTCAACATTCAAATATTTGTTCCATAAGTGGGTAGTAGTGTAGTGGATATAATATTGACCATTCACGGCAGAGGCTGCGGGTTTGAATCCAAGCTCAACCAATGCCTCTAAAATCACAACAATCAGTACACGGTCTACCGAGGAAGCATACACTGTAAATTCAAATGTAATTCTCATTAAATTGATATTAGATAAAATGTAAACCGGACAACTCGACTGTATGCAACATTATTAATATAGATAAAAAGAAAAATATGGGCTTATAATATCACTTTTAGTAAATGTAATAATAACGGTATATATTCAACGGACCAAACACTTTTCAAATCATCAAAGTAATATTTTCATTATTAAATGGAAAATACAAATTACGAAACAAATAAAGTACAATTAGAAATAATTCGCCTAAACGTAAATATTATATAATCTTAAGAGTCGTATTTGGCAGAGGATTATTTTTACGAACTTAAAACAAAAGCATCTTTAATGTTTGAAATGTTATTAATGTTTAAAATTAGCTCACATTCTTTTAAAGTTTGGACATTATAATAGTTTAAGTTCATTTAACACGATCAAGTGTACTGTTTGCCAAAAATGTTGTCGTAGTATTATCTGCGGTGATGTATGATATAAACATAATAACCATCTTCATAAATCGCTATAAATAAGGAAAATATCATCAAAATATAATTGTCTGATAGTTATTGTTATGGTTGAATCTGTACCTACCTGTCATATGTCTTTGTAAAACGTTGTAAATTACTGATATTGTGCTATTAGGAATTTGGTACACCTCTTCACCTTGTAACGCAGACTTGAATACACTTTCATACACATTGTAATTGATGTAACTATGGTACATGCTATCACAGAATGCAAAATATATTATATAGTAATTGGTTAAAAGTATTAGCAGATAAAATATTATGTGTGGGAAATAATTGGTGACTTGCATGGACAATATGTGCTTAGTACTGAAATCGCCTAAAGGATTACAGTAACGATGACTAGGTGCGCTGATCGATATTTTAAAATAACTAAACTACTGTGCAAATCCATAAAAGTCTTCCCCCAAATGAACATTGAAATGGTGTAGTTATAAAGAGGCACAGCACGTTTCTTCTTTTTCCATCATTTCGGGTATATCTGAGTGTAAGATACATTACAATAAAATAATACAATCCCTTCTATTTTTAGCACATATTATTTTTAACAAATTCAATTTTTTCTGATTTTTATTGTCTAACATTTGTACATTGAAGCAAGTAAAGTTGATTTAATCCAAATAAACAATATAAGGAAAATAGAGGAAAAAACCAAGTCATGAATTGTAATAAAACACCGAGTATCACCAGTTTAAGTGGTATCCTGTTCTCCAGCAAAACGAAATAATCTCCATGATTCGTTAGAATCAGAAAAAATAACAACGCTGTGTCAAAGAGAAGGGTGGTTGTTTAATATAAAAATATACAATGAAAAAGTATTTCAAGTCGGTGTAAGTTAATCACATTCTGTTCATGCTGGCACTATATTAAAACAAGGTTTGCAAATTGGAAACATTGTCGATGATAATACTTGGTACTTATACTTTGTAACTGAATCTACATAATTCCTCAATATATTATATAAAGAATACCATGTGAGTGTCAGAAATTTATCAAGTGAGGTAGAGAAAAAAAAATGTTATCGTTTTCGTGCTAAATATGAGACATGTCATTATTTGCATATTTTAGTTTTTATTTACAAAAGCAGCAACTAATTCTATTTAAGAAAACACACGCATATTTACATCCTGAAAAATGTTTCAAATCTGATTGATGAAATCAAAAACAAAATATATGTAGATTTGATGCAAGTTGTTCGACTTAGTTATGATTATTAACTTAGATTTATTGACATAATTAACAGTTTATCAACGGTCAAAAAGTGTTTGAGCTTGGGTTTAGCTCAACGCAAAAGCAATGACGTCATCAATATGTGTGTTGCAGCTTAATCTTACCCAGCATTCCATTTTATATTCACATTATAAATTAAACCCTTGTTGTTACATGCAATTGATCTAAGAAAAATAAGTGATGCATTATTTAGTAAACACGTTTTATGATAATGCATATGATGGCAAATGTTCCTGTAAGTCAGAGCATAAATTCTATAATAAATAAGCACTCGTGTAAGAACCTCTCTGTATGTTATGAAATTATATATCTTTTATAGCTATACTTGCGTCACATAAAGTAGTTAACTATGTTATTCACACATTAGCTACACAGTTATTACCAACAACGTCTTTAGGATGTTGAACCATGCATAAAACTATAGTTATATGATTGAAGACAAGAACCAAGATGAATCGATCGTTGCGTGATAGAACCATTATCATTTTAATGAGCTGCTGCAGTCACGCATTAAGGAGCTTGTTTTAATTCTGATATTTACGGAAGCCACTTACTGCTTTTGACGTGAAAACTTGTAAAGTTATATGATTCTAGTCGAAAACGACCTATTGCTCAATTTCATTATTTACATTTACATCTTATGTAGGTCTCATTGACGCCAGGGAATGTAAATATGTGCTATCACGGTTGGGAGTCTTTTTTTTATAGCTATATACGTGTAAATGAACATGACGAACTTTACTTTGTTCTTGAATGTCCTTTTTATATAAGCATGATATCCATATAAAGGTATAAATATATGCCATGTCAGTATTTATGACCTAATACATAAGCAGACGAGATCGTTACCAATGTGACTGGCTGGCGTAACATATATATCGTATATCATCGGCTAGAGCCTGTATGCTGCAGATAGTAATGATTTGTATTCAACAATTTATCACCGCTAACGGCTTGTTTGTATCCAATAAAAAAAACATAATTGTTTTATAATGATGTACATTGCTATGTTTTTGTAATGGATAGTGTTTAGATAATTGCAGATCATTATAAATGGATTTGTGTACGTAAGCGATAAATGTAATGATTAGTCATAATTGGCAATGTTATTCAGACTACCACGACATATGTATAGTGACCAGTTAATGACTTCTAGATATTATCAAAAACACGGCAATATATACACTTCAGGAGAGGTAACACAGGACATAACTAACAAACCAGTTTGGACATTAAAATAAGAATAAATTAAATTAGTACAAAGCATACGTTGATATAAAGTGACAAAGGTCACGTCTTTTAACGGCCAGTAGCAAAATACACCACTTGAGAGCTTGGGTGCGTCCATCCTCGCTCTTCCCCACTGTCATGCTATAGCCGAGATAATGTAAATAGAAGGAATAAAAAAGTCCAATCCAACTTTTCTCTTACAGATACGGTCACCTGCACATATGATATTGTAAAATACAGAGATGTTCGAACTATTATTCTAATACCCTTCATGAATTCATTGATTGGTGCCGCTTAAAATGCGCACATTAAACACATCATATACGGACCCAAAATTACAGTATGCTTAACTCTGTATTATAAGATTAAGGTTAATAAATAATTACGACATCTAGTTTTACTCCACGTGGACGGTAACTGTTATAGTAGTACAGTATCAAATGAATCTATGATGAGTGTGTTATACATGTATATTCTAAGACTTGATATAGCAACATAACCATGTAAAATGTGTTCGAGAAATAATGATCTAATATATATGCATTAAAATACTACGGCGACAATAACATTGTCTTATTTTAACTTTTATGATCAATAAAGACACTATTGCATACAAATGAAAATGAGAACATTGGACGGAACTTATAAACAATTCGATTTACAAGCCATTTTCGCCAAATTCAAACCTATAACAATCCCATAGACTGTTCGATTATAACGAACATTTAATGCCTGATAGTCAGATTTAACGATCATATGTTTATGAAAATGAATATATATATAAATATAAATTAAAGTGGCTACTATGTAAATTTAAAGATCAAATCAGACGCCAATATACTGTTTTGCCATATCTGATAAATGAGGATGTAGAGTGAAATGAGATCATTACAAACGTTGGTTGCATGTCAGTTAGTTGACTACACATTTACATACCATATTGACCGTGTGCTATATAATACAATTGAGGCACGTATGTAACGAAAATCCTCACTTGTTGCTCTCTTCAAAAGAGTAGGTTTGTTACGAGTATAAAACGAAATATTGGTTGGGGCACATGTTTCAGCAAATATTTTTTTTAGTTTGTTGATAGAAAAACTGAACGTATGTGTCTGTTGAACAGAACGTTTTAATAGCAAATAACAATGCTATATTTTTACGTTATATTAAATACTCTTTGAAATTGCAAATGTTTGAACGATGTAATTCAGAACGGTGTGTAATACATATATGTGTCTTTATAAAAGAGATGACAAATTATCGTACAATTGTATTGCTAAATATATAAATGTTTGCTGTTTTGTATCAATTTGCGTGACTAAAACTTGCATGATAGAACAGGAGTTATATATTCTGTTATATTGCATGCCTTACATATGTTATGTTCCACGTTGTGTGGCTTACATTTTGTATGTACATGTATCACATTGCATGAATTATAGAAAGTATGCATCACACTGTGTTACATGTATTTTGTATCACAATGATGGACCAATATTTAAAGACAAAACTTATAATTAAGCAATTTGATATACATATATTTGACAACGGCTTCAAAATCATACATATACAATATCTCTTTGGTACATTAAAGCAACTAATATGTAGAGAATACCATGTTAGTGTCTGATTTATTAACTTTAAAAGGTGAGGCTTAGAGAAAAACCTGGACGAGGCTCTGCCGAGTCTTTTTTTAATTCGTGCCGAACCTGATAATGTTGATAAAATTATACTTACATGGTATTCTATTTATCATGTCAATATTTCTTATTCGTTTTTAATTCATTTTAAGTAGGATTAAAAGTTGTTCCGCCCAGGTTAATATGTAAAATTATACATAACGACGTCATGACATAAACATAATGACGTCATGTGTCTGTTAAATTTCATTGACATGATAAACCCATGTTTATTAGGCAGGCAGTCTATCAACAGTAATGAATGCATTGACATGCTAAAATAAGATATCGTTCCGTCTTGAATGAAAAATCGCAAACAAAAACGCTTTCTGTTCAAACTGTATTTTAAGAAACCTGCCGAATTTTTTTTGTGAAGAGAATTTCAAAGTGAATCAAAGTCCTTAGTTCGTATTGCAGTCTCTCTCAATTTGAAATGGTGTCAATATTATTTCTGAAAAAATTAAATTTTATATTGATATTTAATGCCGTACTTGATGTAAGTATATTTGATCATATACACTGAGTAATGTCCGTTATGATTGATTGATTGAATATTTAGCGGCATTTTTATGCCATCGAGGGCTAACAGACGATCAGTTAACCTAACCACTGTTTCCTGGGATTAACCAGTACTCGAGCACACCCCATCTCCGCAAGTAACTGATAACTTTCCCACTTGAATCAGTGGTGAGAGACAAATGATAATGAGACACAATGTCGTATATCAATCATCACGGAGACTGTTGCCGGGCGGGGGATTCGAACTCACGACCCCTGAATTGATAGTCAGACGCGTAACCGACTGAGCTAATCGGGCCCGACTGTCCGTTATGCGGAAATAAAGTGATGCATGATGTACGATAAAAGCTTATAACAATTTCAATTTTAGACATATAATTATTTTGCAGTTGACATTAAAACTGAGGATTAATGGCATGCTGATACAGATACGACTGAATAACATATCAGATTGTGATGGCGTTGAATGGAGTTTTAAGTACAACGGCTTCGTAACATTATAAACAATTATGTTCGTAATTATGATATTTTATAAAATCTCCATTGTATTCACATTCCTGAAAGCTTGAGCATGCATTATATACTAAATTACATTTCATTTGCATTTTGTCTACATTTGTTTCGATTTAGTCTCGCAAATATAACGTTTTCCTGAGTTGTCTTACTGTGACAATTGAAAGAAATAAAGACCTCGTCTAAAGCGATTGTACTGTTTGAACCTATAAGAAGATAGACATTGTGCTATACAAACTGTCATAGAAGCAACATCATTGAGACGCATTATGATTTCTGTCAATCCAGGGGTGAAACAATCCGTTTGATGAACTTGTTCCCGCTATAAGAAAAGAAATTGGAAGTGCAATTTCATATAAATTCTCACAATAAATACGAATTATTACAACAGACATACACAGTGGTGTATTGTTAAGAGAGAGATGGATGATTTTTCCACGTCATTAGCATAATTGAAACATCATATTGATATACTATCGTTGACTTAATTAACAGCAACACATATGAAAAGAATTGCGTTTTGTTTGAACTGTAATTTGTATTGTATCAAAAATGTAAGATCAAGTGTTAGCATGGCGAAGTTGATACACTATGTAATAAAAAAGACACATACACACACACACATATATATATATATACATATATATGAGTATATAGTAGCGATACAGTAGCGATATATAGCTTAGTAGGAGAACATAAACTAAAGTGAAAATATTGCTATTTGTATTCATTATGTTATGTATAAAATACTTTTCTTTTAAAAACCAATAATTTAGCAAATTATTAGATCCTCCGTCCTTAATATGAGGATTGTGCCATAAAGGTGTGGACTGAAAGTTATTCCGGTTTCTAGGTATGATGTTTGTTGGATTTCTTTCATAAGTATTAGAAATGTAATTCCAGACAGGGTTATCTATTTTATTAATATGTCGAGAAATGAAATGCAACTCCAAACGAAGGGTACATTGTTATGAAAATAGTTTAATGTGGTTTGTTTGACTGAAATAAACAATGAACCAACGTCAAAAAAAAATTTAATTATTAGATATGACCAAAAAGTGCTGAAAGCGACACTAAAAACCATACAACAACAAAACCAACAACAACTAGTGTAACATCTACTACTTCTATAACTAACAATATCAGTACAACGACTATCTGTACTGTTTCTACTATATCTTATATGATATCTTTGTGTAATATTAATCATAACAGTTTTGGTGACTGAACCTAAATGGTGATATTACTGTTAAATAAACCGATGCCAAATACATTACTTAATCGGCATCATGTCGCATTCACGAATGGAGAAGGCGTTGAAACGCCCAAACATATTGGCTAAGATAAATTAGTGTCAAGTAATTACTTACGAACCATTATACAAACATGACTTATGTAAACAAATGTAACAAATATTAACAAAATGGCTAACGTGTATAATTATATGTAATGTAAAAAGCTTTGACAAATATGTATAACTATTTTGACTAATGTAAACACTTTTGAAACATGTTTTCATGTATCACATGTGTAAACAACTTCGAATAATGTTAACAAACAGAAATAATATTCACAATTGTGGCATACACTTATATGGATGTATATAATGGTTTATGTTAACAACTACTGACTGATTTTAACTGCTTTGAAAAATATAAACATCTATAACTATAGCTAACAAATATTATATGTGTTCATAACTATAAGTAGTATTAGAATCAGCATGACAAATTTGTATAACTGTTAACAATGGCAACCATCTGGACCAGTGCAAACAGGTATGGCAAGTTTCAATAACGTTTATCACATAACTGACGGTGCAGGAGTGTAATACACCCATAGCATATTTTTTATTTTAACCTAGGGTAATATTACTTCCACTTAATCGCTCGATATATTCCGTATAAGTCGGCTCTCGTACGTAAATTTACAAAGTATTTTCCGACCTGCCCAAATATATAAATGAAGTCGATTTGTCATTTATTACATAAATGACGAATACTAGAACTATATTTCGACAAATATGAACATATATAGCTAGTGTAAACACATATGACTAATGTTAGCAACTAATATTATTGTCCACAATTATGTTGTTGTATGGTTTTAGCGTCGCTTTCAACAATTTATCAGTCATATCGCGACGGTGTCTACTTGAGACAGTATTCTAAGCGCTGTCACACTGGAGTATCATGCCGCAGACACATGGTATGATACCCCACCTAGTCACATTATACTGACACCGAGCCGATCAGACTTAGAACTCTCCTCTAAATGCTGAGCGTCAAGCGAAGAAGCTTCTAGTACCATTTTTAAAGTCTTTGGTATGACCCGGCCGGGGATTGAACCCACAACCTTCCGCATGCGAGGCGAACGCTCTTCCACTAGACCACGCCGCAGTCTTGTCCACAGTTATAACAACTGTTATACGACTACGATTCATTTTAATAACCATTGCACACGTTTCAATCTGTACCGAACATTTTTAAAACCAGAAAATTAGTTTTACTTAACACTCACAATGATGTTACAACGCGTCGGGTTTACCATTCTGCATTGGTATAGAAGGCAATGCTGTTATAATACAGATATACATATACATTTTGTTATAGATGAAATAAAAATAATAAATATTATTTTATATGGTATTTCATAATAATTTGTCATAAACCTAAATATATTTTCTTATACGATGCTCATTTTTTTATATAAAACACCCGCGGAAATTGCTTTTGCCTGTCATTTAAGTGTGCCTCATATTTCTATCAATACTGCCTGCTGAAGTTACGTGCAATACATTACATATGTCACATCAAAGACAGATAAAATGAGTAGAAATTGTTGAAGTACTTTCATAGATATTATTTATGTATTAAAACAGCCAGCTGCAAAAAATTAAGATTAAAAAATAGTATAGATATGGATTACCCGTGATTTATTTCTGTAATAGATTGGTCGTTGCTAAAGACAATATATCATTATCATGTGTAATAAATCTCAGTGTGGACAAAAGACTTTGTTTGAGTTAAGAAAATATAAGCTAATTCGGTATTATGATTTTGTGAAATAATTGAAATACGGATGAATTATGTCGAAGTTGAACATTGTCGCTGCCACGTCCGGTCCTTTCAAATTTTAACAGCACCATGATACATTTTGGCTTAACGAATACGTTTGTATTTGTTTTAGGCTGATTTATTTTACATCGAAAGTTTTAAAACTTAGACAAATCACGTTAAAAGTCTTCCTATGTAGAACCAGCACCAAGACAATACGGATAAAATGTTTTGCTCAAAGCGTGGTAAAAGATGGATTCGACAATTCCCTGATTCTTGGCTCGATGTTCTAACACTGGACCACGCGCCCCACATAGTGTTTAATAATAAATGTCAACAAAATTAACCTGTTGTGAGGTTTTTATAAAGGAAAAAAAAGCGACAACATTGCGTGTCGATGCATGCGGTGACTAATTAATTGGTTTTATACTACACGACCGCTAAAGTGTTTTATACTTGTAGCTCGTTGAAAACATTGCTCTGGTACGACAACATCTTTAACACGAAATCATTGCGATATATGTAACTTTCTTCAAAGTATGATGCCAGAATAAGAAAAAGTATTTGTTTTGTTCGCATGTACATGTACACTAGATTATTACTTTTAATCAATACTTAATTATTGCGGCACGCATTCGTCCAAATTAAAAGCTATGACATTTAGGAAAGTAACAATAAAAGTTACATTTAGAAGAATAAGATTTAATAGTTTATGGTTATTTTACAGTTCACTGTACGAAATTGATTTATTGTGTACGAGTCAACGTTGTGGTGAAAAAATGTATTGGACGAGACACCACAACATTGACTCGTGCAATAAAAATCAATATTGTACAGTGAACTGTATAATGTTATTTTTTTTATTCACCTCGAGTTCTTTAAAAAAACACAATACTATTGACTGAATATTTAGCGTCATTAAATGCCATCGAGATGGTAACAGACGATCCGTCAGTTAACATATCCACTGTTTCCTTGGATTCTGGAAGATTAACCAGTACTCGAGCACACCCCATCTCCACAAGTAACTGATAACTTTGTCAATCATCCCGGAGATTGTGATCGGATGGGGACTCGAACTTACAACCCCTGGATTGATTGTCAGACGTGCAACCGACTGAGCTAATCGGGCACGTCATTATCAATAATAGTATTATAACACAATCCATTCTAATAAGTGCTCATTTTTTTAAGAATACAAAAAAACTTGAAAAAATATAACATGTAGCTGATGTTTATCACATTTTCGATAAAATTAAAGTTCGCTCTTTTAAACAGATAAATCAATATTAACATAATTTCCTGATCTATTTGTGATTTACAAAGAAAATATTATGTATCTAATTATGTCTTTTGAAATAATGTATATTTCAATTTCTTATATAATTTTAATGTTTCAGACGACACACTATATTAATCAGGATTGCCTAGGTAATGTAACAAATGTATCAGAAATATGCGGATTGTTAATATCGTTAGAGTAACCAATCCGAAATAATAATCGATTTTCTGAACAGTCGAACCGCCTGATACGAAATAATAAACGATTTTTGGACAGTCAAACCGTCCAATAACCGGAATTTTTGAAGTTTGAAGCGTACAATAACGATTTCTTATGTACAGTCACGTTGTACAAATGCTCGAAGCTACATATAATGGGAAATTGCGCATAAATCATGAGTTGTTCTGTATTCTTTGTCATATATATATGTTTTTTAAAGTATATAAAATAAATATACAAGTTCCCTAGAGCCATCATTTTATATTTGTGACTTAAGTACGCTGACTTCAACATAAATGATTAAAAAAAACAAATAAAATTATCCGAAATGAAATAATTAGAATATCTCATCTTATCTATGCAATTAATGCTTTAATTTGCTTTTCGGATACATAAAAACATACTAAGAATATACTATATATGATTTTGCATCATAGTGTGTAAGAATAAGAAAAAGGAATAAGAAGTAGAAGAAGAACAACAACAATGATGGCATTCAACATTTATCATAGTTTATATTATAGTATATTATCATATTAACAAATTTCTGCAAAACAGCTCCGCCACAAGTTTTAGACAATGTTATACTTGGCATGAAGACACAGACTACTTAATATATGTTATACTTGTGATTGAAGACACGGACTACTTCACATATGTTATACTTGTGATTGAAATCACAGACTACTTCACATATGTTATAATTGTGATTGAATACACGGACTACTTCACATATGTTATACTTGTGATTGAAGACACGGACTACTTCACATATGTTAAACTTGTGATTGAAGACACGGACTACTTCATATATGTTATACGTCTGATTGAAGACACGGACTACTTCACATAAGTTATACTTGTGATTGAAGACACGGACTACTTCACATATGTTATACTTGTGATTGAAGACAAGGACTACTTCATATATGTTATACTTGTAATTGAAGACACGGACTACTTACATAAGTTATATTTGTAATTGAAGACACGGACTACTTCACATATGTTATATTTGTGATTGAATACACGGACTACTTCACATACGTTATACTTGTGATTGAAGACACGGACTACTTCACATAAGTTATAATTGTGATTGAATACACGGACTACTTCACATATGTTATACTTGTGATTGAAGAAACGGACTACTTCACATATGCTATACTTGTGATTGAAGACACGGACTACTTCACATATGTTATACTTGTGATTGAAGACACGGACTACTTCACATTTGTTATACTTGTGATTGAAGACACGGACTACTTCACATATGTTATACTTGTGATTGAAGAGAAGGACTACTTCACATATGTTATACTTGTGATTGAAGACACGAACTACTTCACATATATTATACTTGTGATTGTGATTGAAGACACGGACTACTTCACATATGTTATACTTGTGATTGAAGACACGGACTACTTCACATATGTTATACTTGTGATTGAAGACACGGACTACTTCACATATGTTAAACTTGTGATTGAAGACACGGACTACTTCACATATGTTAAACTTGTGATTGAAAACACGGACTACTTCACATATGTTATACTTGTGATTGAATTCACGGACTACTTCACATATGTTAAACTTGTGATTAAATACACGGACTACTTCACATATGTTATACTTGTGATTGAATACACGGACTACTTCACATATGTTATACTTGTGATTGAAAACACGGACTACTTCACATATGTTATACTTGTGATTGAAGACACGGACTACTTCACATATGTTATACTTGTGATTGAATTCACGGACTACTTCACATATGTTAAACTTGTGATTGAATACACGGACTACTTCACATATGTTATACTTGTGATTGAATACACGGACTACTTCACATATGTTATACTTGTGATTGAAAACACGGACTACTTCACATATGTTATACTTGTGATTGAAGACACGGACTACTTCACATATGTTATACTTGTGATTGAAAACACGCATATGTTATACTTGTGATTGAATACACGGACTTCTTCACATATGTTATACTTCTGATTGAATACACGGACTACTTCACATATGTTATAATTGTGATTTAAGACACGGACTACTTCACATAAGTTATACTTGTGATTTTAGACACGGACTACTTCACATATGTTATAATTGTTATTGAAGACAAGGACTACTTCACATATGTTATACTTGTGATTGAAGACAAGGACTACTTCATATTTGTTATACTTGTGATTGAAGACACGGACTACTTCACATATGTTATACTTGTGATTGAAGACACTGACTTCTTCACATATGTTATACTTGTGATTGAAAACACGGACTACTTCACATATGTTATACTTGTGATTGAAAACACGGACTACTTCACATATGTTATACTTGTGATTGTGATTGAAGACACGGACTACTTCACATATGTTATACTTGTGATTGAAGACACGGACTACTTCACATATGTTACACTTGTGATTGAAAACACGGACTACTTCATATATGTTATACTTGTGATTGAATACAAGGACTACTTCACATATGTTATACTTGTGATTGTGATTGAAGACACGGACTACTTCACATATGTTATACTTGTGATTGAAGACACGGACTACTTCACATATGTTAAACTTGTGATTGAAAATACGGACTACTTCACATGTGTTATACTTGTGATTGAAGACACGGATTACTTCACATATGTTATACTTGTGATTGAAGACACGGACTACTTCACATATGTTATACTTGTGATTGAAGACACGGACTACTTCACATATGTTAAACTTGTGATTGAAAACACGGACTACTTCATATATGTTATACTTGTGATTGAATACACGGACTATTTCACATATGTTATACTTGTGATTGAAGACACGGACTACTTCACATATGTTATACTTGTGATTGAAGACACAGAATACTTCACATATGTTATACTTGTGATTGAAGACAAGGACTACTTCACATATGTTATACTTGTGATTGAATACACGGACTACTTCACATATGTTATAATTGTGATTGAAGACACGGACTACTTCACATATGTTATACTTGTTATTGAAGACACAGAATACTTCACATATGTTATACTTGTGATTGAATACACGGACTACTTCAGATATGTTATACTTGTGAATGAAAACACGGACTACTTCACATATGTTATACTTGTGATCGAAGACACGGACTACTTCACATATGTTAAACTTGTGATTGAAGACACGGACTACTTCACATATGTTATACTTGTGATTGAAGACACGGACTACTTCACATAAGTTATACTTGTGATTGAAGACACGGACTACTTCACATACGTTATACTTGTGATTGAAGACACGGACTACTTCACATAAGTTATAATTGTGATTAAATACACGGACTACTTCACATATGTTATACTTGTGATTGAAGAAACGGACTATTTCACATATGCTATACTTGTGATTGAAGACACGGAATACTTCACATATGTTATACTTGTGATTGAAGACACGGACTTCTTCACATATGTTATACTTGTGATTGAAAACACGGACTACTTCACATATGTTATACTTGTGATTGAAAACACGGACTACTTCACATATGTTATACTTGTGATTGTGATTGAAGACACGGACTACTTCACATATGTTATACTTGTGATTGAAGACACGGACTACTTCACATATGTTAAACTTGTGATTGAAAACACGGACTACTTCATATATGTTATACTTGTGATTGAATACACGGACTACTTCACATATGTTATACTTGTGATTGTGATTGAAGACACGGACTACTTCACATATGTTATACTTGTGATTGAAGACACGGACTACTTCACATATGTTAAACTTTTGATTGAAAATACGGACTACTTCACATGTGTTATACTTGTGATTGAAGACACGGACTACTTCACATATGTTATACTTGTGATTGAAGACACGGACTACTTCACATATGTTATACTTGTGATTGAAGACACGGACTACTTCACATATGTTAAACTTGTGATTGAAAACACGGACTACTTCATATATGTTATACTTGTGATTGAATACACGGACTATTTCACATATGTTATACTTGTGATTGAAGACATCGGACTACTTCACATATGTTATACTTGTGATTGAAGACACAGAATACTTCACATATGTTATACTTGTGATTGAATACACGGACTACTTCATATATGTTATACTTGTGATTGAATACACGGACTACTTCACATATGTTATACTTGTTATTGAAGACACAGAATACTTCACATATGTTATACTTGTGATTGAATACACGGACTACTTCACATATGTTATACTTGTGAATGAAAACACGGACTTACTCCACATATGTTATACTTTTGATTGAAGACACGGACTACTTCACATCTGTTATACTTGTGATTGAAAACACGCATATGTTATACTTGTGATTGAAGACACGGACTACTTCACATATGTTATACTTGTGATTGAATACACGGACTACTTCACATATGTTATACATGTGAATGAAAACACGGACTACTCCACATATGTTATACTTTTGATTGAAGACACGGACTACTTCACATCTGTTATACTTGTGATTGAAAACACGCATATGTTATACTTGTGATTGAAGACACGGACTACTTCACATATGTTATACTTCTGATTGAATACACGGACTACTTCACATATATTATAATTCTGATTTAAGACACGGACTACTTCACATATGTTATACTTGTGATTGAAGACACGGACTACTTCACATATGTTATACTTGTGATTGAAGACACGAACTACTTCACATATGTTATACTTGTGATTGAAGACACGGACTACTTCACATATGTTATATTTGTGATTGAAGACACGGATTACTTCACATAAGTTATACTTGTGATTGAAAACACGGACTACCTCACATAAGTTATACTTTTGATTGAAGACACGAACTACTTCATATATGTTATACTTGTGATTGAAAACACGGACTACTTCACATATGTTATACTTGTGATTGAAGACAAGGACTACTTCACATATATTATACTTGTGATTAAAGACACGGACTACTTCACCTATGTTATACTTGTGATTTAAGACACGGACTACTTCACATATGTTATACTTGTGATTGAAGACACGGACTACCTCACATATACTATAATTATGATTGTTGATATTACAGATTACATTCCAATACAACAAACTTGGAGATGAATGTTTATAGAACAAACTATATAATTCTCATAAATATATGAAATGACAGTTCATTACTTCGTTGAACCTGTGGGTCAAGTACTATTATTGCCTTATCAATTGTATTGAACGTTGCGAATATGTATTCTATTGAATAGTACTTCCTTGTTAATTCTCTGAGTGCTTTTCGCATTTTCTTTTTAAGCAAAGATATGAACAATCAACATTACGCAGTTGACTACAATAGATGAAAGGAAATATTAATTTGAATCACTGCGTCTGTTCAACATATGTTTTGGGTTCTTCGTAGCCTAAGGCGTAATCATATAATGATGACCACTTATATATTACCGCTTAGCCTTCGGTTGGAGCCCACGTTGGTTCAAACTCAATTTTGTGAGCTGCATGTACTTGCAGAACGATGTGTGTTTTTTCTATTCATACTTAGTTTTAGGTATTATGTCCTCCATGATATAAGATGTACTATGTGTATGTTTATATAATACAGGCTTATCACAATTATACAATACAGGTTACAATACATGTTTATCACAATTATACAATATAGGTTTATCATAATTATACAATATAGGGTTATCAAAATTATACAAATCAGGGTTATCACAATTATACAATACAGGTTTATCACACTTATACAATACATGTTTATCACAAGTATACAATATAGGTTTATCATAAGTATACAATACAGGTTGATCATAATTATACAATACATGTTAATCACAATTATACAATACAGGTTTATCATAAGTATACAATACATATTTATCACAATTATACAATATAGGTTTATCATAATTATACAATACAGGGTTATCATAATTATACAATACAGGTTTATCACAATTATACAATATAGGTTTATCACACTTATACAATACAGGTAAATCACACTTATACATTTAAATGTGCGGAATGTTTATCATATTAACGCAGTATAGAATATGGTATTCTTAGTATAATCAGTAATAGAAACAGACACGGAAAGATATTCTATCATGTTACTTCAAAATACGTTATTATTGTATAGTAAAGAGGGCTAGTTTACCAAACTTTCGAATTGTCCATATATAACGCATGTATACCTAACGATGTACAACGATTGGCTCTCGGTAAAATGCTTTATTCTTTCATTGTCTGGTAATACAGTTCACTGCATTCATTTTTTTCAAAAAGGGCAAATTAATGATAAAGTGTTTATTTATTTTCAACAATACCGTTTTACATAAAAAGGCAACAGCTGGTAAGTCCAAGACTGAAAAAATGAAACAGTAGCTCAAAATAATTCGCTAGGTATGAGCAAATATTAAAACGTTTGACATTTATTTTAAAATATATTTATATTGTAAAAGTGGCCATGCGGAAATACCATTGTATTGTAATGATAATTGTTCATACAATTGTTTTACAATCAGGTCATGCAATTCATCACTGATTGACACTGTTTTGTTATTATTTACATTAAATAAATATTCGCATGTTGTATTACATGCCCGACCTTCCTTTGTAAATAGGTAACTTCATGTCCGATCAGATAAAAAACATATATATTCGCAATAGTTCCTTTTCATTTTATGCTTTTTGATGAATTATAGAGATTTCACAGTTGATTATTTATGGTAATATAGTGAAATTATGAAAAACAAAATATGTTTTGTTCTTGCATATTAAATGGACAAAAAAAAATATTCAAAAAGAAAAGTTTTTTTTATTAATCCAACAATATCTAATGGCGAATTGAGGTAAAAATAAACATAAAATTATGTAAATGTATAAAATAATAAAAAAATGTGTTTGTTTTGGTGTAAGATCAAATGATATTTCATCTCGTGATTACCAAAAATGAAATTCTCACGAGTGGTTTTGGTGATCACTTGATGAAATATAATTCGACCTCACATCATAATTAAGAGTTATCCTCTATATATCCACACCAAGCGAGGGCCCCGAGCGTATCCACTGTGTCAATTAAACGTCATATATAAAGCAATGGTCGGTATCAGATTTTTGATACAATTATGATGTTTTCTTTAAAATAATAAAAATAGTAAAATGTATATTTTAGAAAATTAATAATTAATATACATATACTGTATACACATTTCATAGTTAATGCTGCCGATAAAATGAGTTGTAAAACCGTTATATTATTCATATAGCTTTTAAAATTGATCGGTCACGTTAGATATAGCGGATCTTACATGATTGCTCATTTATTGTTAATCTTATACATGCTTTAGCAAATATAAATCATGCTAGGCTCTGTCGTGCATTTTACCTTAGTTGCTACGTAAAGTCGGGAGACGGACGTGCGAGTGTCCTACAGGTGACCCACGACTGTTGTGCGCCAGTCTTGCGTGAAAAAACAGCCCCCTGACAATGCCCGACAACTCACGATATAACCACGACATATATTTGTTTTCTGTCGCGTCCCCATTGGCAAACAATCTTTAATGTATCGTAGCCCTTGTGACCACTCGTAATAGATTTAGGACATGTTGCAAGATCTGGCCACGACAAATAATTTATTGGTTAATAAACGACAAAAGTATGTCCTGGTCCTCCAAAATAGTTTTAGCAATTTTTGCGCTCCCATTTGTTTAATATTTCAAAACACTTACAAAATTATTTTGCAGAACACTTTTATATAATAGTTACGTTTTTGTTTTTATTTTGAACTGAAGCGTTTTTTTATGATTGAGCGAAAAAATATTATAATATTTTTTTATCAAAATCAGGTTTTATAAAAGAGAATCATGATCGGTGATCGATCTTATCAGAATCAATAAAATAACTATTCCACCTTTTTAAATAAAATATTGTCACTGATCGATATATACGGAAGCTCTTTAATGTGAAATGTATTACATATTTGCTAAAGGATTTAAACAAATGCCGATAGTTCACGTGTTGCACGTTATTGTTCAGGTCTTTTTAACATTTATGCTGTCATTTATCTAAATAGATATATTAACTGCATTTTGTTTCCCGATGAGCAACATTTGCAGACCGGTGGAACTAAAAGGGACCAGTTTGTATTTCACTATTTTGCTCGATCTGGTTTTGCTGGTGCGACGTCGCTTTGTCATGACTTAAACATGACGTCTTTTATTCAGCGTGTTAGCACCGACGAAGTTCCAGTCATGAATGTAATTGGTTTTGCAGTTTAATGCCTATGATCCGCTTTATTGTTTTATATACAAATAGCAAAATAGCGTCATAGTTTTACTTAAACCAATTAGAAATTATAATGTTAACATAAATTTTACACGCACACTCTTGAGTTTTCATCTGATGATGACAAATATGGATATAATTTAATGTTGCTCAGAGGAACTCTAGGCTTCTCGGCAATTAAAGCAGCATAATTGTTTGTTGTTTTTTCAATTGAGCTTTCAATCATTCAATAAACAGGATACGACTGAACAGTATTAGTTCTAAACAATTGACATTCATTGACTTGTTTCTATAAAATATAGTGTAAAGCACTATTAACGTTTAAAAGGACAGACAATAAACGACATTTTCATTCGATTATTGTACACTTTGTTAAATAAAAAAACTAATCTGGCGATGAAATAATCATTTTAAATTGAAATAAAATACAAATCTATTATCGTCTGTGAGAAAATAGCAAACTATGTAATTTAGTGTTCAGTACGTCATACAAAATTGAGCAATTACATATTTATTACAATAGACGTCCACCAGGAGAGGTATAATATGAACGAATCAATCCCCATGAGAACACAATTATACTAAAACAAATTGTATATCCATCATCAGTATAAGTGTAATGCACATATACAGACGACAACAGGCATCATGGCTTTTGGGTACGTCTCTATAAATGATTTGTAAATAATATTATATTTTATATACTACTAAATCCCGACTTTGTAAATAATTTTAAATATTTCTAAGCAAGTAAACCTCGACATTGCTTGATTATAATTATTTTAATTTACCATGAAGTATTAATGACGAGTCATCCGTATAAGCTTGTTTTAACGTATACATCGCAATGACAAACATTTTGAATGCAAAAATGTGTAAATCTAAACTGGGTATGAATAGAGAAAGCACAATTACCTTGGTCAACGCTTACTTGTAAGCCTTTATCAAAGGCACAACAATACATGCTTGAAGTACAGATCATATCACTCGACGACTGAATTTCACATTGAAAATCCATTACTGCAAATTCTTTATGAACGTTTTAGTTTTCTGTTGTTTTATTTTCAAAATCGTAGCATTTGCCTTATACACTACTTTAAATTCCGCGAATAACCATAATCTGTTTACTGTTGTTAACAATACTTGTTCTATAAAATTATGTCCGCATTATTCCATTAAGATCTCATATATTGACAATCTACGGATGCGCTTACTGCACCAATATAAGCATATCCTCCTGTCCATGTGAGTATAATTGCAAATACCGATGTTGGCAGCTATTGTGGCGACAGCTGCTGTTTTCAAATATTACGCGTGAAACAAATTAATAAATGTATTTGTCTATTATTAAGGACATCGTGGATAACATTATGTCGTGTATTGCAGATATATGTCACATCTTCCAGCTGTTCCCATTGCCGTTACATCTCGGTAAACAAAAACAAATGTATAAATATCTTATGTCGCCACATGTTTTGAATAGTAAAATAATTACCTATATTTTATTTGCCAATATAATATCGCTTTTGTCTACGTTAATACATATAAGCGAGACATGTGCATGCCGTGATTGCAGTAACGTTTTAATCATAATGAAAGGCAAGCTTGTCTACTGCTGTTTAACTGTATTTATTAAATCGTTTATTAAAGTCTCATCATAGTATATACAATTGACAATAACATAAAATTACAGACATCATACAATACACCATGTCACTCTTAAAAGAGTTACAAGAGACTGAGAAAAAACACACATTGTCTTTCGTAAAATTAAACAGCTTATTAAACATTAAAAGAACAGTTATAATGTACACAGTGTTTGTAAATTAACAAACACTTATACCTATATATACATTTACATAGTTGGTAAAATTTGAGCTATAGTTGTTAATTCTGAGCTAAATGCACCTATAACTATAGAAACACCACGCTCTAAAAATGTACTAAAGGAAACTTCCTATTAAAACACTTAAATTATGTAAACTGCACCAGGATGACGATAGAAGTGCTTATTAAAAAATATTTTAATATTTCCATTGCCGTTTAAATTAAATATATTATTTATTTTTATTAAATTGAAATTTCTTCATTCTATATATGAAATATTATAATTATGGACATTGTTTAAACGCAAAATTGGTTATGGAGTTTGCTTAACGATGTAAATTAAATTTATGAATTCTTATTGCAACTTGATTTTCATTTAATTACTTAATACTTACATATTATACCAGTGAATTGATGATTCATTACCTGAGAAAGGTATAAGTGTTATTTTCAGCTAACAAAACGTTGCATTGTATTTAGTCGAACTAACCACTGTCCAACCACAGCAGCATCTTGTTTCAAAAAGTAATTCTAGATCAATTATCGCATACTTTGAGGCACCTATTTAGCTCTGTTTGTCACAATGTGTACACTGTATTAATAATTGGCGATCTGGAGCACTGATGTATGAACTTTTCCAGTATGACATAAGAGTCAATTGTAAACTGTTCTTTGGTCCTTAACGGTGAATAGAGGGAACAGCAATGTAAAATATTTTCTTACATTTTTCTGGTTCATAAACTGTCACGTATATTATCTTCACTTCCATGAGGAAAGACACAAACATAAACGTGTGTTTAATTGTCCTTCCAATTGGTAACATATGTTCCTTTAATTTTCACTGTACAGTTGATTTTTTTCTTTGTTCTATTTAAAATAAGGTCTAGGACGTCCACGTTATAAAATGCCACATTTGTATTTTATTCTATCATAAAATGCTGAATAATTAGTAGTTTGGCCAACTTAGTTTTTTTAAAAACAGTGCTTTGACACCCTAAGAGTTTATAAAAATGTTCATAAATACATTCATATGTTTAAATTATATAAAAGTCACCTTTTAAACACCAGTGATATCTTATTGCAATATATGCTATGTCAGATTTTGCTTCAATCCTCTGCAGCAAGAAATTACAGCCCTCATATGAAATATTTTGAAATAAATCATTTCAAACGAAATAACATATATGTGTTTAGTGTAAGAATCTTGCTACCGTGATAAAAAGAGGAGCAGCTGGCGTAATGAGTCCTAAAAGATAATCGTAAACTTACAATATATCTTACAATTCCTTATTCAGAATAATAATCTTTGCTCTGTTTTGTAGTCAGTCAGAGTTAAAATGAAAATTATTACCCTTGTAAAAACTTCAATGTGACTAAATAATACGCTTTTATCTTACACAATTATCTTGTACAGGTCATGGAACTACAAATCATAGCATGCATTTTTAGAACAATACGATTGTAATGCTATTATGTTCCGCTATGAAGACTTAATTAGACACGTTTTGCGTTTTGAATCATTATAAACTTTGATATATTTAAGCAGATAACGTTATATTGACATACCACACATAAGCAGGGCAAATAAAATGTGCAAATTACAGAGACTATAGTAAGTCTGCTAAACCTCGTATTTACACTCAAGAACCCTTAGATTTCTAACATTACTGTCTGTAATTAGCATTTATGTATAATTAGAATATTGAAACTCTTGCTTTATACATGTATGATTTCATAAAAATACTATGAAGTAAGAATATACTTTTTGACAAAAGATACCACTGAATATATTGTACGTGCTCATCTGTCTATACTGTGGATCGCTTGTGGTGTGTTTACTGACCCCTGTGGAGAAGTCTTCTATATGCATCCATTGTGGTTATTATGTTTATTCTTTATATTGATTATGTCTATGCCATTGTGGTGACTGTGACATTTGATAGTTATGTTAGTGTATAACATGTAACATAATTGTTATTATTCTATACATATACGTGTATATACAATCACCTACCCCAGATGTTACCACGCGACCGTACAATATGATGAATTTTATTTTCACGGACCCCATAACTTTCATATTGTACAGTTCAAAATTCAAGTTGGCGTCTTAAAGAAAAAGGAAATAAATTTAGTACAAATTTTAACGATAAAAATAATCAACCAACAAAATGTTCTGCATAATGATGACTGTTGAGAAAATGCGAATATCTCCACTATTCGTCTGCTGCTTTGAACACAGTGTTTTTTTACTTGATTTTGTTTTACTCTTTTGATAAATTTCTTTCAGATTGAGCTATAGAATAAAACTATCATTTTACAATGTTTTGTACTCGTACGTATTGTGTTGAAAACAATGTTGGACTTGGCGCCTACGGCGTCTCGTTCAATATGATTTTTACCACAACATATACTCGTACAATATATTCTCATATTGTGCAAAACACTGTAAAGTAACTTATATTATTTTAGAATATTTTCAGAGTTTCATTAAATATTATTTATAGCATTACTGTTTGAAGACCAGTTTTAATCAAATATACTAGTTGTACATTTATTACTATTATTGTTATTGTTAATGGAGTATCACAAATCTATTAGGAGCCTTGCGACAAGACGAATTTGATTAATGATGGCAGATATATGGCAGATATATGTCGGACAAAACACGAGGTACAAGGCTATGCCTGATCTGCTATCAAAACCACTGTCATTAATCTAACGATTAAATCCTAAAATGATAAAACACGATGTCACCGACAGTCACACAGTTGAGAATTATTAGCGATAATAACGAAAAGAAAAGGGCCGAATAAATGTTGTTTGCTACAACTAGATCAATCTGATCGCGTGATCTTCCTAAGTAACGTGATACTATGCATTTATGTCTCAGCACAAAGCTGATGAAAACTGTGTGATACGGTCGAAAAATAATGTAAATGAAATGTTTTGTTCTGAGTAATAAAATATAATTCATCTGAGATAAACTTGATAACAAAAAAGCACAGTGTATATTCGTACTTATGTCATTGAAGCTAGAGATCATGCAATACTAGGTTTTTATACAATGCTTGGTAAGGATATGTGCTATTCTAATGATATAAAATTATTGTCCTACGTGAATAAACACATCTAACACACTTCAACAATTTACTGTAAGTGTACTGATTGGTGCTTTTAATTTTGCGGGTATTAAAAACTGCATATGTTTAAAATCACCACGTTTTCCCGTTCCGTGTATTACTACGTCATTTGTTTACACCATCACTGAAAGTGGTGTTGACACAATTATTAAAAACATGTTTGTCAATTTAAATCATTATACATTTGTAAAATGTTAAAATATAAAGATGTGTAAATATTTTGACAATTTAGCGATTTTGATTAGAAATTTCTTTTATAGCGTATCATTTGCTGATACGCGGCTTTCTGCTAAACGGCAAGTTTAGTTCTATACTGGCCGCTAGAGAAACTTGATTCATCGAGCAAAATTTAGTGATAAAACGTTAAAATAGAGTTAAGCATATTGTAATTTTGAAATTAACAGTATATTTAACCCTTTAACAATATATCATTTTCTCAGTCATCTGAGTTAAATAATAAACCATAGAAAGTCAAAACTGTTAAACAATATTCAATTTTTAAATATTTGTTTGACTACACATTTAATTATTGCACTTATCTTTATGTTGACGTCAGTCTTCTGACGTAACGTACTGCTCTATTTCAACATTTTGTACAACATGAGCTTGAAAATATAAAAGCACGTAAAACCATTCAAGACAAGCAACAAAAAGCACCTATATGACAGAGAGTGAAAATACATGTGACAATTTTCTAGCAATATTCATTAAGATAATTAACTGTTAAAACACAGCATCTCGGAGGAGGTTAAACACACACTTTACCTTTGTTTCACGCAAGATGAGCCTAGATAAACTTATTGCGATATCACATCGGATCTATCTATAACATGATATTTTAATTATATGCGTGACGTGACCTATCAGACGTTTTAAAGACGTTTGCAGTTATTCAGACGTATGTGACTGATAGACATAAAAAAGAATCAGACATGGACTATCTCGGTTAGTTAAAACAATAACGTCTCTTTCTGTTAACTGATTCTGTGGTATATTTTCAGAGCCTAGGTCAAACCAAAACAGTCATCAATTTTGACCGAATTGTCTATTTGAACTTATCAGCCATGAAATTTGCTTATTGTACTGACCATTGTAATATTAGATCGTTTTAAGTCCATAACTTCATAATTTAGCAGAGCCCACAATATCGATATATGTGTAAATATTTGATCAGTAGTTCCAAAACCATTTAGTTTAAAATATAAATTGCAATATGCTGTGGCTATGACATTTGACTTCTGTTTCTGCTTTAGGAATGTAATGTTTTATGTTAAATAGCATCATGACAAACAGATAAATGTTCCATAACTTAACATGAATTGTACCTCAAATTTGAAATGATATAAAGAAACGCTTTTTGTCATTATGTATAAACCATAGTATTTGTTGAGATAATATTTTTGTTTTAATGTTTAGAGTCATTTGCTTTCGAGAGCTAGCCTAACCACTCTTTCCTGGGATCTTTGAAAATTAACCTGTATTCAGCAAGTAACTGATAGCTTTTCTACTTGAATCAGCAATGAGAGACGTATGGCAGTTAGAAGCAAGTTGTGTATAAATTATAGCAGAGACCGTAGTCGGGCGGTGGTTCGAACAGTGGACCCCGCCAATGATAGTCAGAAAAGCTGCTGACCAATCTAACCGGGTCTGGCCCGGGTTACGCGAATGGGAAATAATACTGATTTAATCTACAAGATCTATGTTTAAAGATAAAATTATATGTGAAAGTATAATAAATGCTTGTATAAGATCGGATGACATGTGATCCTTTAGAAAATTTACTAAGATACTACATGTTAGCGCGGATAATTCATTTTAATAGCAGCACAGTCCGTGGTTATTGCGTTGCAATGGGTCATAAAATGTTTATGAACTAGCTAGAATCTCATTAAAAACCATTTGACGTGATAATATACCTGTCAGAAACGTCTGGATTTCTCACAAAGAAATAAACAAAGAAAATGAGTATAATGTCATTATACTCCGAGAGGAAAAAGATCACTATATAAATCAGTAGCATATGCCAGTTTCTGAAACAGCAAGATATTTCAAAATGTTACAATTGAACATTCTCATACATTTCTCTCGGCAAATGACTTCCCAAAAACTACGTTAAAAGTCTATATCACTGTGCAGTTAGAACATTTCAGTTATATTTACTAATGCATCATGACTTTTAAGGCCACTTTGCTACAAAATACAGTTAAACCTGTCTTTAGTAGCCAATCAATGAAAAGAGCAAAAGTGGTATTTTTAGACTAGTTTGGCTTAATACAGGTTAATTGCTCTGAAAGCGAAGAAATGGGAAATTTTCAAATGTGGCTGCTTAAGACTAGTGGCTGCTTAATAGAGGAGACCCCTTTCACAGGTTTGACTGTATTTTGTAAAAAAGTAATATACATTTATGGGAAACAACGCAATAGTAGTGCTTTAGGGCATTTCTATGTAAATCATTGGAAGGATGAGTGGTTTATTTTATGAGACATTGAAATAAGAAAAACAACACACGAGCATATTTGATTATGTACTTTGTTCCAAAGTTATATGTACAGGTATCTGAGTAACAAAGTCATTAACTGAGTGTATGGTACATTTAGATGACTTTATACTATTTATCAGGGACTATACTTTCACGTTGCCATTTTATTATAGTATATAGTTGAACCACTGATGTCTATATAAAACGTTTCTTTAAAGACGATATTGATATACTAGAACCACAAGTCATAAAACACACACATAATAAAACGTTTCGATATTCCAAATTAAAATAAATTGTACATAAACGAATTGCAGGAATGCAAAGCCTTGGATAAACGAATAAGTAATGTTTCGGCTTTTGACGAGTATGGAAACAAGTAAAATATTAAGTTATGAATAGTTTGATAATGTACACAACACCAGCATCATTAAGAAAGCGCCATTTCCATGAAAAGTAAGAAATATATATATCAAAATGGAAGCCAGGCATGTAAGGAGGTCAAAACATTCTACGCAGCGTGACAACATACCATATTGGAGTGGTCGGTACCGAAAAACAGCTACCGACGTGCTTAAATAGGAGATGATGTGCGCAGAAGAGAATCATAATTTGCTTCGATTGTGAAAAAAGTTATTACAACTAATATAAATCATGTTCGAAATATTCCTAGGTAGAAAAATTACCAAGCATATGTGGAAAAATGTATCTTGCCCAATAATTCCATACGAAGCCGTGAGGGAGGATCGATTCCACGACCTTTTGATCCTGATGTTCTACCACAAGTATATTTGTTGATGACATTGATGAAATCAGCTTGTGTGTTTGTTGAAAAAGGCATATAAAATCTTTGTCGTAGTAAAACAAATGTTGTGCACAATAGGTTCAAATACAAACTATTTGTCGGAACACAGCTGCTTTTAATGAAACTAATTAGTTATAATGGTAGTCACTCACAATATTAATGGCAAGCCCATATACATATGTCAATTGCAGTATTTGTAGACACTGCACTGTCATAATGGCAGTCTCTGCGTGACAAAATATCTTGCGACAAAATCAACGTAAATCAATATGACAATGTCGTCGTTATATGTTCGAATTTTATCGATGTTTGAAACGATTGTGTCTCCAGACAATATTCATATTCTGCATGATTTGGACCATATTTTGATTCATTTTGATGCATATTAAAGACATTATGAATATTTATTGGTTTGCGTTTACAACGCATTTTGTCGTAAGTATTCTTTTTGCGAAACTCATACAAGAAATGTTTTGATAGTAGACACATATCATGTTCACAGCAACGTTTAGATGATATGATAGGAGTGTATGGACGATCTAGATTTTACCAAAGTAATATTAAATAACATTATGCATTGTTTGATGTTACTTAGAAATCCAGTACAAAAATATAATTAATATCACACATTGTATACTTACATCCCATCTCCACGGCTACGATTGATGTTCTTGTGCCAGACAGCTTTGGAATTCCCATATGCTTAGTTCTGGTTCTAGTATAAGTTGTAATCATTTGGTTCACAATCGAAGTCAAAAATATAAGTTTAAACTAAACTAAATTATTCTTACTATACTCTATAGCCTTTCCTGTATTAATAAATGTATGTAACTTCAAAAGTTAAAGGGTTAACCGTTGTTTGAAACATATAGGTCATTACAGTATTTTACAATGTTGCTAGGAAGCAAATCGATTTTCCTCCTAATACTACTCGAGTCTAAAATACCTTTAAAACGTTTCGATGATTTTCTAATAAATGATTTGACCGCAGTGCATGTAAACTTGATCATTCGTATCATGATACAGTGAGCGGCATTTTCTGACTAACGAGAAACTAATGATAAGTTGATAATATATTTTATATTTATATTGACTTTTTTACACTTACTCGTTATAAATTGACCGTTATTTTCTGAGGGTAAACTCTTGGACATGTTTGCGCAAAGTTTTATCAATTGCAAAAATAATTTATTTTTTAATTCAGAGATATCACTAAGTACAACATGTTTGTTCAAAAGCTTACGTAATTACTAAAATTGTGTTGTAACTGGGTCTCCGAGATAACTCATAATTATCTATATTAAAATAAAGGTATTTTAGTCATATAATCATATACACTGTTTTATAATTAAACATGTTTATTCGCGTATACTTCTATGTGTACGTACATGCTTGGGTCTTTTTAATGAATTAGTAATATAGTCTTCAGTATTGACGCTAGTTTTATGAACTGAAAACATACATTTAACATACGGATGTGTACGTTGTGTTACTTAATAACAAAAGCAGGCAGGTGATCGATTATGATATTCTGATACAAATGTCAAAGCATAAGTTAAGTTTTGGGAGACCGTTCCCATAAAAGTATATACAATACATATAAAACCTTACTAGAATATACTTTACATGAGACAATTAAACAGATGCTTATACATTGAAAGGACTACACTTATACCAGTATAGAATAACAACAGTTCTTTTAACTACTATTTTTTTCATATCATCACAGATCTAATCTGAGTCAATTTTTTTCAGATGTTTTTAAGTCTTAAAAAGCATATGCAAAAGCAATTTTTTTCATCCTCAAATAAAATTGCATTTTAGTTTCAATACCCTTTTAGAACATATATCAACTAGTGAATATATTTAACTAAATCTCTCTGATAAACTGTTACTTTAAAGTACAATCGACATCTCTCTTTAATTATACTTACAATGGTGTGGTTATAATTGTATGTATTTTGTTGTACATTTGTGTTATTATGTTGAGACTGATATATTGTACATATAACAACAGTAGATAATCAAGGTTTTCATGTTGTTTTAATAACACATGTATCAGTTCTGTTATTGTTTTCAGCAATTGTGTTTCTCCCATTACGACAGAGAAGTATATCAATACAGCTACTGTTATTGTGATTATCTTTTTTCTTGAACATCATAAGATTATCTTTCTTCTATCATTAGTGTTGTTTCTATTATCAAGTATGTGCATTTCCATATCATTTATTTGTATATATCAAATTGCTTGTAAGTATCCATTTAGTCACTTTCTTCTATCATTAGTGTTGTTTCTATTATCAAGTATGAGCATTTACATATCATTTGAGTGTATATATCAAATTGTTTGTAAGTATCTATTGGGTGACTTTCTTCCATCATCAGATTTTTTTCTGTTATCAAGCATACAGCTTTCAATGTCAGTTATCTATTTTAGTAGTTATTATTAACATCTAACTGTTTGGAAGTATCCATTGAATAACTTTCTGCTATCATTAATGTTGTGTCTACTACCGAGTGTGTGCAGTTCCTCTATATCAGACAGTTATTTCTTGTGTACCGAAAAAGGATTCCCACGCATTTATCTGGGAATTATATTTTTAACCCTCATCCCCTTCACGCGCTTATGCTACCCTTCACACGCTATGACATAAAGTCAAATGACGTATTCATTCGTGTCTCGCAGTATGCCATGCCTAAACCCATCAAAGAAACTTATTATCAGACTTGATCATTCTATTATCGATTACGTGCCTTTCTTTTATATCAGTCACTTTGTTATTACAATTATAGATAAAGTCCCCTACACATTAAAACCAAAGGTCTTAATAAACTGTTCATCAAATATGTGTTTTCTAAAGTTATACATTTAAAGCTGAACATACCGTTGTTAAGCACGTGCATTTACACGTGACTGGCGTGTAACTAATGCGATAAATGTGACCGATACAGTAAGATAAAGCAAGTAGGTACAATCAATGATTTATAATCATCTTTCTTACTTTAGAGCAAAAACATGCGACCATCGGCAAACATCAATAACGTTAATTGAAACGTCTAATATAATTTATTTTCGGAATGTGTGGCGATGGATTTGAAGCTATGTAAATGGTCTTTCTTATTGGACTAATGAGTAGCAGCCATCTCCTTACGGCATCTTATGTTTAAATAAGACCCCGAGATTCGACAAATTTGGTTAATTTAAATATAGCGCAGTCATCGACTTTTCTAGGAGGAAACACTTTTAGTTCTGGGATCTGCTAATGGTATTATGTATATAATGTAGTTTATCCCTGAACCTGATATCTCCGGTATCAGGAAAAAGCAGGGAATTCTATGCCTGTCCGACAATTCATAGCAATTGAACGCTTACTAAATTATGACGTCAATCTAAATTATCCTTGAAGCAAATGACCAATCAGCGTGCTCGTAACAATTGCTATTGAACGGACCCAATCGGAAGAGCTGAGTTCGTTCTACAGACTAGTATAAAATGCGATATATTCAGCAGAAACTAATACAAACTCGCCCAGTTGGACCATATCACCAAAATGGTCAATCGTAGCGGTCATTGCAACATTATTTTATCAGAATACGTTGTTATGTATGAATAAAATATTTTTTGTTATTTTGTTTGAAACTTCGCTAAAATTACAACATGAGTCTTTTGTAATCCACTTTTAATAAAACAATGCACTTAAACGCATAGTTTTAAATATTTTACAAAAAAGAATTGTCAATTGCAAAGAAATATTAGTTGATATTATTTTTCATAATAACAAATGACTAAATTCAAGCTAAATATTTCATAACATTTATTAATATCTGTATGCATACATGTATTAGGATTGATATTGTTAAGTCTTGAATATTGCAGTTTGTTCCCTAGTTCACCTTAAGCAAAAAATCGGAGTTAGGTATGCTGTTATAGAGTTAATTAAAAAAAATATTTTACTGTTACTTGTACTTTTTATTTCTGATATTGCCTGAACATAAATCAATCTTAAATACTGGGAATTTTAATCAACATCAATTTATATTATAGTCTTATGTATCACGGCAGGAGACAGGTTGAATTGAATACAACCGTGAAACAAGTTATAGTTTTCGACTGGAGGAAAATTGAGGTCGTATACACCGATGAATTAAATTACGAGTAAGTCAACTGACTCAGGCTAGTACTGACCTTTACATGTAAAAGTGTTCATAGTAAAGAGTTCTTGAAAAGGGAACTTGAATATTAAGGGTTTTTTTTGTATGGCTGAGACGGCGATCCCAAGCAACTAGATCATTTGTTGTTTTATACAGTAAAATGAATGAAGCGTTTATTCTTATTACCAGATGTTTATGTCAGTTTTATGTTTGAATTATTTGAGTGACACTACTGGTAAAATTAAAATTATCAAAAACTTATCTAACTGAAGCCCTGTGTACAGTTTATATTTCAAAATGAGAGGTATTAGTCCAGCTGCGGTCCTACAAAGGCGTTGTTGACATTTTATAGCATTTTCTTGTCATTTGTGTTTTATATTATTAGCCCTGAATGCTACATTGCCAATATTTGATGAAAAGTTAAAATCATGACTAAGAGAGACACCTAATATTTTGCATTCTTTGTTGTTCTCAATTTCGTATTTCATTATTTTATATGGATATATTATGATAGTTTTATGTATTGCTCTTGTAATTTTACATCGATATGCATTAATTTATGATTTTAGTAATTTTCAGATATCTCAATTGTCAAACATTTTCGAGTGAAGCCTATAAGTTACAATTGTAGCTATATTTTGATTGAAAAGAACTAAGAATATCTTTACTGTCAAAGTGTTTTGTTTTTTTTATAATGAAGATTTGAAGATCATAATATAAGCGATATGTCTTGATGTAATGCTTCGAGTGATCTAGGTCTAGACAGGATGTTGATTTTAAAAACACGTTTCCAAAACATCATGTGCAATAAATTACTCAAACAATTGGTTTATAATTTACCAAACAAAAGTATTTCAGCTTGGTATTTAAATTAAAAATAAGCCAGATTCAAGTCAGGCTTATTGATGTGGTACATTTAACTTTTATGATACTTTTATTGTTAACGATATCTATCAAGTATTTCGACAAAGCCCTTTCAATGAATGAAGACCACTGATCGGGCAGAACCCGACTTTATGTAACGAACATTAGCTCGATTTTTATTTCAAAATAATAATAATCATGTAAATTTAAATCATTATAGACTTTGAACACGTGTGCAATTTTTCGTCGCCTGTTAAATCATGTAACATGGTGCGTGAAATGCAAGATAAGATGATATATCTATTTCATAAAATGAACCGAAGCGTTTAAAGAATCGGATAGTTAAGACTAATTTTAAAAAATGCGAAACAAAATAATATTTAAATATCGAAATTGATTCATTTTAAATTTGCTATTTTATGAATATGTTGGTGAGATGAATTAATATACATATTTATAATTATGTCAGTCAACTTATTGTTTTACAAAGGCTTTTTTGAACTTGTTTTTGAAATGGCAATTTTTCGAAAACAGTTAAAGATTGATGAAAGATTTAAATATATGTGCTTAGAGCAACATTTAATCCATCACACACACTCAGATCAAAAGTACAGTTTTTGTCAATATCAGGTATGACCTCCGTTGGCGACTGTACAGCTAAGGCACCGTGAATGCATTGATCGTACGAGTGTCCTTATATTCCTACTAATGTAGGTAAAAAATTGCATGCGCTTTCCAGAATCAGCACTAAGGCGAATGTACATGTATTAATACCATTATTAATATAATTACAATTTACGTGAGTTTCACTTGTACTACATATGTTCATCTAAATGTAGCACATGTCAATTTGTACCCGTGTAAATCACACGGAAGCATGTACATTATTCAACTTGAATTGAAAACAGTGTAGACGGGTAGGTAGCAGGATATGTAGCATGTCTTGTTATCAATGCATGATCGAAGGCTTGAATTCCTGTTCGTCCACTGCCTCCGTGACCATTGATACACGACATTGCGTTTCACTGCCATTAGCCTCTCTACTGATTCGTGTTGAACATACAGTTATTTGCTAAGATAAATTGGCGTACTCGAGTTACTGGTTAACCGTCCAAGATCTCAGACAATAGTTGTCATCTATAAGGCCCCGATATCATAACATTATGCCAAAAAGGTCAATGAAAACATTGTATGTGTATATTGATAATTCTACAAAAAAGCGAAGTAAATAAAGAATGTAGGTCCAAATTCAAATGTATCGGAAAGTGCAACGGCTACTAAAATTGATATATGTAAATGGATAACAGTAATATACATAAAATAATATAATTAACGTATCTAGAGAATTAACAATTCAAATGACTATAAAACACATTAAAATAATTACTGTATTATATTTATCGTGTAATTTAAAGTTTAAACTTGAAAACTTGAACAATAAATTACAATGTAATTGCTTAACACTTGAGACGTTCAAAGTATTAATGCGTATTTTATCTGTATAGTACTTAATTTGATGTATTTGTACATGTAGAGTGAACCTGGAATCTTCCTTCCTGTTGGCGTCGAATAACCTATGTGTTGGTCGCCTTAAAACCCTTTTCATTCATTCATTCAAAATATATTAAGGACGATGTCATTTATTTCCCATTAGATATTATATTGAAAAATATATATATATATATTAACAACTGCTCTGATACCTTTTGCCAAAATAATACTAATGCAAGTATGGGCAATATATTCAAACACATTATTAGCCTAAACATATTTTATTGAATTTACATTATTTAACAAACGCATCTTTAATAACATTTGTCCAAAGATTTATGTTTTCAGAAGTGTGTATTTTTCTTTAAACATTTTCACTGATCTATTGGAGATTGGACCATGTTCATTCAACGTCAACATTTCTAAAAAATGTATTCAAAAAACCCTGTTGTATTGGACGATCATCCGATTTTCAAAAGTCACCAAAATATAACGTATATACTCAAAGGGTATGCTGTTTTCAAAATAATCTCACATCTAAAAACCAGTTCTAAGTGTTGTTTTAAAGGTCAATTGGGGTTGAGCTGGTTGTTGTACAAATTGTCTATCTATTCTCAATGTTCCATTTATATAAGCGACTTTCATTTATTTCCAGTGACTAATGAAGCTATGTCACTGTGTGTCATTTTCATAATCGGTTTAAAATGGATTATTTTGAGTAGTATAGATAATGGGTGGTTCGGCCCACTTTTCCACCGCTTAAAATGACCAGCTCACTGAGTCCAGACTCGCCAAGGCTCGTCCAGACTCGCCAAGGCTCGTCCAGACTCGCTGGTCATTTACACCCGCGAAATAATTTGCTAAACCACCAATAATCTATACTACTACCATTTATCCATTAAACAGCTAAATCCTTAAACGGAGTCCTCACACATCATTTTTATTAACATATCCGTATGCTCGTGTTGAAATACCATCTTTTAAAATAAATCGTTTATCATCATAACAAGACAAACTGATTATTTTTTTGTAACTATTTAGAATATGTTTCTCCGACTTATTCATTTTCATTGAGTTATGACATCGTCCGCTAGAAAACAAGATAATTTAATGATTTTTAAATACAATATCTTTCTTAAAAACACATTTCTTAACACCCTTACATGTCTTGGTTTCCTTCTTATTTCCTTCTTATTAGGCAGGACATAAGAATACAATTTACTTCGCAAGCCAATAAATTCAGTAATTGGAATTCCAGCCGTTTCATCCTTCATCTTCCCAATTACCTTTTTATCATCATTTCAATGGAATTTGCTTTCAAGATCATAATCGCTATCATCAAACAATTGTTTCATTTTAAATAAATCTTCATAAACATCCTCGGTTTCTATTTCGTAACAGAGCGAGTTCGTATCTGTAAATAAAAGAGAAGCTGAACGTCCATACATTTTCGTTATGGTGTTGTAGCAAAAATATATCATCTGATTCCTGTAATGAACAACATACTTCTCCTTATTAAATAAAGTAGGAACCAATTTCTTAACTTTACACGAAGCAATAGTAAACTTTTCTTTTCTTACAATAAGGACTTAACCAATCACTATCTATTTCTAATTTTTCTGGAGCACATGGATAATCATTATGATCTATACGTAATTTACTAGGATACTCTATATCAACATCACAGATAAAACTTGTTTTCCCACTTTTCTTTGAATAATTATGATTAACCCATTTAAGTCTTCCAGAAGGCAGCGGTTGACTCATAGCACACCCATACAGGTTGTTAACGTCTTAAAACATAATGTAATTACTTTTCTATTATGGATCGTAACCATCTATGTATTTGTTATTTGTCTTAGTATTTTGCTTGGGAATATAACTTGTTCCACCACGGAGGCATTTTTCAATGAACAAATACATATCTATGTCTGTAATTAAATCTAGCTTAATCTTAGTCATTTTCAACATCGCATCCCAAGCCAGACAAGGACTGGAAAAGTAATGAGACGGATCAAGTTTGAAGTATTGAAGGCATGTTTTTCTGAAGATCACAAATACATCAGTTAAAAGGAGAACATCAGTCTTAACCCTAACCCTACATATATTCCCCCATATTTTATATTTGATATTCTTTCCATTTTTGTTTAACCCTTTATTAATCTTCATTAGAAACATGCTCATCATTTAACAATGAATAAAACAATTATTTAGAAGGTTATTTAGTCTCTTTAAACTTGTCAAATGAATTCATATTGTCATAAGGATAAACACTTTTTTGTTTTAACAAGGTATTCTCTTGAATTTCTGATTCCAAGTAAGGAAATGAAGATAAATTCTTTACAAAACCATCTAATGACTGAGACATAAACTGAAAACTAATAATAAACACCAAACTGTCTCCCAACATGAACGCCATATATTTTTCAGTATTGTTTTGGATCATTATCTTCTTTTTACTTTCTTCTGATATTTTTCTATGTTGTTGCATTATAGAAATGGGAATCATAACTTCTTAAGTTATGAAATACAATTGGAATTTTAGTTGAAAGTATAAAATTAATATTACGTTTGTTATGAGCAGCCCCTCTATACTTCCCCGTTATGTGACAAACGTCTCTTACTTTACCATCCTCGTCAAATGAACCATTACGAATATGACATACTTTTGTCTTTTGGAAAAATATCTCATCCTTTGTACTCATTGTTAAATCTTTATGGAATTGTTCTCTAAAAACATTCGTTTAATTTTTTTTCACTAAGCATAGTTTTCAAGAACTTGTAAACAGTATTTGAACCTCTGTAAACAACAACATTTCCTGTGAATTTATCATCATAACAACACACCCGTTTATAACCAAATCCACAATCAACATAGTTCTGGTACTTTCTTGTTTGCCCCCCCCCCCCCCCCCCCCCCCCAGCATATATAACAAAAGAAATGGCTAACTGTTTTTGGTAGTTTTTAAAATTTACACATGCTGTTGTTTTATTAGGCATTTTTATCGATTGTTTTCCATTTATTTCCAAACAGACACCACTATGTCTCTCCAGTATGTCAATCGTTAAAAGGTGTTGTAAACAATAAAGACAAAAAGGTGTTTTGGCATGATGTTTGGTTTCATAACCTATTCATTTTTCAAAAACTTTTATACAAACATAATGACTTATCCCATCATTTTCAATAAGAAGCATTTCACAACAATCATCACATAACCGCTTAGAAATGTAAAGGGAAAATACCTTTTTAATCTTATAACCAAAGACATTAAACCTTATATTATTAGCTACTTCTATTTTAGAAATATACTTCACTTTAATGGGAAACGTTATTTCGTCATAGTTTACTTTGTCTATATGTTTTTTATATTTTGATATCTTTTGTGGATTCTTCTTCACCGGAAACTTACATGTTAAATGACACCACCGAACACATTCATCATACCTTTCATTCTTGATGTTAATCAATCCTTTCTTTACATGTTTTAATTCTTCTGGTAATTCAGGATGTGTAGAGCCTCTTAATGGTTGGTATTTATATATGTTTAAATAGTGGTTTGTAATTCGCTCAATATCCCACCTGATCCTTCATTTAGACAAGCATCTATTCTCGTATCTATTTCGGAAATTATGCCACTTAGATCATTGTTATTGTTTATTGCTATTACTGGTTTAGAATGGAAATATGCTGTTTTATAACCAATCCCTCTAACTTGTACTTTACGAAAGGTAACTCTAAGAGCAACACTTATTTTAATTCCTCCCATTTCTTTTCTAATTATTTCTTATTCATTTACAACCATCCTCTCCGTTCTTGAAAGTTGTTCAAGGGGATTTGAGCTCCTTATTTAAAAAATATGAATGATTTTCAATACATTTTGGAATATCTACCTTTCACAATGTTTGTACCATCACAACACATTTTAATTAACCCAACAGTTACTCCTAATCCCTTTTGGGCAGCATACATACACTTGAAATTCATCTTAACTGCCTCCGCTCCCTTTTCGACAGCAATAACCGCTTTAAGTTTTCTTCTTTCATTATTAGTGTCATCACTCCCAATTCCCATTTTTGTTTCTATTTTCTTTTTATCCTCTTTTATATCTTTTGTTTCCTTTTCTATATCATTGTTTTTCCTTTCTATATTTTTACTGAGAAATAGATTAATAGCACGTTACTATTCATTATTGCGTCCTAACAATGATTATCAATTGTTCCCATTACGACCTCTTGCAAAACACAATTGTATTTTTTTTCCATTGAAACTAATATCTAATATCCATGTTATCCATAATTATTCTATTATTTACTTTTATTAGTTGGAGTCTACTTGCTCTTTCCTCCGGTTCCAATTATCCAAACCCACAATGTGTCCTCCAGTACAATTAATCTTAACTCTAATCTATTCATGTATATGCAGGTTAAAGATAAAACATGAAGTGTTCATAAATGACTAATAAACTCAATAACTTGATTAAAAACAACTTCATAATCATTTTTGTCTTTCCTTTCTATATCATTGTTCGTAACCCTATCTTCATATTTCTGGAGGAATTGTTCCTGTTTTACTTCTAAATCAATAAGATATTCTCTCGGATCTCACTCTCACCGGGTCTTGATCTAACACTCATACTTTCGAGACATTTTTATCAACAGATGTTTTCAAATAAACGTAACAATCTGATTTGTGTTGATTCATTCCACAAACAACATGACCATACACAATTATTTCTAAAGGATTGAACGAATATGGCGAACATGGCAAAGCAAACATATCTTTATTAGATTCCGTTATTACTTTTGATAGATATAAAATTAACTCTACCGTTGTTCCGAATTTTTTGTTCGTTCTATATTAATCAAAGTGTTTTTTATAAAGCGTCTCGTGCTCTTCCGGGGTTATTTCTCCTTGTTCCAAAAGTTTTTGATAATATTTATTCCATCATATTTTAAAGAGAGATTTTTATTTCCTGACTCAATAGAACCGCAGATTAGTTCTTATTTATCGACGAGTTCATCAGCACAATCACATGAACCTAAGATATTTATTTTCTTGCTTAATGCGCTCATTGGTAATTTGCTTAATTCTGTTAGCTTTTGAAAGACATATTTTGCCAACATGATATAGTTTTTATTTTTATATCTTTTAGTAATTAGTTCGATAAAATCGTCATATCATTTTCTTTCTAACACAGTTCCAGATCCCCGCTTTGCAATTAATTTATGATGAAAAACTAGTTAAGGTATGTCTATTTTCAGGTTTCCATAGTTTCCATCTTTATCTACTTTGAAATAATTTCGAAGTCCACTTCCACTAGGAAGTGCATTTCCTTTAAACACCGGTTTATAATCTATCATACCACTAAGTCTTTTATTGTAATCTACAAATTGATTTCTCTCTTGTATCATTTCTCCGATATTTTTTACATCTTCCTCAGTCTTGTTTTTTCTTTTTACCCGAACCCACTATTTTACTATTTAAACTTTGAATAGTTTGAGCGACTTCTCCATATTCATCTTCCCATTGATTTGGCGTATTTATTAATTTGCCTAACGGTATGAAATCACTATATCTGCTATATATATTTTCAAGTTCTGCGTTCAAATCCGTACTTGGAACTTCCTCAGCAGCTTTTGCAGCATGTTTTTCCTCCAATATTTTAACCTGTTCTTTAGAAATCTCTTCGAGGATATCATGCGTTTCATCTTCAGGGTCATACACTTCATCTTCCGGGTCTTCCTCTTTTATTGCTGGAGTTTTATTTATTAAACTATATAATTCCTAAGTTTGTTCTTTTGGTAAATCAGCAATTTTTCGTTCCAATGCTCTACTTTGGTCACTTATCTCTTTTTGAGCATTTTCTTGATTTGAAGTAATAGGTTTAAATATTTCCTGGTATGTTTCTTGGCTCATTTGTTTTCTCATTTTGTAGTCCATCATAGCATCATTGCTTTCATCAAAAAGTGTATTAACTTATTTCTTCTTTTTTACCTGTGTCTTTCCATTTCAATTATGACATTATATGATAACTTTAGATAATTTTAGATAATATTATAATTATTTCAAACATTCGCATAGCTAATAATATATTGGATATTCCAAATTATGACACAAAAGGAGATAAAAGTTATTTTAAACAACTGCACGATTACATGCCAAGTTCTTGTTTTAGGATGTTATTATGTGGCAACAGTGGTAGTGGGAAAACTAACGTTTTAGTGCATATGCTGGCAAAATCTTTAATTTTCTACGATTAATTATATCTTTGTGCTAAAAATCTTGAACAAACAAAAAATAAACTAAACGGCTTGAAGATAGAGCGGAAAAAACATAACTTCCCCCTTGATATTTCAGAATATTCAAATGGTGATATCATAAGTATTGATAATTTGAGTGACGTTCATGCCTAAAAGGTTGTGGTATTTGATGATTTTATTTGCGAAAAAAAAAAACAAGACAATATTATTAATTATTTTATTCAAGGAAGACATAAAAACTGTTGCGTCATCTTCTTAACTCAATCTTATCATAAAACCCCAAAAGATATCATACTTTATTGCTCACATTACATTTATTTCAAACCCAACTTAAAAAAAGAAATGGATATGATTTGTAATGAAAATTGTATAGAAAAAAAAGTTTATAAGAGGGGTTAGTAAGCAATATGATTTTGTTTATTTAGACAAACCAAGGAAACTTGTTAAAAAAAATGTCCACGGAAGATATAATGGGAATACATAATAACATATCGGTAATAGAAAAGGATGATGGTGAAGAAGGAAAAAACAATTTCGGAATTGTATTAACTTAATATGTTAAAAAAGGATCATCAATAGACATGCAACAATTGAACATTAGCAACCTACCGGCCCAGCTGATTCTATGGATGCTGTTTCTAAGTCTTTTGTAGTAAAACGTGAGTCAAATCTTGTAAAAAAAATAGAAACTGGATGAGAGATCGGGGCAATATGAATATATTGAAAAAAGAGCAGTCAATACAATATTACTTATTTAACAACAACTATTAAAAAACAAGGAAAAGAATAGTTTTATTCATGATGTTTTAAGAAAACAGGTTGAGCTTATTGAGAATGCTTTTGAAAATTAAGTGACGAAACAGAAAAAAATGTTATTAAAGTAATGAGAAAATAAATAAGAAAGTTTTGATGAATTAACGCTTACGTTGTCTGATATCAGTAAACAAATGGTTTATGATAAAGAACTGGAGACATGTATAAATAAATAAACGCAATAATTAAGAACATTGCAAGAAACGAGGTTTAACCTTCTTAGGAATCAAATGGATGCGAATAATACGGTATTTACTAAAAGAGTAAAAGATATGGAGAAACAAATAGTTGATGATAAAGAACTGGAGACAAGTATAAATAAATAAACGCTAGAATTAAAATCATCGCAAAAAAATGAAGTTTAACATTCTTAAGGATCAACTGGATGCAGATAGGGTACAACGAGACAAAGAACATACTCTTATTTAAGACAGATCAATTGCGGATAAAGCGGTATTAACTAAAAAAAGTGAAATATATCGAGAAACAAATGGCTGATGATGATAATGAATAACGTCGAATAGTAAATGAAAAATATGACCGAAAAAGAGAGTAACATATGATATGCTGCTTTTTTCATTAGATATAGGAATTGATAATAGAAAAAGCATTAAAACTCCAACTAACAGCAAAATAAATCATATCCTATTTCACAGAACCATTTAAGTTGAACCCCAATCCATATAAGAATTATCAAAGTATTGTAAATTACAATCATGATGTAGGTGAAGACCGTAGTCTCCTTTATGGTGTGGAACATTATATTATGTTCTTGAATTCGACTTATTATATACAACATATTACAGCGCTCGAATTGAAAAAGAAATATTTCAAATTGATATTGGTGGTGGAGTAAAAACATTTTTTTGGAGAACTCGGGAAAATTAACATTAGAGATTGGGCAACGGTCTCTGATAATAAATTTAATATAAGTGAGGATATAACAAAGGTAATTGCCAAAAAATGTTCGGTTATAGGAAGTCACAGAACGCTTGTTACAGGATTATGGCGAGATAGGTGGACATTTCAAATAACAGAACCCAACACCCGAATTGCTCTTTATCCTACTGTTATTCCTTAATCTAAATTGTTTAGATTTGAAGCAAAATCCTTCATTAAACTTTATTATAAACACTCTTAATATATGGAACAATAGATAGTTCTTTCATCCGAGCCAGCTCATGTAAAAAATAATAAGTATATACCTTATGATTTTACAACCATTAAAATTGCTTTGCACTATATAGTCTGTGAAAAACACCCAGAAGATTAAGGAATTATTTTTCTACGTATCCCTTTATAATTAAGATCGTTACTGCAACCGTATTGGTATTATTGTAATTCTACCAATGCCTGTATTTAGTCAAGTGAGATGAGATGAGAAGCGTTAGTTTGGTTATTCCTGGAAAATGAGAACTGTTTCGATTCTCAATCTGTTAAGATTATTTCGCTCTAAGAAACACGTCATTCCATTATAAACAATGGAGTGCTCAATCAGACTACAATTTACGCTTATGATAATAACACGCTAAGACTGTTTTAAAAACGTGTCTCCTTTTTATTCTTACGAAGAAATGAAAATCATATCAGTGCACGTATACCTACATGTCAGCTATAATGTGCTTCAGTTCAAATTTCATGACAAATCGCACGCCGTATCTTTCAAGGATTGGCATATGTCAGGCTTCATTAAATCAGGGAAGCCTTTCAGAACTCTACGTTAACTAATGTAAAAGTGTTTTGGGGGTTTGACAAATCTGGAAATTACTTAACTTAATGTGCCTCCAAACGTCGCAATTTGAGTTTAAATAAAATAGTATCCAGATATTGCAGATGTTGTCATCAATAACCGAATCACACCGAAAATGTAACATGGGGAATATTGCTAGATTACGTGATAAAAATTCACACATAGTAAATAATAGTGAAATCCCATGACGTAAAAATAGATATACCTTGCAGAAGTATTAGATGTAGGCTCTATATGCAACATGTAGTTTGGTAGAAGTAGTAACGGAAGAAATAAAAGCAGTAAACAAAAGGTTGCGGTAGAAAAAGAAGTAGCAGGATAATAAGTAGTAAAATAAAAGTAGTAAAAACAGCAAAAGTAGTAGCAGTAATAGAATAAGTAGTAGAGTAGTAGTAGCAGCAGCAGCAGTAGCAACAGCGGTAGTAATATTAGTAGTAATGATAAAAGAAGTAGCAACAGCAGCAGCAGCAGTAGTAGAAACAGTAGTTGTAGGAGTAGTAGCAGCATCCTCAACAGCAGTAGTAAAAATAGTAGTATTAGAAGTGGTAATAGTATCAACAGCAGGAACAGCTGCATGAGTGGTAGCAGATGTAGTTGTAGTAGTCATAGTGTAATAGTAGTAGTAGTAGTAGTAGTAGAAGTAGTAGTAGTAGTAGAAGTGGTAGCAATAGTAATATCAGCAGCTGTAGAAGTAGTAGTAATAGAAGCAGTAGTAATAGTAGTTGTAGAAGTGCCAACAATAATAGTAATATTAGTAGTAGCATTAGCAGTTCAAGTAGTAGAAGTAGTAGTAATAGTAGTAGTAGTAGTAGTTGTAGTAGTAGTAGTAATAAAAGTATTATTATTAGTAGAAGTAGTAGTAGTAGTAGAAGTAGTAGCAATAGTAATATCAGCAGCAGTAGAAGTAGTAGTAATAGAAGCAGTAGTAATAGTAGTTGTAGAAGTGCCAACAATAATAGTAATATTAGTAGTAGCATTAGCAGTCCAAGTAATAGAAGTAAAAGTAGTAGTAGTAGTAGTAGTAGTAATAGAAGTAGTAGTAGTAGTAGAAGTAGCTGGAGTAGAAGCAGAAGTAGCAGAGAAGCAACAGTATTAGTTTTAGTAGTATTTATAGTAGTATCAGCATCAGCAGTAGAAGAATTTGTAGTTGTAGTAGTAATAGATGTAGCAGAAGTAGCAGCAGCAGAAGTAGCAGTAACACTAGTAGTAATAGTAATACTAGTAGTAAAATTATTAGTAGTAGTACAAGTAGAAGTAGTTATAGTAGCAGCAGCAGCAACAGTAGTAGTAGTGGAAGTAGAAGCATCAGCAGTAGAAGTAGTAGTAATAGATGTTGCAGCAGCTGAAGTAGAAGTAATAATAGTAGTAGATGTAGTAGTTAATGTATTAGTAGTAGCAGTAGTATGTGTAGTTCATCTTGTAGCAGAAGTAAAATTATTATCAGTAGTAGCAGTAGTATAACTGGAAGAATACAAACACTCCGGGTGTTGTATTTAAAGCTATTTCATTAATGGTTTTGCCAATATTAACTATCATAGTAACACAATCAGTAATGAAATACCTTTGTTGGCATGGTTTAATGCTATTCCACGTTTAATGATTGTTATAATACCATTATTTAACAATATTTGGATCGTAATAGTCCTAATTCGCTCAACTGTGACATAACACACTAACAGACAAAGACACCAAATAAAACAACCATTGATTATTCAGTAGACCTAACTTTAACATAACTATTTAATGTGGCCTGTTCTAAAATGTATTCGTTGATTTATAGCGATGCAGCATTTACATTTGCTTTGTGGAGAGTGTAAACTCGCTCAGATTAAGAAGTGTTTTTTTTAATTATGCCTAAAACTTTGTATATATATATATATATATATATGAATGCATATAATAATAATGTTCATGGAAATGGTCATTAAACACTAGAATTGAACTGTTTAATGTTTTTAAAATCAATATCATTTCGGCAATGTGTCAATTGTTTTTCAGTTTTGTAATAAAACTATAGTGCTTTTTTAATATTTTGATATAGTAGTGTATAGAAACTATTTCCTATACTGAATACAATATAAGAAACCCATTTATGCCTATCCATAAATGAGTGTGCCTTCGAAATAGGGTAAGTTGTAGTATAGCGGAATGTAGTGACTTTGGCAGGTCTCGCTTCCCTTTGTGCGCTGAGTTGGTGCGCATGAAAAACTATAGCAATCGTCCTTAAAGTATTGTTTTCCATATCAGAATGTATCCCCACATAAAAATGCACAATAACTGGTAGGAGGGTGTAGTGAAAACCTAAGTGTGTTTAAAAATAAGTCCTCAAATGTTCATAAATACATGCATCTATTAAAATCGTATGAACCATTTTAAAAAAAATCAAAATCATAGGCCCTTTTTTAATCATGTTACTGTGAGAAACAAGGGCGCAACTGTGAAGTGAGACGTCCAACAGGAAACAGAGCATTAAAAGGGCACACCTACACATCAGACTGATTATAATAAATATAATACGTACATAGGATAATGAAACCATAAATCATGAAACGGTCGGTAGACACTGAGGAGCTTAAACATGCTTAGGTTAGCATGTGTATCAAACCTTGTGATGTACATCAGTGTCTATTATTTACAATCAGAATTTGGTAACATCATGTCATTATAATTAAATTATCGTGTACCTATATTTCAACAATAGTTGTAATTTGCGATTTTATAAATGATTATGCATTACCTATATGATTTGTAAACGTATTGTGATTTTTCCTAAGAATGAATAATATTAATGATTTAAAGTCAAAATTGATGGTCCCAAAAGAATAAATACTGTATGTGGTTCGTGTTTGCATGATTGCTTACCAAGAGTGAATGTTGTCAGTAATTTGTGAATCAGCCATTGCCTTTGTGCATAAACGCTGCCTGTTATATGTAAGCCAGAAATGATTGCTGTGATTTGTAAATCAGTTTGTGTGTCTGCCTGTCAAGACAAAACACTGTCTGTGTAAATGAAACGTGATGTCTTCCAAAAAGTATTGGTGATTTGATAACTTTAAACACAAAAATATATTGCTTATCGATATGTGTAAACCATAACAAGAGATTAAATGTAAACACTGTGATTTTTAAGCCAAATAATCCACTCAAACGTTTACATTGACTGTGATTTGTATAATGGACTTTCGAAAAAACATGTTCAGGGATTTGTATGTCAAATTGATTGCCTTCCGAGACCAAATACTCTCTGTGAAATGTTAGCCACGCAAGAGTACGTGTTGTCTGAATTGGGACTTAGAATAATTGCCTGTCTTAAGTTAAAATGTCAGTGATTTGTAAACCATAAAACGACAGTGCCTATCAACAGTTAACACAGCCTGTGATTTTTAAACTAAAAACGATTGCCTCTCAATAGCCACATTGTCAGTCATTTGTAAATCAAAAGCGATAGTCCCTCAAGATTGTATGTATGTAGTTGCTATTCCGATATTGTTTTTCAGTATCGATAAAAAATAAAAGTTTCATTACTGTGTTTTAGCGTTGTCGGAGTACAGAATACTTCCCATTAGTTGTTATACATCTCTAAAATATTATATATGGATATACTTTCATGCCTACGCCAAGTTAAATTTGATTATACATTTATTTTTCTGGGATTTTACAAACACGGCCTTTTAGTAGTCGATCGACCTTTTTTTATTTTAAAAAGGTATAACAGTAAGATTGATAGATGCTTTATACTCTGAATATGAAACTTAATGTGACATAAAGTCATATTGCGACTGATTATGACGAATAATGTCAATCTTTGTAAATAGTACCTCTTTGGCGAGCTTGAATATGCATTCATTCAATTTTGATATCGCTACTAAGAGAATATTGGAAAGAACGTGGGATACATTCTTTCGGACTTAATCAATGGTGTGAATAAATTTAAAATGGAGCCTGGTAAACACCATGTTTTTCTTATTAATTCTTCACGATCATGACGTGTATAATTAAAAGTGCAACGACTACTCCAATCCGTTTGAAGATAATTAATGGTGAACTTAATAAGAACAATAATGAGAACTTGAAAATAGTTAATCAAATAAATTATGTAAAAACATAAATATATCGTAAATGTATTTAAACATATCTTAATAAATCAATAGATCAGTTAAGAACTATATCCACATGCATACATATTTACATAAACAAATAGCTCAATGACGTCTTAAGCCAATGTTTGAGATACAAATAATTTATACATGTAAATTAATTACACATGACTGCCTCCTAGTATGTTGGTCACGTATTTTTATTAATTGAGTACTATATCAGATTCATGAAGGCGATTAGGATCAGTAGCTAAACAACAGAATAACGTTCCTAAAGGTTACCATACAGAGAAACAACAAATTCTCAAATTAAGCAAAACATGAGCTATTTTAATAGTATTCGTATTTATTAGAAGGACGGTATTGATAGTGCCAACAAGATAGTTATAAGTATTTTATGCATCGATTTTATGTCTCGATCCGTCTCTGTTTTCAAATTATGTAAGGGCAATACATTAATTGAATACTATAGAATCTTGAATGTGATGTAGTGATCAACGTCATCGATCTACTGAAACATTAGATACCATATTTGGTTTATTTCACAAACTAACTCAATCAACTCAAACCATTTTCATCGAATGGATGAAAGCAAGTCATTATACTACTTCGATTGTGCGAAGCCGTGTAAAGTAAATCCCTTATAAAATGTTTATAGAAAAACGAAGAAGAAAACTATTATAACGTATTTAGTTTTAAGTAAAATAATAAATAATGATAAAGTGTTTTGTTTTTCAAAATCTGAGCTATGAAATTTGATCCAATAATGCATGACTTGTTTCAGATAGTTTCATTAATATACTGGATGCATACAAGAGTTGCATATCTCAGTAAGACTGTGTTACAGTGATATACGTCAGATATTTTGACTATATAAGTTAAGCTACTAGAAAACGACTGGGAAAAATGTTGTATACAGCAGTTGACTGAATTAATTTTAAAAATAAGCAATGCTTGGGATTTGCTTCTTTAAATGATTACTGAAATGAGGACCCATTTGCAGTAACTGAACGCAACAGCGAATCGAAAATAAATAGAAAACTCGTTTTATTAGATATATTCATGAGAGGTGATTAAATATACAATGCAGAAAATAATGCTGTTTACCGCTCATTCCAAAGGCTGCGGATTCGGTCATAGACTCGACTTAATGGCATGTCAAATCAAAACACAGTATTGATCATATTCAGGACACAATTTGAGCGGAAGTTAAAAGCTTTGGCGATTTGAAAATGGTTTCAACGTATCACTTTTCCAAATACGCTGCGATGCTATATTGATTGAGTGAAAAGGTATAACATTTTCTATAAAACTATTACAGGTAAGTCATGTTATCTGGAACACTGTTTATAAAATGTAAGATAAAAATACATCTCAGACTGTTTAAAGTATGATATCTTGCTTTGAAGACAGAAGCTGACAGCAATATCAAAACAAACACACATTCTCTAATTAAATACTACGACTTATTTTAACCTCATTTTAGAAAAATCTGACGCGTTTTATAGGGTACCAAGTGTTAAAAAAACATAACGAACAAAAATAGAATTATGATTTTATCTTACTTGTAAATCGTGATATTTATGACGTAAATTTTATACCATTTTATTTTGATATATTTATATTTGTGCAAGGTGTGTTTATATCTTTTTTAAATCTAAAGATAACTTTATAATAAAGTGGAATTGACGTAACATCTCGTATAGAAATATCTGACAATCTTTGAAATATATACACATCACTGTTGCCCAATGTTGAGTTTACAGGAACCCAGTTCGGCATTATCTAATTCAAACCAGTTATATACATTATATATATAATTATATAAGTGTCTATAGATGTATAATTAGATAAGTGTTTATAATATTTCCAGATGTGTTTATTTGCAAGATGAAACGAATGAATGAATATTATAATTTAATCTATGGGTGTTTATTGTATGTTAAATCACAATATATATCTTTAATATCAGCAAGTTAATTATCTTTGTCATTACAGCGCCTACTTAATTGATGTAAAATATTGCATTAAATGCATAACAACACGTTTGTGCATGGACATTAATCATATTTCATTTTTTAATTTGCAATATTGGTATTATTGCCAAGATTCTGTCACGAACTTAAAGCATGAAGAACATGTTCGACGAATTATTATTACTTGCCAAGACGAACGACTGGTTTACTTTGAGTGCAGCATTTAGAGGAGCGCCGAAATCATAGATTGGAAGCCAGTCTATTTGAAGTTTTTTTTTCGAAATTCCATTCCTGGTCTAAGGCAAAGGGAAAGTATGCGTTAGGAAATTCCGCCTAAGTTTAGTCCATCAGTTTCATTTAAAAGTTTGCATAATATTATGTATTATGACGTACTTATAACTTTTGATCAGCGTAAGCGTTTTCGTATAACAAAATAAGCTTCAAAGATAAACAAAACTGTTGTTCTTTTTTTTTTTTTTATAAAAGACGCATATTAGAAAACATCTCAATTAAACCAACCTAAGACTTACCGCAATAATGTTTGCACATCCATTGAAGCCAAGTTTACTGTTATACACTGTTTTATCGACACATTTTGCAATTGATATTATACATCTTAGTGAAGCAAAAATGTAACGACACTTGAACATTGAGCGAATTCAGCTGTATGTAATAAATATATTATTCCGGATTTAATTTATACCAATCTCGTCATTTTGCGAAGACGTTCTCAGACTCACTGTCCGACACAATATTACATTGTACCATGTAAACAGGAAGATTACAAACAACCCGGGTGTTGTATTTAAAGCTATTTCATTAATGGTTTTGCCAATATAAACGATCATAGTGACACAATCAGTAATGAAATACCTTTGTTGACATGGTTTAATGCTAATCCACGTTTAATGATTGTTATAATACCGTTATTTAAAAATATTTGGATCGTAATAGTCCTGAATCGCTCAACTGTGACATAACACACTAACAGACAAAGACACCAAATAAAACAACCATTGATTATTCAGTAGACCTAACTTTAACATAACTATTTAATGTGACCTGTTCAAAAAAGTATTCGTTGATTTATAGCGATGCATCATTTACATTTGCTTGGCCGAGATTGTAAACTCGCTAAGATTAAGAAGTGTTTTTCATTATGCATAAATCACCTTCTCTATAACAGCCAACAACTGCTATGAATAAAAATGTATGTATTGTGTAAATTTTGTATTCTAATGCGATGTGTACACTCTGAATCCATTACATTGAATAAAAACATACCATGCCAGTTCTACCTTGACTAAAACAGCCAACAATTACAATGAACTGTATTATATATACTGTGTACTTTTTGTTGATTTAAACATATTCTATTGCAATAATGTGTACATTCTATATATATTACATTGAATCGATTTAGAGCATATTTGGCAGTCTCCGAAGTGTTAGTTAGATAGAGACTAATAATAAAGTGTCATAGTTTATTCTAGAGATTGAACTAAGAATATGTTGTCTGGTTTTTCCAGTACCAGAATATAAAAAAATATATATTATGGTTATATTACCACTTTGAAGAGTTGATATTATATACTGAATTACACGTAAATTCAGTTGTCATACTAACGATTGACTCAAATAGCCAATTAAACGACTCCAGTGATTTTATATATTTCTTATTGCTTTTTTAATGATGTCTAATGTCATTTTCAACACATTTCATGTAATACATGGCATATCCAGTTGTATAAGTGAACGAGTCTGCGTAGAACCACCGTACTTTCGTAAATAAATTGCAAACTCCTATATTATACAACGGAATATAACAGATAGCTCATCTTTTCACGTTTGTGTAAAATTTCACTTTGGTAGGTTTAACTGCCAATTGAAACATAAATACCGCATACACAATATAAATAACGCGTATAGCTTTATAATATATCTGATCCAAACTATCCACCACTATCAATAAGTAAACAAATTGTATCATCAAAACTTATACACACTTAAACACAACGTCACTGTTATTTACACGCAAATATAACGTATACGAGTATATCAATGCGTTTATGTTACCGACATTTATCATACGTGCATCTCACTCATGTCGATTTATTCTTTTTTTTACATTGACAGCACAATGGGCTCCACAATGTTTCCAAACATCTTTCATTAACGAAATGAAACGTGACAATAGGGCAAATTTTGAGCTTGTCGGTAGATAAAACCATAAGATTAAAATTTAATAAAAATAAATTAGGAAACTAATCTGCTTAATTTGTAAAAGTAATTACTTCATTTCAATGTACTAGTACCCGCATTTGTGTCAACTTCATTACCATAACCAAGTATTCATGATATAACGGTTGACAAATCCCCTTATTTTTTAAGACAATGAAACTTGTTTTAATTTTTATAATGATATATATGTACAAGTACAGTAGCACCATTTAAAACTTGGGGTGATCGCAAAATGGCGGTTATAAATAATCCTTGTTTAATCTTTAAAAATGTTTTTCTTTATCTTAATTCTCGTTTTCTTATTTGAATGGCATTATTGATGTTTTTAACTTTTTGAAAGCATTGTCATATTTCATTTGTGAATTGTGAATTTATAACACATTTAGAATGATACCATGATTTCTGACTTCCATTTTTACATTGTCAATAGTGTTCACACTGAACAGAAAACAAATCTCTTGAATGACACGTGATCCCTGCTTTTAACATCATATTTTGGTAGCACATATTTTGGCAAACAATGAAATGCAAGTTTTACTTATTTTATTTCGGTCCTTTAATGAATGAAAAACCTTTATTTACTATAAAACAAAGAACAATAATCAATGGTGGGCTATGGTACTCAAACAGACAGCGTTCCTCTATCTCAAAATATACAAGATATACATATCTAGTACCGGAATCACGTTGTCAAGATGTATAAGATAATAATAACACATTCTGTTATGTAAAATGACATAAAAAAAGTAGTTTATTACTATCAGCAATAAAACAAAATGCAATATGAAATATAATGATTAAAACTGAAGTGATATAAAAAAGTTTATCAATATTTGCCGCGAACTGTTAAAATCTCCTCTTAAATACAAAGTATATACGCCAATACGTGTCATTGGAGCACTGCATCTGGACTTCCCATCTAAATAGTACAAACATCATCTCATAAACTGGCAACGCCTTCACATACTTTATCATGTGAACATTCATTATAAGCGCGAACTGAGATTGTTTAATCAAACGAGAATACCGATTCCCTGATACGGTTTTCATCTCAGAAATGAGATTTCAGTGTCAGATATGGCTTTTGTTTATTATATATACATTGTCATTGTTAAAATTGATTTTTTCTGATGGCCTGCATTATTAAGGCCTCTTCATTGTCAACATCTGAAACAAATGACAATACAAGAGACAAGATACCTTCAACTTAACTTAATACCAAATGACATTTTATTTGAGAAGAATGGTTCATTGTTCTGATGGTCGTGATCCTACAAGACATTTAACTGAATATAATCTTAACAAAAATCAATTGTGTGTGCTTTGACACTGTAATGGACTTGACAATGCATTAACACGTTTGCACTAATGTTCTGTGTATCCGGTGTGATATAGAAAAGCAATGTCAAGCCCCGGAGATGATATGATACCTATGGCAGCAGGCATAATCAATGTCCCAAAATTATATTTGTATTATGCGGGTTTAGATTTTTTTATATTGAATAAAAAGATGTATATGTGCATGTTTTCTAACCTAACTATACGCGTGTTGATGGTTTTTAAATAATACTAATTATATTTCCTGCCCAATCAGCCCTCACCAAAACAATGATATTTACTTAATATCCAATTGCATTCCCTCTAACGTGGCAAATACATTTTAGCATTGCTGAAAAAAAAAATATATACTTCTACAAATTATGAATAATAATATTATGCTGATCCGTCAACTATATTTATAAAATATTTCATCAATATGTGTATATCTTTCGTGGTGACCATGTGAATATGTTTGCTGACACCAACACAAATATCTTTATCCAAAAACTATGATAATATATATGTATACGTTGTTTTTAAATATTCAACCTTTACCCAAAATCAAAAACATGTTTCGAATTAATGGTTGTAAATATAATTCAGTGTATCACGTGTTCAAAGCAGCTGTGCTGTAGGTTATTGCTTACAAATCTGAAAGACATAACTGGAACTTTCAATTCACATGACGTCGGGCTGTCAATCAAACAAGTCGATATTGGTCGTCATCTCGCTATCTATGTCTAAGTAAACACTACCATATAAAAAAAATGTATATATATCTGCGTTGTGTATTGCGAGATAGGTTGTAAAAATCGGGTGTATCGTGTAAAATCTATTTTACTCGAAAATGGTTTCATGTATGCGTTGAATAATCCTATGTCTTTAAATCACAAACACTTTACAACGTTATTTAAGCAAAAACTTGCGAAAAGTTTTGTTCAAAAATGGAGTTCACATCTAGAATCAAACAGAGTATAAACATTATACAACTGTTTTAAAACAAACTTTGATAATGACTAATATTTAACTAGCACCAGAAAATTTCGAAGTTGTACTACAAGAGTACGCATATCTTCTCACAATGAAGAATTGAAACAGGACGGTATTCAAGAGAAAGACTTAAACGACATGAAAGGGTTTGCCAAATTGGTGACAGTGCTGAAATTGAAAACGAATTTCATTTGTTTTACTATTCGTCCTATTTACCATGAACTTAGATTCAGTTATATTCATAAGCATTATATCCGTAGACCAAATCTGTTTAAGTTTATTTATCTTCTTCAATCAAAAAATAAATCGGAAATTGTTTAATTAAGCAAATTTATATCGGAAGCATTTGTAGAACGACGTTCCATAATAAATAACTGATAAATGTGTTCATCCTCAAAAACACTTATTTTATGTAAAAGAAAATTTGAGTATATTATACAATATCTAATTGATATGAGTATTGAAATGTCGATAGTAAGAGCGAATACGTGTGGTGGGGTGCGAGCGTGTATGTATGTGTGGTGCGTGCGTGCGTGCGTGCGTGCGTGCGTGCGTGTATGTGTGTGAAAATGTGTATGCTATTTACTCGACTTGTTATGTGTTTAATTATTTACATGTTATTACAACGTTGTAATTTGATGATAAACTATGTATAGTTTAAATCAATAAAATATTCTTCTTCTTTATATTTAATTGGTGAAACAATGCCACGTGGTCAGTGAAAGGAGCGATAATCATTCTCGCTTCAAATCAATTTTTAACATCATTGATATAAAAGTATATACTTATAAGTTTTAGTTTGTTTTATTTCTTACTTACAGTTTATGTCGTCAACAATACATGTGAGAAATGATATACAATAAACAGGGTAAGGACGTCGGAGCTCGCTGCGCTTTACTCGATACATAATAATTCTTCAAAGACAGCTGCATGACTCATTCTGCTATCAAATCATTGCTGATGAAAATATGAATAAGCGATGTTGCTATTATACAAAGGCTGAGACAGCAAAGCGACAATAGCGTCTGATCAGTGGTATAACCAAATTGCTTCTAGCATATTCGTCGGTGACGGAATGCCTTTTTTACAATAAACAATGATTGCTTGTCTAAATAAGTTACCCTAAATAGATGACCTGCGGATTTTGCTAAGAATGTGCTTGATACGATGTATTGTACCTATATTTGTCTGGCCAGAATGGAGATACGGTCTTCTAGTTTGGAAGATTTGAATAATGTGATTGGTTATGCTTGGAAATATATAAGAAATATATATCACACCATCTAAATAGGTGATACATTTTAGATGAACTATGTTGTGGCCCGCATGTGACGTTATCGGGAGTTGCTATGTTGAAAACGTGAGTATTGACAGTATGATAAAATGGCGTCGCTTGACTACTAGTAGATTAGCCAGCAACTAATGTATTTTATTGTGACTGACTATGCAAAAGTAATATTGACACCGAAGTCTTACTTGAATAATCAAATGTTCAATGGAACGCTTATTAAACTGCAACGTATTCCCTGAACATACGGTAGGACGAATAATGAAGACAAGTAAGTTGATCGATGCTGATGAAAGATGTATTTGTGTTTTTTCACTCAAGAAATACTCAATCTTTTTTAAAATACACAATGAATGTTGATGGCAGTACAAATCTAAATAATTTAAATTTTGTTGATGATTAACATATTTTAAAAGATTATTAGCATGCTGTCACGGAAGCATATTTAGGATAAATACTTTTTTTCATAATATTTCGTGCGCTAGATCCCACGATTTTTTATTTCGATATATCGACCTATTAGGTCAAGTGCCCGTCACTTATTATATCGAGATGTCGACTGACTTTCTCGCGGAAACTTGACTTTTATATCAAGCTCTAGATGAATGTTACCTCGGGACCTCCCCTTGCTTTATCGAGTTCTCGGCTAATAATATCACGGGATCTTGACTTATTATACCAAAATCTCGACTTAATATAACTGGGGATCTTAACTTATTATATCGCACTCTCGACTTATTAAATGTCGGGATCTCGACTTATTATATCTCGGGATCTTGACTGATAATATACAAGGATCTTGACTTATTAAAACTCGGGATCTTGACTTATTATATCTCTGGATCTTGACTTATTAATCCCTGGATCTTGACCTAATACAACTCGGGATCTTGACTTAATATTTCTCTCGATCTTGACTTATTATAACTTGGGATCTTGACTTATTATATCTCTGGATCTTGACTTATTTTAACTTGGGATTTTGACTTATATATCTCTGGATCTTGACCTAATATAACTTGGGATCTTGACTTACTATATCTCTGGATCTTGACTTATTTTAACTTGGGATTTTGACTTATATATCTCTGGATCTTGACCTAATATAACTTGGGATCTTGACTTACTATATCTCTGGATCTTGACCTAATATAACTTGGGAACTTGACTTATTATATCTCTGGATCTTGACTAATTATAACTCGGGATCTTAACGTATTATTTCTCTGGATCTTGACTTATTATAACTTGGGATATTGACTTATTATATCTCTGGATCTTGACCTTATACAACACGGGATCTTGACTTATTATATCTCTGGATCTTGACTTATTATAACTTGGGATCTTGACTTACTATATCTCTGGATCTTGACTTATTATAACTTTGGATCTTGACTTATTATATCTCTGGATCTTGACCTAATATAACTTGGGAACTTGACTTATTATATCTCTGGATCTTGACTAATTATAACTCGGGATCTTAACGTATTATTTCTCTGGATCTTGACTTATTATAACTTGGGATATTGACTTATTATATCTCTGGATCTTGACCTTATACAACACGGGATCTTGACTTATTATATCTCTGGATCTTGACTTATTATAACTTGGGATCTTGACTTACTATATCTCTGGATCTTGACTTATTATAACTTTGGATCTTGACTTATTATATCTCTGGATCTTGACTTATTATAACTCGGGATCTTAACATATTATTTCTCTGGATCTTGACTTATTATAACTCGGGATCTTAACATATTATTTCTCTGGATCTTGACTTATTTTAACTTGGGATTTTGACTTATTATATCTCTGGATCTCGACCTAATATAACTTGGGATCTTGACCTACTATATCTCTGGATCTTGACCTTATATAACTTGGGAACTTGACTTATTATATCTCTGGATCTTGACTTATTATAACTCGGGATCTTAACTTATTATTTCTCTGGATCTTGACTTATTATAACTTGGAAGCTTGACTTATTATATCTCTGGATCTTGATTTATTATAACTTGGGATCTTGACTTATTATTTCTGTGGATCTTAACCTAATATAACTCGGGATCTTGACTAATTATTTCTCTCGATCTCGACATATTATAACTCGGAATCATGACTTATTATTTCTCTCGATCTTGACTTATTATAACTTGGGATCTTGACTTATTATATATCTGGATCTTGACTATTATAACTCGGGATCTTGACTTATTATTTCTGTGGATCTTAACCTAATATAACTCGGGATCTTGATTTATTATAACTTGGGATCTTGACGTATTATAACTCGGGATCTTGACTTATTATTTCTGTGGATCTTGACCTAATATAACTCGGGATCTTGATTTATTATCACTTGGGATCTTGACGTATTATATCTGTTGATCTTGAACTAATATAACTCGGGATCTTAACTTATTATTTTTTCTGGATCTTGACTTATTATAACTCGCGATCTTGAATTATTATTTCTCTGGATCTTGACTTAATATAACTCGGGATCTTGACTTATTATAATTCGGGACCTTTACTTATTATATATCGGACTCTCGACTTATTATATCTCGGGATCTTGACTTATTCTATCTCGGGATCTCAACTTATTATATCTCGGGATCTTGACTTATTCCCTCTCGGGATCTCGACTTATTATAACTCGGGATCGTGACTTATTATATATCGGGATCTTGATTTATTCCTTTCTCGGGATCTTGACTTATTATATTCCGGGATCTTGACTTATTCTCTCTCGGGATCTCGATTTATTATAAGTCGTGATCTTGGCTTATTATAACTCGGGATGTTGACTTATTATATCTCAGGATCTGGTCTTATTCTGTCTCGGGATCTCGACTTATTATAACTCGTGATCTTGACTTATTATAACTAGGGATCTTGACTTATTATATCTCGGGATCTTGATATAAAATATATTGAGATTTTGACTTATTATATCTCGGGATCTTGACTTATTATATCGAACTCTCGACTTATTATATCTCGGGATTTTGACTATTTTATCTCGGGATCTTGACTGAGAATAACTCGGGATCTTGACTTATTATAACTCGGGATCTTGACTTACTATAACTAGGGATCTTGACTTATGATTTCTATTGATCTTGACTTATTATTACTCTGGATCTTGACCTAATATAACTCAGGATCTTGACTTATTATTTCTCTTGATCTTGACTTATAATAACTCGGGATCTTGACTTATTATAACTCGGGATATTGACTTATTATATCTGTGAATCTTGACTGATTATCAGTTGGGATCTTCACTTATTATAACTCGGGATCTTGACCTACTATAACTCGGGATCTTGACTTATTATATCTCTGGACCTTGACTTATTATAACTTGGGATCTTGACTTATTAATTATCTTGAGCTTGTCTTATTATAACTCGGGATCTTGATGTATTATAACTCGGGATATTGACTTATTATATCTCTAGATATTGCTTTATTATAACTCGGGATCTTGACTTATTATTTCTATTGATCTTGACTTATTATAACTCGGGATCTTGATGTATTATAACTCGGGATCTTGGCTTATTATAACTCGGAATCTTGACTTATTATAACTCGGGATCTTTTCTTATTCTATCTCGGGATCATGACTTATTATATCTCTGGATCTTGACTTATTTTATATCGGGATCTCAACTGATTTTAACTCGGGATCTTGACTTATTATCAATCGGGATCTTGACTTATTCTATATCGCGATAATGACTTTTTTTAACTTAGGATCTCGACTTAATTCTATCTCGGGATCTTGGTTTATTATTACTCGGGATCTTGACATATTCTATCTCTGGACTTTGACTTATTATAAATCGGGATCTTGACTTTTATATCTCTGGATCTTGCTTTATTATAACTCGGGATCTTGACTTATTATTTCTATTGATCATGACTTATTATAACTCGGGATCTTGACTTATTATTTCTATTGATCTTGACTTATTATATATCGGAATCTTGACTTATTATAACTAGGGATCTTGTCTTATTCTATCTCGGGATCATGACTCATTATATCTCTTGATTTTGACTTATTCTATCTCGGGATCCCAACTGATTTTAACTCGGGATCTTGACTTATACTATTTCGGGATCTTGACTTATTAGCACTCGGGATCTTGACTTATACTATCTCGGGATCTTGACTTATACTATCTCGGGAGCTTGACTTATTCTATCTCGGGATCTTGACATATTCTATCCCTGGACTTTGACTTATTATAACTCGGGATATTGACTTATTATAACTCGGGATCTTGACTTATTATTTCTGTTGATCTTGACTTATTAAAACTCGGGATCTTGACTTATTATTTCTGTTGATCTTGACTTTTTATATCTCGGAATCTTGACTTATTATAACTCGGGACCTTTTCTTATTCTATCTCGGGATCATGACTTATTATATCTCTGGATCTTGACTTATTTTATCTCGGGATCCCAACTGATTTTAACTCGGGATCTTCACTTATTCTATCTCGAGATCTTGACTTATTAGCACTAGGGATCTTGACTTATACTATCTCGGGATCTTGACTTATTATATATCGGGATCTTGACTTATTATAACTCGGGATCTCGACTTATTCTATCTCGGGATCTTGACTTATACTATCTCGGGATCTTGACTTATTATATATCGGGATCTTGACTTATTATAACTCGGGATCTCGACTTATTCTATCTCGGGATCTTGACTTATTCTATCTCGGGATCTCAACTGATTATAACTCGGGATCTTGACTTATTAATTCTCTTGATCTTGACTTATTATAACTCGGGATCTTGATGTATTATAACTCGGGATCTTGACTTATTATATCTCTGGATCTTGTTTTATTATAACTCGGGATCTTGCTTTATTATAACTCGGAATCTTGAATTATTATATCTCTGGATCTTTTGTTATTCTATCTTGGGATCATGACTTATTATTTCTCTGGATCTTGGCTTATTATATCTCGGATCTCAACTTATTATAACTCGGGATCTTGACTCATTCTATCTCGGGATCTTGACTTATTATAACTCGGGATCTTTTGTTATTCTATCTCGTGATCATGACTTATTATATCTCTGGATCTTGACTTATTATATCTCGGGATTTCAACTTATTATAACTCGGGATCTTGACTTATTCTATATCGGGATCTTAACTTATTATTACTCGGGATATTGACATATTCTATCTCGGGATAATGACTTATTTTATCTCTGGAACTGACTTATTTTTTCTTGGGATATCGACTGATTCTAACTCGGGATCTTGGCTTATTCTAACTCGGGATAATGACTTATTATAACTCGGGATCTTGACTTATTCTATCTCGGTATCTTGACTTATTCTATCTCGGGATATTGACTTATTATTACTCGGGACCTTGACATATTCTATCTCGGGACTTTCACTTATTATAACTCGGGATCTTGACTTAATATATCTCTGGATCATGCTTTATTACAACTCGGGATCTTGACTTATTAATTCTCTTGATCTTGACTTACTATAAATCGGGATCTTGATGTATTATAACTCGGAATCTTGAATTATTATATTTCTGGATCTTGCTTTATTATAACTCGGGATCTTGAATTAATATTTATATTGATCTTGACTTATAATAACTCGGGATCTTGACTTATTCTATCTCTAGATCTTGACATATTTTAACTTGGGATCTTTTGTTATTCTGTCTCGTGATTTCAACTGATTATATCGCTGGATCTTGACTTATTATATCTCGGGATCTCAACTTATTATAACTCGGGATCTTGACTTATTCTATCTCGGAAATTGACTTATTCTATCTCGGAATCTTAACTTATTATTACTCGGGATTTTGACATATTCTATCTCGGGATAATGACTTATTTCATCTCTGGAACTGACTCATTTTATCTCGGGATCTCAACTGATTATAACTCGGGATCTTGACTTATTCTATCTCGGGATCTTGACTTATTATCACTCGGGATCTTGACTTATTCATTCTCGGGATAATGACTTTTATAACTCGAGATCTCGACTTATTCTATCTCGGAATCTTGACTTATTCTATCTCGGGATCTTGACTTATTATTACTCGGGATCTTGACTTATTCTATCTAGGGACTTTCACTCATTATAACTCGGGATCGTGCTTTATTATAACTCGGGATCTTGACTTAATATTTCTGTTGATCTTGACTTATTATAACTCGGGATGTTGACTTATTATTTCTGTTGATCTTGACTTATTAAAACTCGGGATCTTGACTTATTATTTCTGTTGATCTTGACTTATTATATCTCGGAATCTTGACTTATTATAACTCGGGACCTTTTCTTATTCTATCTCGGGATCATGACTTATTATATCTCTGGATCTTGACTTATTTTATCTCGGGATCCCAACTGATTTTAACTCGGGATCTTCACTTATTCTATCTCAAGATCTTGACTTATTGGCACTCGGGATCTTGACTTATACTATCTCGGGATCTTGACTTATTATATATCGGGATCTTGACTTATTATAACTCGGGATCTCGACTTATTCTATCTCGGGATCTTGACTTATTCTATCTCGGGATCTCAACTGATTATAACTCGGGATCTTGACTTATTAATTCTCTTGATCTTGACTTATTATAACTCGGGATCTTGATGTATTATAACTCGGGATCTTGACTTATTATATCTCTGGATCTTGTTTTATTATAACTCGGGATCTTGCTTTATTATAACTCGGAATCTTGAATTATTATATCTCTGGATCTTTTGTTATTCTATCTTGGGATCATGACTTATTATTTCTCTGGATCTTGGCTTATTATATCTCGGATCTCAACTTATTATAACTCGGGATCTTGACTCATTCTATCTCGGGATCTTGACTTATTATAACTCGGGATCTTTTGTTATTCTATCTCGTGATCATGACTTATTATAACTCTGGATCTTGACTTATTATATCTCGGGATTTCAACTTATTATAATTCGGGATCTTGACTTATTCTATCTCGGGATCTTAACTTATTATTACTCGGGATATTGACATATTCTATCTCGGGATAATGACTTATTTTATCTCTGGAACTGACTTTTTTTTTCTTGGGATATCGACTGATTCTAACTCGGGATCTTGACTTATTCTAACTCGGGATAATGACTTATTATAACTCGGGATCTTGACTTATTCTATCTCGGGATCTTGACTTATTCTATCTCGGGATATTGACTTATTATTACTCGGGACCTTGACATATTCTATCTCGGGACTTTCACTTATTATAACTCGGGATCTTGACTTATTATATCTCTGGATCATGCTTTATTATAACTCGGGATATTGACTTATTAATTCTCTTGATCTTGACTTATTATAAATCGGGATCTTGATGTATTATAACTCGGAATCTTGACTTATTATATTTCTGGATCTTGCTTTATTATAACTCGGGATCTTGAATTAATATTTCTATTGATCTTGACTTATTATAACTCGGGATCTTGACTTATTCTATCTCTAGATCTTGACATATTTTAACTTGGGATCTTTTGTTATTCTGTCTCGGGATTTCAACTGATTATATCGCTGGATCTTGACTTATTATATCTCGGGATCTCAACTTATTATAACTCGGGATCTTGACTTATTCTATCTCGGAAATTGACTTATTCTATCTCGGAATCTTAACTTATTATTACTCGGGATTTTGACATATTCTATCTCGGGATAATGACTTATTTCATCTCTGGAACTGACTTATTTTATCTCAGGATCTCAACTGATTATAACTCGGGATCTTGACTTATTCTATCTCGGGATCTTGACTTATTATCACTCGGGATCTTGACTTATTCATTCTCGGGATAATGAATTTTATAACTCGAGATCTCGACTTATTCTATCTCGGAATCTTGACTTATTCTATCTCGGGATCTTGACTTATTATTACTCGGGATCTTGACTTATTCTATCTAGGGACTTTCACTCATTATAACTCGGGATCTTGACTTATTATCACTCGGGATCTTGACGCATTCATTCTCGGGATAATGACTTTTATAACTCGAGATCTCGACTTATTCTATCTCGGAATCTTGACTTATTCTATCTCGGGATCTTGACTTATTATTACTCGGGATCTTGACTTATTCTATCTAGGGACTTTCACTCATTATAACTCGGGATCTTGACTTATTATATCTCTGGATCTTGCTTTATTACAACTGGAGATCTTGACTTATTAATTGTCTTGATCTTGACTTATTATATCTCGGGATCTTGATGTATTATAACTCGGAATCTTGACTTATTATATTTCTGGATCTTGTTTTATTATAACTCGGGATCTTGAATTAATAGTTATATTGATCTTGACTCATTATAACTTGGAATCTTGACTTACTTATCACTCGGGATCTTTTCTTATTCTATCTCGGGATCATGACTTATTATATCTCTGGATCTTGACTTATTTTATCTCAGGATCTCAATTTATTATAACTCGGGATCTTGACTTATTCTATCTCGGGATCTTGACTTATTCTATCTCAGGATCTTGACTTATTATTACTCGGGATCTTGACATATTCTATCTCGGAATCTTGACTTATTGTAACTCGGGATTTTTTTTATTCTATCTCGGAATCAGTGACTTATTATATCTCTGAATCTTGACTTATTATATCTCGGGATCTTGACTTATTATAACTCGGGATCTCGACTTATTCTATCTCAGGATCTTGACATATTATATCGAACTCTCGTCTTATTACATGAGCTCTCGGCTTATTTTATCTCGGGATCACGACTTATTATATCTCGGGATCTTGACATTCTATATCGAGCTCTCGACTTATTATAACTCGGTATCTTGACTTATTCTATCTCGGGATCTTAACTTATTCTATCTCGGGATCTTGACTTATTATTACTCGGGATCTTGACATATTCTATCTCGGAATTTTGACTTATTATAACTCGGGATTTTTTTTTATTCTATCTCGGGATCATGACTTATTATATCTCTGGATCTTGACTTATTATATCTCGGGATCTTGACTTATTATAACTCGGGATCTCGACTTATTCTATCTCAGGATCTTGACATATTATATCGAACTCTCGTCTTATTACAAGAGCTCTCGGCTTATTTTATCTCGGGATCACGACTTATTATATATCGGTATCTTGACATATTATATCGAGCTTCTCGACTTATTATAACTCGGGATCTTGACTGTTTTATCCAGCTCTAATCTTATCATAACTGTAGATCTTTTGTGTTTCTATCAAACTCCCGACTTATTATATCTCGGGATATTGACTTATTATATCGAACTCTTGACTTATTATAACTCGGGATCTTGACTAATTATATTCAGCTTTTGACTTCTTATCTCCTGGTCTCGAGATCACTACGTATGTACGGAAATACGGATGTGCCACTTGGTATATAAATAAATGTACAATAAGTGTAATTAAAAAATGTTGAACTTATGATAAAACCAATCTAATTAAATATTAAACGTTTGTTGTGAGTCATTAATTTGTAAATGTACGACAAGAACTGAATTTGTCATTTATGCAAAATAACTTGTATAACCACCATAAACATTCGAGTAACACAATGGGTAACATATGCGTTCTGATTTAACTTAGATTATTACGACTACTGTTCCTTTTATTAAGCTCAGTGTAAATCTGACCCTTATAAAAAAATACTGCAATAATATATACCAATATGTAATGTTGCATGATCAACTTAAAAAAACTATTTCACTGGCTCTCCGACCATGAGTCGATAATACAAAGCCGTGTCGTTTTCTTATGATGCATGTCCATCGTCAAATTGTTTGTGACACTTGATAATCAATGATTTGTACACACACTTTTGATTGCTAGTATGAGATTGCGATCACCGCTATGGTTCTATAAGCGATTCTTCTAAGATTCTTCTAAGATTTACAACATAGGTTTTCCGTTCATGTCCATAATGTAAATTCAAGTTTTGTTTATTTAGTATCCAAGATACCCACGACCTCATAAAAATGTCAAAGTTTTATCGAAGTAACACGACTGCAGACTGAACTTGATTAGTTTCGAAATTGGAACTGACTATGTGTAGCCTCTCTTTGTAACAAAAGGAAATTAGGAATCACTATTTGAGACGCGTACATTTTAACAGTAAAATATGAGCATGCTTACTCCCCTTGGCGCTATGCGCATTATATCAGTATTTCCGGGTAGGCAGATTGCCTTCTTAGTGATTTACGTATTATTTATAAAATAATGAATGTACTGTAGCCAAGGTCAACATGAAAAAATTGCATTTTTTCTATAACGTATAGTGTCTGCAAATTGTATGGACACACCCCGTATATAGGAATATATGCACAATACAAAATCAGACTTTAAGTACTTAAACATATTAATATATTTATCTAGAAGAAATACATTTCTTTGAAGGTCACGTGGTGAATCAATGACTACACTAAAACGCTGAAGACGGATAATTCTTATCAACTGGATAAAGTCCATAGGGTGTGCTTGAAGCAATCGTTGAGTTTTAGTAAACGTTCTATAACAGCTATGAGTTACGCCAAAATGTGTTTCAGTCTTATGTTTAGAGACCAACAGTTTCATGAGAGTCTGCCAAATTGTTTAATAACAGTTAAACTAATTAGCATTGATATTGTGCGCCTATTTTCTGTTGCCATTAATGTTGAGTTGTTAATGATGCAGAACCAAACACTCGTCGTTCAGACCTAAATACGTTTTATCAAGATAATGATGAGAAATGGTTTATAAATAGTTAGTCAAGAACATGTTAAAACAGACGAAAATTCCTTAAAGACGTTTCTGCGGGTTGTTGCTGCGCATCGCTACGCGCATAGTTCCTTTCTGTTTTTTTTTCAGTTTTGGGGTCTAGTTTCGCCGTTTGGTAAATTCAAAGTCGAGTCGCATTAGGATATTTACGAAAGCGAAGTATTTTCATTTCGAGATGTCAAAAATGTAAATGAAGCGATCGGAAAGCACGGAAGAGTATTTTGATTTTCGTTCTAAACCACCAGAAGTACTTGTACACAACGCAGTCGAAGAAACAACTACGAAAATGTAATCAATACTCGTAGTGGTAACATTTCGGATAACTCATTTTCGGATATGAATCATTTGTGAATTTGTTCCGAAGCGCTGAATACATAATGAATTTACCTGAAACAATAATATCATACCGGGATGGAGACAAGGAAGAATAAGTCTTGAATTTTGACATTTTTCGCTGACCTGATGCATGTAAAAGTTTGGTATTGAAGGACACTATGGAAGACACTTATATGGTTCAATGTTATACATAAACTGTATGTGTAGAAGTATAAGAACAGTGGAAATAAACAAGACACATCGATTAAACAGGAAAAGTCCAATATCATTTGACATCAACACAAAGCAATTGAGTATAAGGTTAGTTGATGCTTTATCATAACTCGCTGATCAATATCGATGTATCACATAAAACGATAACTTACTTCTGATTTCTACAGATGAACAACTATAAAAAGTGATTGATTGGTTGAATATTTACATCATTTTCATGCCATCGAGGGCTAACAGACGATCACCTAACCACTGTTTCCTGGAATTAATTAGTATTTAAACACACCCCATCTCCGCAAGTAACTGATAGCTTTCCCACTTGAATCAGCAGTGAGAGACGATTGATAAAGAGACATAATGCTGTATATCTATCATCCTGGTGACTGTTGCGGGCAGGGATTCAAACAGTATTCTTACATTGAGTAAATGTTAAAAATAAATTTATACACCGTCACGTTCTGTGTTTCCTGTTAAACAGAAAACTGTTACATGAATTATGAAAATAAGAAACTATTTTACATATTTCAGGAATGCTAAACAGAGGCTCATGTTACAGATGGATTGAAATGTCGGTGCTTTAAATGCCTGTAGTGGTTTCATTATCTATTAAGAGACATTCAATATCGTGACATAGACAACGTGTACAGAAACACTAAATGAAAGAGTGACAATCATCAGAAGGGGCCAATGGTGATTATTAATGTAATTTAACCGTTTCAGCTTATTTCTACTATGGAATACAACAAAATAATCATGAGCACAACAGATGATCTGAGGGGGATCAATACTGTGACTACTTGTTTGGCACACCCAATATCCGTGCAAATAACTGACAACTTTCCCACTTGAATCAGTGATTAAAGATGAATGAACATGTGACACAATGTTGGAATTTGCATATATTTAAATTATCACAGAGACTGGCCAAGTGCGGATTTTAGATTGCAACCCCTTGACTGCTTGTTACATAACATAACAGTTTCATTCAGTAAAAAATGTCCACATACATGCAAGTTTATAACCATAAAATTTTGTTCAATAGGTTTGAACATAGATATCATAACAGGAATTGCTGCTCAGTTATGGCCCTTGAGTTGTCAAACTTTACCCATATATTGTGCTGTTTCATTAAAATACGTTGTCATTTTTTAGCCAGACCGATGAGCTCACTCAGTAGAGTACGATACTTCTAGACCAGGGTTGACAATTTGATACCTGAGGCTGGCTAACTTACAGTGCTGACTGTCATTCAGATGGGACTTTAAACTGAGGACTTCTATGGTGGTGCTATACACCAACCAAACGAACCAGGTGAAACATATGATTAGGTTTCTATGATATTTGTTTCCTGCACTATCCCCCACAAACCTAAAAAGACTAAACTGTTCTCTCTGCTGGGTGCATCACCCAAATGGGAAACTGGTGGTGATGTAAATTAATCTTACATACAAACAAACATTGTCATATATTTCTTTATCTCATATAAGCTTCCTTAAATTTTCAGTGATGAAGTCAGTCAAGTAGTACACCAGGACCAGGCCAATATATTACAATATGTGTTGTCAGAAGCATGGATTATGACAGTAGATCAGATATTGGGACCATGTTAAGAAAAAGTATTCGAAAAATATATGATGTTTTTTCAGAAGACTAGGAAATGCACATATTATGAAAAATTAAGAACAGCCACTACCAGTTCACCAAGCAGTGTTCTAAAATTTGAATGACAATTCAAAGATTAATGTTGGAAGTAGCCCAGTACAGGAATAAAAATTTCAAGTTAATGTAATAATAATGGATGCCAGCGCGACTGCTATAGCCGAGATAAATACCAGAAAAAATGACTTGAATGGACTCGTAGATAAAACTCTGAAGATATTATGTTGAGTAGCAGGTCACTGGTGATCCAACCTTGATTGACAGTACATGGTTTTACCACTAAGCCTCTAACATTTCAAAATATTACAACTATTGATTGTCATTAATAACCCAGTATATATGAAATGTATAAAAGTAGCATAACAGTAATTACATTATAAATTACAAATAGTGTAATTGCTATTTTTTAGAAATATGAAAGTTACCTCTGCAATGAAACTTCATTTATAAAAATTACAACAGATAATTTTCACCATTTTGACAATTTAAGGCCATTTTATGAAAAGGGAAGTTAACATTGAGCACTGTAGCTTATTAACAAGCAAGGTGAAATGTTTTTTTTATTTTATTTCATGATATTGTTTGTTGTTGTGCTTCTTTGTAGAAAGAATGAAACAATTCTCCGCTTTAGAACATTTTTATTTATTGAACTGGTGTAAAAATGCATCGATTGCGACCATTTTATGAAAAGGGGAGGTAACATTGTGCACTGTAACTTTGTAACAAGCATGGTGACCTGTATTTTGTTTTATTTTCTGATATAGTTTGTAATAATGCCTCTTTGTAGAAAGAATGAAACAATTCTCCACATAAGAACTTTTTTATTATTCAATTAGTGTCAAAATGCATCATTTATGGCCATTTTATGAAAAGGGAGGTACCATGTAGCTCTGTTACTTAGTAACAAGCATGGGGACATCTATTTTTTGTTTTTATTTTCTGATAAAGTTTGTTATAGTTCCTCTTTGTAGAAAGAATGAAATAATTCTCCGTGTTACAACTTTTTTTATTATTGAATTAGTGTAAAAATGCATCGTTTGCGGCCATTTTATGAAAAATGGAGGTAACATTTTGCAATGTAACAAAGTAACAAGTAAGGCAAAATATGTTTTTTTATTTAATTGTCTGATATAGTTTGTTAAAGTGCCTCTTTGTAGAAAGAATGAAACAATTCTCTGCGTTAGAACTTTTTTTATTATTGAATTAGTGTCAAAATGCATAGTTTACGGCCATTTTATGAAAAGGGAGGTAACATTAAGCACTGTAACTTAGTAACAAGCATGGGGACATATATTTTTTATTTTATTTTCTGATATGGTTCGTTATGGTGCTTTTTTGTAGAAAGAATGAAACAATTCTCCGCGTTAGAACTTTTTTTTATTTTTAAATTAGTGTAAAAATACATTGTTAACGGCCAATTCTATAATCGTAGAAATTTATGAACATTACTGTATGAAATGTGAAACTCAAAACAGCATCATGACTTTTTCTGTTTTAGATACTTTATCTTTTGTTACATGAGTACAACAATATTTTGTTGAAATATATCACTTTGTTAGTAAATTAAACAAGATTTATAACTTGCACCCATTTGCTGTTTTTTCTTTTAAAAATGTAAAACGGTGTAGTTAAAAAATAGTCATAGCAAAAAAACACGCATGGGGTCCTATATTTTTTTAAGTGTTTTAAACTTGTCTTACTTCAAAGTACTTGTGTGCAAAATTTAAAAAAATCTCCGCGCTAAAACTTACTCGAAGAAACGTCTTTAATCAATATTGCATAAGTTTGCGCAGAGCTATATATAAAGAGAGAGGATATCTTTCATTAGAGCATTTTTATTATTAAATTCTTTGAATGAGTTTATTTTTTTTATTTTTTCAGATGACTATTAAGAATGATACAAAATCACCTTTATTAGTTCCCATCAGTCATCGTATTGTTTAACCTCTAAAGATAACGTAATTTTATCATGACAAGTCAACTTTATTTATATATTCGAGTAATTCAGAATGCACTTCGGTATGTTACATACGAGATTCGAGTTATACGAAAAACGCCGATCGATGAATCGATCGATAGATATAGAACAACATGTCATAAGTGTATTACACTCCTGCAACGTAAATTATGCTATGAACTTGATGATCTTTTTTAATACAATGTATTTCTATTTATTTGCAATTAAAGTCAAAAATTTTACCATTTCTGTTACGTTCTCGTGTTATAAAATCACAACTAAACAACCACATCAGTGCTTATATATTTTTTCAAATATGTTAACATCCATAATATTAAGTTTCATTAAGCTGTTATATGTAGATTTTATAGGTAGATGCTATAGGTAAATGTCAAAGATAGATGTAAGGTAGATGTTATAGGTATATGCAATAGGTAGATGCTATAGATAGATGTCATAGATAGATGCAAGGCAGATGTTAGGTATATGTCATAGTAGATGTTATAGTTATATGTCATATATAAACTGTAAGGTAGATGCTATAGGTATATGCTATAGATAGATGTTATAGTTATAGGTTATGTAGATATTATAGATAGATGTTATAGGTATATGTTATCGGTATATGCTATAGTTATATGTCATAGATAGATGTTAAGTAGATGCTATAGGTAGATGCTATAGATAACTGTTATAGGTGTATGTTAAGTAGATATTATAGGTAGATGTTATTGGTTAATGTTATAGGTTGATGTTACAGGTAGATGATGTGATAAAAGATTAAACATGATAATTTATGTTGAATTGCTACATACAGTGTAAGCCATTTAGGGTGTTATGATTTAGAAACAAATTTATTTTCTAGGTGTTCGTGCGAATAATTACTTTGCTGAATGCTGCATAAATCAGAAAAAAAATCAAATTACTTCAAATAAGCTGTGGGCGTATTTTAAAAAGGATTCCACAATTATTAACCTATAAATAGTTGACGTTGTTCCTTTTTCTAATGTCATATAAACTATGTTTATTGTCGTTATTGTCGTCATGTTTATTGTAACGCATGCGTGTCATGATATAATGAGATGTTCCTATGAATTTTGTTAAACTGTTTCTTTAAATAAATGTACGTGGTGTGATTATTACTTCGATATAATATTATACTGAGTAAATGTTTTGTCCTTTTGCAATTATCGCATGGTTTTGATACAGAATATTTTGCTGAAGTGTTCTCGACCGTAAAACTATTAACAGGAATGCGAATGGCAGTACTTGCGAAACGTCATACCGATTGATTGACAAAATATGTCGAGTTTATGAGATTGGTCTGCCAAATTTCATCTCATCGGTCCATCAGTTACACAAATGGCTTAATTGTACTATTTAAAAGCGTGCAAGCATTTGCATTCGACTATATTAAATTCATTTTATAACAAAATTGTGTAAAATAAACATTATAATAGTTTCGAAACATAATGAAATTTAACAAGAATCAAAATATGAAGACCAATGAATCAGTTATTGGAATACCTTAGGATAATTGGTAGACAATGAAGAACACTAAGCAATTAAAATAAGAACAGTATAATGCTGTGTCATTTGCGTAAACAATACTGACACGTATGATATAAATGCAAATTGTGAAAGTTTGATATATCCATACATTACACATCGTTACACTCGTGTGAAAGCTAGGTATGAACAGGACACTACGGATGACTTTTGCTGATGAATGGTGTTCTTTCAAATGAGTTACGAGTACAATTTAATCTGTTTGTTTACTCAGGAGTCATAAATGGTGACAACAGAAACGGTTTACTTTCACTGTTGATGATTTAATGAATAGCGATCATATTATGGCATGTAGTGTGGTGACATATAACACCATATGAGAAACATGCTGGAATAAAAAAAGCTAATTTCTGATTGAAATAAACAAATATTTTATCTTCTAGAAATAGTCCGGTTAGTCAGCTGAAGAGAGATCACACGTCAAAGGCATGTTATTACTTGTTTATTAGCCGGGCCCGATTAAGCTCAGTCGGTTACGCGTCTGACTATCAATCAAGGGGTCGTGAGTTCGAATCCCCCGCCCGGCAACAGTCTCCGTGATGATTGATGTACGACATTGTGTGTCTTTACCATTCGTCTCTCACCACTGATTCAAGTGGGAAAGTTAGCAGTCACTTGTGGAGATGGGATGTGCTCGAGTATTGGTTAATACCAAGAAACAGTGGTTAGGTTAACTGATCGTCTGTTAGCCCTCGATGGCATAAAAATGACGCTAAATATTCAATTAATCAATCAATACTTGTTAATTAAAACATAGGGGATTTATGTTTTGTTTGTAGCAATAAACTAACAAAGGTATAAAAATAAAATAGTATATCCAACAGGAAACGTAAAAATAAAAGACAGAGCAACAAAAGGAGCACGAATACATCAATATACGATATTGTCATTATATGTACAATGCATTCGATTAAACAGATAACAAATGACAACAGAGATCAACATATTAGAATGAGCAGTGGCATAACTGGAGAGCTTACACCTCGTTTATAGATGGACCCAACCTCTCTCTTCTCTGGCTGCCACATAATAAGTCAACGGGACAGTGTAAACAAAAGTATCGCAGCCAGAATGTTCTTTTACAAATACGGCCATAGAAATATTCAGATTAATATATTACACAATTCACTGCAGAAGTGGAATATAATACAGTAGTAACTTAAAGGTATAACAAGACGGTAATAAGTACAAATGATCAAATGTCAATGACCCAGGATAAGTTTAATCATATTGATTTTTTTTTTAAATCAGTGTTTTATTTGCAAATGAGAGGGATATGCGCCAGTTAAATTTAGAAATCATCTTACGTAATTTGTTATAAGGTTAACCCGTTTAAAGAGTTGAAGTAATAAAGATACTACGTTTATATTAATACACAAAACATCATATTTAAGCAAAACAAAAAATAGGAAAATATAAGTCCCATATGAGGTGATTCGGGACACATTTCAATATGAGAAAAATAAACAATATTAATATCATAATCATATTTGTGTGATAATGTTTTGTACCTATAAACCATTATTGATAAATACATATAAAACACGGAATGCAGTTTCAGAATAAGAAACGTTATCTTTATTGACCTGGAGCTCAATACAAAATTGGATAATTATAATACCATATCGATACAAATATAATATCGATATAATGAATATATTGTCCTGATATTAGGAAGCAATCTTGCTGCTGAATGAACAATGATGACATTATTTTTGTGTTTTTATTTTAACTTATATATTTTACCTCGGTTGTGAAACAAGCGATTACAACCTATATAAGTCACGCTCAATGTTTTCTTGGAAAGAACCAGTACTACGCATATGCTTACTCAAGAACACCACACATAGCCGGAGAATCGAACCCACGACTGTCCGGTCATGGATCCAATGCTCTTCCACTGGACAACTCGTTGTTTTTTGGCGAAATACTCAACACAAGACCCCTCTCATAACAATTTAAAAGAAAAATTATTACAAGTAGTACACACCTGGAACTTATAGTAATTTATACAATTTGTCTGAAAGGTTTACAAGAATCCAATTAACACTTTATTCAAAAGAAATCATAGTCATTCACAAACGTTTTTGCAAGTCGATATATAAAATGTATATTAGCAAATTAAATATTAGCATTCGGTTGGACTGCAAAATTAAAGTTACAACTGCTAATTGTGTTTATAGTGTAATTTATCTTGGAAACGTTTTATAAATGAATGGTACTTGTTTCGTTCTCTTGAATTGAAATGATTTGTACATCTTCGACACATTTTATATGCGTTCATTTCATTTGACCATGTCGAACATATAAATGATGTAGGAACATTTGTCAAAAAAGCAACCAAAACAGATGTGTAGCTCCTTGTATTTTAATTGGTATAAGTTATTTACGATATTAATGTACTGCCAAATACAACAGCCGTGACATCATTCATATTGCGGATGTCATAGTTATACAATGTCATACAACACGAAACCATCTAATTGATATTATTCAAACAATTTTATAAAATTATAAGAAATTTAAATGTGCCTTGATCAAGCAAAAAGCAGTCACATTGATTATATATTGGTTATGATCCATCGTTAATGTCTTTGCTTGGTTTATCACAAAAACGAAAAACCGGGATGCGTTCAGTGGTGAGCATTTTTCTCACCATAATGTAATACGTACCACCATCGAACATAGGACATTTATGATATACTAGTATAGATATATGTTTATTTTAACTCAATGAATAATCGACATGTGTGGATATATCAAGAACAAAACAAATTATCCAATACTCATAAAAACAAATGAGAGACTTGGTCTGGTTTGACATCGTTTACTTGGCACTACATTTTTTATTGAAACAAGAATAACAGCCTATCTATAAACGTTCTAATTACTATTTGAAATTTTGCATTGGTGTATTACATGACGGATTACGATATTAGAACGTTCAATGTTACATGTAAATGATTGCAGTTTAATCAAACACAATACCCTGTCCGATAACCTGTGCTACTTACGTGGAAAAATAAAATAATTTCAATATTAAAGGACTTTAACGTTATACGTTTTAGTTGCGTTTTTTGTAAATAGTTTGCGCACATGGACAATGTTATCTTTTCGTTTTATAAGTGAAATAGCGTGTTTAGAATTGAAAACTTCTTTACACGCAATCCCTTGAGATCTCACAGCAGAATAGACATTTGTCCTCTGTTCTATATAAAATAATGTCTAGTATTTTCACGGAACATGTGGGACTATTTCAGACATCCCACTGGCTTATCGAGAAAAGTTACCCCACGTTATATCAGTCGTTTTTATTACTTACCTGGCTAAACCGTCACATTTGGTTTACATAGAAACATATAAGAGAAATTTAATTCTATCTTTATAAATTTTTCATTATTAAATTGTCAACCTATTACAACGTCTAGTTATTAAGTAAAAAATATAACATGTTATGATAAAATAACAATTAAAATAAGTTTACGTCTTCTTGCTTTCTTTTTCAATTTTATAACAGCATATATGCTCCTTATATGTTCTATATAAAAAATATTCAAAACACGTTTTCGGCCACTTTTAATGTCCTATAAACTTTAGTTGTGACTTTTTGCTAACCTATTACAACGTATACGTTTATTGCAAATAAAATGCTCTTTACAATGATATTTAGATATAGAAAATATAATAATTGCATCTTGCTTCCATTTTGAGTTGAAAACGAGACAAAATGTAATTCTGATTTATTTTCTGTATGTTCAATAGAGCGTACTATTTTACCCAATACAGCATATTACTGTACCAAATTAAATACAGCATGTATGTCGCTATATTAGCCGGTAGATGTTGGTCAGTCCCGACATGTTTATACACACATGGTGATATTGCAAGTTATCTGTAGTTTAAAGTGTTGTTTTTATTTATGTATTTTACTTTTATTCTAAAGAATAGATTTATTTAATTAATTTTAACTAAGAACCTTCAAAAAACTTCAAATTCAAGTACATTTCTTTTGTAATCCAAAACATTATTTAATGGTGTATTTCTTTCGCACAATTTTATGTTTTAATGTCTTTGTTATGAAATAATTCAGCGGACAAAGAAAGAAAATTGATTAAAGAGTATGTATAATTTGGATTATCAATTTATATTAATAAAGACCAAAACCAGTTACTTAATAACAACACTGCTATACTCCAAGCATATTAATTGAACAAAGGGATTTGATAATGTAATTGCTTGATAATTATGTTTAAACAGTATTGTTAGCATATCAATATTTTGAATTACTCAATTTAATTATCTTTTTAAGATATTTTTAAAAATGCACAATAGTGTTCTTTTTCTTCTTCAGCTTTCAATTCAAAACTTGGTAAATTGTAGATTTTAGCATAAAGATTAACAATATTTTACATAGAGCTTTATCATGTTAAATAATTGTGCCTTACATTGATATGCATAAAGAATAAATGAATCAATCAATCACTTTTATATATAGTTTTAGAATAGCTTTGTACAAGTTTAAACGTTCATGTAGATGTTTTGATTTATGACGTGTATATAGATAAATAAATATAATAACTATGAAATGAATGGTGTTTTGCGAAATGAAAATAAACTTATTTAAAGAAATATAAAAGTACTGAGATTATTTCATTAAGTTTAGTAATCCGTTCTGAATAGATATTCTTACTGCAAAAAAATAATTCTGATCAAATATCATCTCTGTGATGATTGATTTACGGCAGTATGTCTCATTGTCATTCTGTCTCTTTCATATATAAGTTTATATAACCAATAAACCGTAATAATTTTATTAATGTATAGTAGCACAAAATAATCAATCTGTATCTGTTGATTGATAAAAAAATAAACTATATCAAAGTATGAAGAAATTTGTAATTAAAATCATTAATATATGTTATATTTTTACACACTAAATTTAATCAAATTATTTGAAAGTTTAAGTCAATTCAATAATTTCTTTTTTATGCTACACATCAAAATCAACAAAACGCCCTTATCAAAACAATGACATATATAAGACTTGTCAAATTGTACCAGAGGGCATATATAACACGTCACGCATACTTAATTTTAGTGTCGGAGCGGAACGATACCTGTATGTTTTATCGCAGTCTAAGGGAAGTAATTGGATTCATCTCCAATATCATTAAACTGCGCAGGGCAATTATCGGATAACTCTTGAGAAATGTCTGATAAAGTCCAGTATGAAAATATATTCCACATAGATTTTTTTTTCATTGCAGGAATATATCACCATATTAAATGCGAAATAACTGGTATGTCGACCAGCTTGTTTTTTTAAAGCGGGTGCAAGTAACACCCAAATATTTCTTTTAGAAAGGAGTCCTGAAATACTCATAAATGCATGCACTCTGTTAAAATCTTATACAAGTCACTTCTTAACACTAGTGATGTTTTATTGCCACCTATTGTCAGCTTTTGATCTACTCGTCAGCAGCAAGAACTCACAACAACACTTACGATCAATTCTGACAATATTTCAAACCAAATTACATAGGATTTTTTTTAAGCGCAATAATCTTGTTACCGTGAATAAGGGGCTGTCGGTCATTTATATCTCACAATGTTCATGTCCATGGCTTTAATGTATTAAACGATTTTTCTTAAAATCAGCTGCCTACAGAATTATTTATAAACACCTTCTTCATTTCCATACACTAACTGCACAATCATCAATAAAGTCTGTTGCATAACTAATGAAACTCACATAGACTAAAAATCTCATCTCTGCCGCAGACACTTACACATTAAATTAAGCCCACGACACGGACGCAACTCTTAGCAAACCCAACTCATTACAGTATATTTGAAAGTAATTTGTCTAGTATTTCCGCAAATAATGATGATATTGGATATCTAAAGCATACTTACCAACAGTTTTCTTCGTCAGATTCCAAAAATGAATCAATACAATGTCCTGTTCGTCGCGTTAAGTTGACTCGGACGAAATAAAGTCCATTCCTTGTTCCTGAAACACAAGATATATGGTTATTAACAAATTTCATCTGGAATTGACAAGAAGACTGTAAATTCACGCAACCAAATGGATTTCCTTTCTTGAAATATCAAATAATGTGTAGTGCTTGATATTTTATTCTAGCTAGGCAATTTATGTTAATAAAATTGAACGAGTTGATACAAAATGTTCTTAAATATTTGTTTTATATTATTCGTCATAATTGCACAGGTCGCACTTAAAACTGGCATTGGCACCTGGGTTCCGTAGCTTGTAACGTATTTTTCTATTTAACAATCAACGCCAATTTAACCACTCCTCAACATTAACATTAAAACGCGTAGTTTATGAGTCATAAAGTGCACAGGTCGCACTTAATACTGGCATTAGCACTTGTGTTCCGTAACGTTTAACGAATTTTTCTATTTGATAAAAAAAATGCCAGATTAGTGACACTACCGACAAAGACAAAATACACTCCTCAGCATCTGCACTTCATGTTAATCTAAACGATACATGAGCTTTCTGGCTGGTTTAATATTTGCATATGTGCAATTATTTGGTACAGATGTATTTTTATATCGAGTATAATCAAGCGGAAACCTGTCGTTATGATAGATGTAATTCTTACAAGATAGTTAGTAAATGGATATTACGAACGTATGTTAAAATTAGTAAGGTGTTTTTCTATTTGTTTATGAAAAATTTTATTTATATGAACTATCGATATGTTCTTTAATTGTATGTCTACTCAACCATTAGTCTAATAATTTGATAACATTTTGAGTAAGTAAGTAATTTTTTCTGGCAATATCACTGTAGAACCATTATTTATACAGAACCAAGAATCTATCGATCAGTGCTTAATCACATTTTATACTGATATCAGTGAGAATGGAATGGTAATTAGAATGCCAAACATGTAAAACAGACGACACATTTTATATTGATATTCCAGTCATCGGCAGATCTGCTATGTGTACTTGATTTATCGCTATTGATACAATGATAAACGTTAAGTGCTAGTTATAAAGGTCAAATAACTTTATCTGAACGATATGCTAATCTGCTGCGCCGTGTATTACATAATAACATTTACTAATACAATCATTACCTATCATGCATGTCATAAAAATACAATATTGCTTTACCTTCCATTTATATGAACATATACGCTCAGAATATTACATAAAGAAATAAACTAGCCGTACTACGATGTGATCAGATTCGCCGTAAAATATTATGGTTTGGGACTTTTTAACCAACATGAGCAACTGCACGATCTAAATTGTTATTCTGTAATTCAATCCGCAGTGTTCGGAACGACATGCAGTCATCTTAGTCACCCACTATGGAAAGGTCCAATAAGTAACTTACGATATCCGTGACGGCGCCAACTCCAATATCTGAATTCCAAATGTCATAATATCCAAACGTTAAAAGGTACAAAATTACCTAATGTTCCAATAAAAGAATTGTTTTGAATAGCAACTATAGTATCTCCTCACAGAATAGTGATACTCAAACTAACTGCTACTTCGAATCACTGCTATGTATATGATTGTGTATGTCTGTTTTGAACATGCATAATCCTCTCTACTTGGATACTTACTGTTCCTGCAATCTGAAAATAACATGGTGAATGCACAGTTTACAGCAGTGTTATGGTTCCACATGTGACCTTCATACTCTCTGATAATTATTGATATGTTTGACTTTAAATACTAATATCATATTAACACAAGTGTCACTTTAATAAACATTATTTAGATAATAAACTAACGACTACATTAGTAATTACTTTTCTTTATCAAAACAATAATCACCGTTTAAATTTGATACGGAAAGTTGCGTATAGAGAATACACCTGTTATATCATTTTAACTATGTAAACATGACGAAATCATTGTGACTGTATTAAAATACCAATACATTTTGTGTTTCATATCAATGCTTTGATATGTAGTTTTCTTTTGTTTGCATAACTCTGCAACTTTTTTTAGATATGAAACTCTTAACATAGTGATTACATTATCACATAAATTATGACAAATTATGATATGATTTCAGTTGTATTGTTCCGTCGAAAATTAGTGTGATGTTATTGTTGGTTTCACGATTAATATAAAGTGTGAGTTAGATGTTTAACAATCCGAAGGGAGATGCGTAGTTATATAATGATATAAAGTCAATGGGAACATCTGTTTTATTTCACCAACTGAACGAGGGATTGATTAAGTGAAATACAAATGACAGTTTTGCTCCTCATAAGCAGCATGGGTATTTGATTCACTATCGTATAGTTAGTGCATATATACTTATAATATATTCGTTTATCGAGGTCTATGAAAGCAAATAAAAGCGTATTATCAGCATTTGGTAACAGGTTTTCGCATGTAAGAGAATTATGCGTTGAAATCACGATGTTCTTTTCCACAATTACTAAAGCATATTAACATTGGCAATACTTTATTATATCCGAAAACCCTTCAAAAACAAACAAAAAAACTTTCTTAATGGGTATAAAAACTATGGATATCGTAAACTGGAACGTCATTTCTTGATATGTTATTATACACAGATGAATAATATGAATAGTATATGTCTATTGGATGCGTTTCATTACTTGCATTGAAAGCTATTAATTAAACTGTTTTGTTTTAGGAAAACGATTTACTAACTACTACAACAGGTGCCATCGTTGTTAATTGATGATTCACATGCACTGTTGAATAATGCACGCCGGTGGTTTATTATTATCTGGTACGTAGTTAAAGCTCTTCTCTTCTCAATTGCCGACTTGAGAGTGGCGTAATTGCCACGATGTGTATCTGCTTAGGTATCAAACAATATAACTAAATCATACAATAGTAAAGGTGCAGTTCATTATTGTGTGATGAATTTGAATATTTTATAATGAAATCAGGTACTTTAAAACACATGCTGATACAAAACAGGTCAGTCGTATGACTGAACACATGACTATATACAAAACAGGTCATACGAATGACGGTAAACAAGAAAATATAAAAATCACATAATACCGGTATACATGATACATTGTAATACAAAAAGGGTAGTTGAATAACCTATGCATGTTAATACAAAACTGGGCAGTTGTATGACATTGTACATGATATTAAAAACAGAGCAATTGATTGACGCTAAGCATGGTAATACAAAACATGCCAGTTGATTGACAATACACACATAGTTATACAAAACAGGTCAGATGATAACAGTGTACATAATATTAAAATATAGAGCAACTGATTGACACTTTGATAATACAAAACAGGTCAGTTGATATACGATACACATAGTGATACAAAACAGGTCAGTTGATATACGATACACAAAGTGATACAAAACAGGTCAGTTGAACTGCGCTATGAATGAAAATCAAAACAGGTCAATTGAATGACGCTATGCATGATAATACAAAACAGGTCAGTTGAATGGCGCTATGCATGACAATACAAAACAGGTCAGTTAAATGACACTATGCGTGATAATACAAAATAGGTCAGTTGAAAGACGTAAGCATGATGATACAAAACAGGTCAGTTGAATGACGCTATGCATGATAATGCTAAACAGGTCAGTTGAATGACAGTGTACATAGTAATACAAAACAAGTCAGTTGAATGACGCTATACATGATACAAACAGGTCAGTTGAATGACAGTGTATATACTATTATAAAACAGGCTAGTTGAATGACGCTATGCATGGTAATACAATACAGGTCAGCTGAAGCATGTTATATGATATAACACGAAACAGGTCAGTTGAATGACAGTGTACATAATAATACAAAACAGGTCAGTTGAATGATGGTATGCATGGTAATGCAAAACAGGTCATTTGAAACATGTTATATGTTATAATACAAACCAGGTCAGGTGAATGACGACAAACATATTTATACAAAATAGTTCAGTTGAATGACAGAGTACATCTGGTTACAAAACAGGTCAGTTGAATGACAATGATTTTGGATTTACGATTGTACTAAACATAATATATTACCACAATGAAAATAAGAGCTTACTCTTTTTTGTGTTATCCTTGGTGGTGGTGTGCATGCTTGGCTCAATATGCCATATGAGTGTAATAATTTAGTTTAATGTACCTGTTGTTTTAACTGTTCAAGTATACATTCAGTACCAAAAATAATCCATCTATCTATCTTAGTTTAAAGTGTAAGATTTATTAATTACCAAATTCGTTTGTAGACGATATTTTATTTTTGAGAGCGCAGTCAGTCGTTTTAATAGTTACTGTATATTTTTCCCGTATGAAATATAATTGCCTCCTTCAGAACTAAAGTCTGGAATCATAGTTTATATCAATCAAGCGTCTATGAACAGGTGATTTGCGTGAAACATGACAATACAAAGCAGGTATGATTATGTCGTTTTATTCTGCAGCAGCTTGTAGTCAATCACAATAAGTCCCAGAGATAGGGTGGGGGGATGATAACTTTTTATGTCCAAAATGTTTGGTATTTGTATCTATAGGTAAATTTTATACTGTATTTGAAAATCCATTTCTTACTAACTGCTAATGGGGTGTTTGGTCACAAATCCAAGATGGCCGCCAAAAAGGCTACCAAATATTGAAATTCATGTTATAATATATAAACTGATAGAAAACACTGCAAAATGTTAAAATTTAGAATGTTTGTGTTGTTGTAAATTGTGTGTCATGTTTTAGGGTACAAAATAATAAAAACATGGTTGATTTAAGTAAAACAAGTCTAAATAAGGGACAAAATGGCTGCCAAATTATGAAAAATGACACTTTGTCTGCAAATATTCTCATTCAGTTGAATGCTTTGGCCTTATTTTAATTTATAAATGCTTGTATCTAGAGCCAAAATGGCCACAAAATATTGAAATTCATGTTATTATATATAATCTGATAATACACTGCAAAGTATAAAATATTAGATTTAATGTGTTTTTGTAAGTTGTAGTACATGCTTTAGGGTAAGAAAGAGTAAAAATATAGTTGATTTATGTACATAAAGTCTAAATAAGAGACAAAACGGCAGCCAAAATATGAAAAAATTGACACTTTTTCTGAAAATATACGTATTTGTTGAATGCTTTGGCCGTATATTTATTAATCAATGCTTGTTTCTGGAGGTAAAATTTATGATGAGTTTGAAAATATATTTCTTACTGACGGCTGTTGTGAGGGATGGGGGTCAAAAATTCAAGATGCTTCCAAAATGGTCGCTAAATATTGATGGTAAAATAAGTACAAAAATGTTTGATTCATGTACAACAAGTCTAAATAAGGGTAAATTGGCCGCCAAATTAAGAAAAATGACTGCAAATATACGCATTTTGTTGAATGCTTTGGTCTTATTTTTATTGATAAATGGTTCTTAAAATGAACATGTTTAAGGATAATATTTTGTTACTTCTTCTTAATACAAACTGGAATATCTATATCGTCTTCACGTTATTTCGCTCTAACAAGGCAATGTAATAAGCAGGTTTGTATTAAAATTCCATATTTAAGATAAACTCGGAAAAAAACTGTTGGTTCATGTTTCTAGAGATAAATCGTATGCCATGATTAAATATTAACTTCTTAATAAAAATTAGGGGGATTTTTTTCAAATATCTAAGATGATCGACAATATGGCCACCATGTATTGCAAATCATCAATAATGCTATATAATATGTTAAAACGATACAAATATTTAAAGTTAGGTATATTGTGTGACATGTTTGCAGTTTATTTTTTCTACTTCTGTTTTCATTTGGTCTTACTGTATTTTCTTCAGCCATAATACATGGATAGTCGCTCCGTAATTATTAAGTCACAATGCTACTTTAGTTTAACATGATGCATTTCAATGAGTATTTATAGTCATATCATTTTGCGTCACAATCACTTTGTTGCACCAGCATTAGTAGTTATTTATCATTTTAGGCTTATAGCTAGTATGACTGAAAATAGTTTAATGTTTAATCTTTGATATCTCTTAAATTTCCTACATTAATTTGAATGTTTTTTAAATCGCAGTTTACTGAGAAGCATGAAATGGATATTGTCATTTACCACCAATTACAACATGTAACTTTATTCAAATTAACGTCATCATTACTGCTTACTGCTAACTCCACAAAATAAAGTGTCACATATTGTTTTTATAGCGCACTAATCATATTACTTAAAAGTCATTTACTTAATATTCTATCATACACATTATCTAAGTCACATGCAAATTATCATCAGTTTCAGCTTCAACAGTATCATCATTGAAAAGCATATCAATGGCTGACATGGCCATTAGCCTTTAGTTGCCTTCATAAGATAAAATATTGATATTCTATTTGCTTCTTCTTGTCTACATTGTTAATGTCTTTTTCGACGAACTTTTTCAATGATATTGCATCAGTTGTTCTCTGCAGCTATATCAGCTTTATAATACATGTTTTACAGCAGAATTGCATATCGTCAATGCCTTTCATCATGGGATAAAAATCTGAGGAATTTAATCTTAAATGTTAAAGACTAAAGTGCTTATTGCCATTTTCTGTTCTGAATCTGAAAGATAGAGGCAGTTTTCCCATAACTTGTATTTACCTGCATCTGAGCCAATGTGCTATTTTCTTTTTCCTGCATGCTATTGACGTTTCAAACTTATAGGCATCAAAGAAACAGCCTATTTGTAAAATCTTCACATCATTCTGTCCACTTTTCAATATACCTGTAAGACATCTCTGACGTTACAAGTTGCTTACTTAACAATATATACAATAAAAATTTTCCATCATTAAAAACTTATATATGTCTTACTGATATTTTCTCTCTGTACTATAGTTGTTTTTTAAGTAATCCGTTCGAGGAACCTGAAGACATTTTTATTTTTGGCTGCAATTTTGTCTCTTATTTAGACTTTATGTATATGAATTAATCATTTTTTAACTCTTTCTTACATTAAAACATGAATTTCAATATTTGGTGGACATTTTTGCGGCCACCTTGGATTTGTGAACAAACAACCCAACAGCGGTAAGTAAGAATTTTCGGACTCAGCATAAATTAACCTCTAGAAACAAGTCTCAAACGTTTTGGTAAAGTATATAAACACCGACTTCCTGTATCTGGGACTTAATTACCGTATTCATTTGTAGAAGAGTGATAGTGACATTCAGAAACATTTACTAAACAACAAAATATAACACAAAAAAAACAATGAGCATTATAATTACACATTTTAAAAAACTTCTTTTTTTTACTACGCACATTTACTTTGATGGTCATTTTTTTTCATCTTTTCATCTTCAATTTTGTAGTTTTTTTATTTGTGTGTTCCTTCCTGTAATTGATTATAATATCGTTAAAGCCGCAATTCATTTGTGTTAGGTGTGATTGAGAAGACTAGTATTGACTCTACCATCGAATAGATCGAGCGTGATTTTTCTAAGTAGTAAGAACTTGTTTCAAAATATTATGTTTTATTTGAAACAGATGAGTTTAAAAAAGGAAATTCTGGAATACTACTTGTATTTTCCTAATGTACTTCAACAAACCATAATTTCAGAAAATAATTAGTGAACATATAAAAAAACAATATATGAGAAATAAATCCTTCACCATTGCAGTTATAGCCAAGTTTTGTTTTGCTGTTATATGCTCAATTTATCAACTTGTCAGATAACTGTAAATCGTACTTGGGAGAAAAGAAGCACTAAATCCTACTGTTTATTGCTGCCGAAACAAACACTACATGTGTATTGTAGTATCATTAGCAAGAAACTAGACCTATCACTGAAGGTGATGAATACCCCGAACGCCTCCATGACAGAAAATGGTTAACCATTGTATGAAGTTTTATTAAATTATATCCAATAGTTTTAAAGTTATGCTCCAGACAAAAAAAAATTCTTAATAAAAGAGAATGTTATGGATTGAGTTTTTTGTATTGTTAATTTTTTTATGGTTTTGTTAAAATGAAAAACGGTCTTTTTAATTATTGTGCAGTGTACAAGCTTTCATGGCAATCAATAAATGTTATACTTTTTCGAGTTATGTTGAGGGACAACAATTTTATGGATAAGAAATAAACAAGAGCACTAGGAATACAATATCGAACCTGCTTTGCTCGAACTCCATGTATTCATCAACTTGGTTCTTTCATGAACTTTATTAAACTGTTATCACTGATGGCTTTAAACGTACTTTAAAAGTACTGCACCAGACAAGGGAAATATATCAAAGGGCAATAACTCTGTAATTAGCAAAAATAGAATTATGTTTCTTGTACATTGCACTTCCTGTCATTATATTCTACCATTGTATGAAGTTTGATGAAATTCCATCCAGTACTTTAAAAGTAATGCTCCGGAGAAGGAAAATACATCAAAGAGCAATAACTCTGTAATTAACAAGAATAGAGTTATGTTTCCTGTACATTCGCTTCCTGTCATTATATTATACCATTGTATGAAGTTTGATGAAATTCCATCCAGTACTTTAAAAGTAATGCTCCGGACAAGGGAAATATATCAAAGGGCAATAACTCTGTAATTAGCAAGAATAGAGTTATGTTTCTTGTACACTCTCATTATATTCTACCACTGTATGAAGCTTGAGGCATAGTGCCACCATTGCAAAAAGGAAGTGCTTCCGTGGGGTAGTCGCATAATGGCGGTTGTAAATAATCCTCAATTCTTCTTCTTTAAAAATGCATTATCCTATTTTTAATGCTCATTTTTTTATTTGAATGGCATTATTGCTGTATTTTGAACATTTTGATAGCATTGTCATGTTTGAATTGTGAATTTAGAAAAAAAAAATGATGCTTGGAAATTGGGGTATGAATTCATGATTTCGGAAGTCTACTTTCACTTTGTCACCAGTGTACACACTGACCAGAAAAAAAATCTCTTATATGACACATGACCCCTACTTTTCTCATCATATTTTGATAGTGCAGAGATTAACAAACAGTAAAATGTAGGTTTCACTTCTTTCATTTGGGACCCTCTATGAATGACAAGCCTTCAAACTTTTATTATTTACTATAGAATAAAGAACAAAAATCAATGGTGGGGTTACACCTATAAGAGAGACTTGAGTGAAATGGGGGTGATTTTCCAAAATGTTAATTGTAGGTAAAATAACCTCTTTTCTACACTCTCATAGTATTAAATGACAAATTGGAGACATTTGCTTCATAAAAAAACACATTTTGGCAAGTGTATGCCTCAAATAAAGCATATATGTGCATATTTACATTGAAATTTCATGAAAAATCACAAAATTTTGAAGATTTTTTATTTTGGATGATTTAAATGTGCAATTTTTAGCATGTACATTGTATTGAATAATGTATTTTGGTAAGATAATGTCTTCAGTGTATCATGAGACTGTTTTGGTGTAAAAATTTTAATGGAATTAGGTAAAAAAAAAATTTTTTGGGTAAAATTAGTCAAACACATCAAAATTGCATGTCGGTCAACATCTCGCGCCTGTATATAATGATCATGTAAAAAGTGGTATTTTGACAAAAGTTTCAGTATTTAATGCCTGCAACTTAGCAGTATTACTTCAAATTGGTAGTACTTAGCAAAAATGAGGTAATTATGAAATTAAAAAAAAAAAAGTTTCCTTATAGGCATAGTGCCACCATTGCAAAAAGGAAGTGCTTCCGTGGGGAAGTCGCATAATGGCGGTTGTAAATAATCCTCAATTCTTCTTCTTTAAAAATGCATTTTCCTATTTTTAATGCTCATTTTTTTATTTGAATGGCATTATTGATGTATTTTGAACATTTTGATAGCATTGTCATGTTTGAATTGTGAATTTAGAAAAAAAAAATGATGCTTTGAAATTGGGGTATGAATTCATGATTTCGGAAGTCTACTTTCACTTTGTCACCAGTGTACACACTGACCAGTAAAAAAATATTTTATATGACACATGACCCCTACTTTTCTCATCATATTTTGATAGTGCAGAGGTTGACAAACAGTAAAATGTAGGTTTCACTTCTTTCATTTGGGACCCTCTATGAATGACAAGCCTTCAAACTTTTATTATTTACCATAGAATAAAGAACAAAAATCAATGGTGGGGTTACACCTTGATGAAACTCCATCAGGTACTTTTCAAGTTATGCTCCGGACAAGAAAAAATATAAAAGGGCAATAACTCTGTAGTTAGCAATAATAGAGTTATGTTTTTTGTACACTGCACTTCCTCTCATTATATTCTACCATTGTATGAAGTTTGATGAAATTCCATCCAGTACGTTATAAGTAATGTTCCAGACAAGGGAAATATATCAAAGGGCAATAACTCTGTAATTAGCAAGAATAGAGTTATGTTTCTTGTACACTACACTTTCTCTCATTATATTCTACAATTGTATGAAGTTTGATGAAATTCCATCCAGTACTTTAAAAGTAATGCTCAGGACAAGGGAAATATATCAAAGGGCAATAACTCTGTAATTAACAAGAATAGAGTTATGTTTCCTGTACACTGCACTTCCTCTCATTATATTCTACCATTGTATGAAGCTTGATGAAATTCCATCCGGTACTTTTCAAGTTATGCTCCGGACAAGAAAAAATATAAAAGGGCAATAACTCTGTAATTAGCAAGAATAGAGTTATGTTTCTTCTACACTGCACTTCCTCTCATTATATTCTACCATTGTATGATGTTTGATGAAATTTCATCCAGTACTTTTCAAGTGATGCTCCGGACAAGGAAAATTGCAACGGACAGACCGACCGACAGACCGACAGACCGACAGACCGACCTCAGGGTGACACCAATATACCCCCTCAAAACTTCGTTTGTCGGGGGTATAATAAGTCAATAATATGAATTTATATATATATATATATATTCATTGATAGAGAGAGAGAGCGAGAACGCAAAATATAGATGGCACTCCGCATTGTTCATGCAAATTAATGTGTTCTGTTATATAAATACAATCCAATAAAAGTATTGTATATCATATTTATGCATTGTCATGAAATTTGATTAGATCTGGAATCGATGCAACGTATGTTATTGTTTTGAAACAGGTGTTAGATAGCAAAATAATATAGCTTTTTTTTTTGCATTTAATTGTATGGAACTAAAGGTGTACACAAACATTTTAAATACAAACGCATTCATCATTTTACGTTTGTGTAAATTTCTATGAATATAAGCTACAGACTGCGTTCAGTAACCTGAAGTGTTTAAGTGATAGCCACGTCAATCAACTTTCGGCAACATTTAAGTTAAGTACTAAATTTTAATACAACCTCTTGAAAAGAGGTATCCACATTATATTTTGCAGAGAATGCTTCAGAAAGATATTATCAAACTGATGCAATTTTTTTTTTATATCAAATAATACTTATATTTTCTGACATCAATCTCTATAACCCAATTGATAAAGCATATCCAAATAACTCAACCTCAATCGACAACAAACAGAGCCTTTTTGTTGCAGACAATGGATCTTTAAATCTAAGCCTTCACCGCAGACAAAACACAATCATCTCGTACATCGTCTAAAGGGTTTCAGTATTTTTATCAAGTTAATGTGTCTAGAACTTCATCAGTAATGATGGTATGGGTATTATTCATGTCTATCCAATGTATCAAAGCGTTCAAATCAAACATAATCAATACGACGCTTTTCAAAACGACTATGAATCAAGAAAAAATTTAATTTGCTTTGGTATAACTGATGCATTATTACAAGATAAAAGTACAGTAATATATCTTAGAAGTTTAAAAAAAGTGCTCTTAGAGGGACTTTATCAGGAAGAAAGGCTACAACTGTCTTAAAAAATAATAAAACTATTTTTAAAATGGATATAAAGCATCTCATTAATATATACAATCCGAATGGTTTGATAAATCAAATCAACCAAACCGTGACCAAATCTATATTCATATTGGACTGGTAAACTTAAAACGAAATCCTTATTCTGAAAAAAAGCAGCATTTAAAAGATACCCCCGCACCCCGCCCATTAAACTCCTATATTTAATTAAAATTCACTATATCTTTACCATAACATGTTAGCCCGTTTAGATTTTGTACATTTTGTTAAAATTTATAAATTTTCATTTCATTAAACGTTATTCATATTGTTTTGTTGTTGTCTATTGTCTCTTGTGTTAAATAATTTCATATAATTTTCTTCATTATACATGTGTCGAAGTTATTGCAATTTGAAAATTGAGTTCTTGGTATTTCTTAACATGTGTTAACATTTTTGATTAATTTTGTATATTCTTGTCACTAAAATAGATAAGAAAGATAATTCAGTGAATATATATCCCCCGTTCAAAATGGCCAATGACTGAGCAAAATAAACATTGTATGTGGATGTCGGTTCTGAAATACTGCATTCTAATGCCTGAGATGTAAATAGAAAATACTGTAATGGTATTGTAAAAAAAACAGTTGTGCGACGTGACGTATTATGTTTGAAATAAAATCAAGGCGAATATTACACAATTAGTGAAGAAACAAAGTGGCAGGAAATTTGGCACGGTGTAGGAGAGTTGAGGATGGTGTGGTGAAACATAGAAAATGCAAAAGAAAAATATTTAAGAAAAAATCTATAGTAAAAATAACAAAATGAAATAAATTGGGGAATTCAAGTGACATTGCCATTTATTGAAACTGGCTAAAAATCACCACTTTCCGAAGACCAGTCCAGCATAGACTATTTAGAAAATACATATATGACAGGTTATATACATAATATGTCATGTAGCGGGTTAGCTGTTCCGTTCAGTATATTCTCAAGTCAAACCAATAATATGGAGAGACCAAGAAAACAGTACTTGAAATATCTATTTTTTAAATGGAATTGAAACGTAAAATACAAATGTTTATGTATTTTAATACATGTCTCAGACTAATAACTTATATATTGACTTTTTGCAATATACGAATGAATTTCTTTTTTATGTTTATTTAAACATGTTTTTTTTTTCTAAAAAATAAGACAAGAGCAAATGTGTGTTACTTCCATGCATTTGTTTCAGTTACAGATTGAGTGTAATAAATGTTTACTTTCAGTTGATAATAAGCAAATTGCTATCATTTTTTTTTTTTGGTATTGGGGTGATTTTGATCATAGATCAAATATGTACTTTTGGTGTGTTTTTAATACTAAACAGAGTATCTTGTAAAGATGTCGCCTTCTGTAAGATATATGTATTTTAATTATACAAACATATAAAAAAGCTTGATTCTTAGTGCTGGTTTTATCCAGAAATAGCGTGATTTGTCTAATAACAAACACTATAAAACAAATAAGTTGAAACATAGTTAATGGAAATATTGTTTGATATTAGAGCATTACAAAAGACAAATTACAAATCTCAAGTCGGCAGTACAGAAGAGAATGGAACTTAACTGCTTACTAGAGAATAATAAAGCACCGGCATGCATTATAAAATCATCGTTATCATCGTGAGTTATCAATTAACACCGGTGGCACCTGGTTTCAATAGTTCGTTTTTATGTGTCCTTTGACAAAAATGTAACTTTCAATGCAACTAAAGGAAGGAATCTAATAAACAGATCATGTTAGTTCAACATATATGTCACTTAGTTTACGGAATCAGTATGCATCTGTGTGTAATAACATTTCACAGAAGAGTGTTTCACTTTACGACATACTTAAGTACATCTGTTGCGTAACTTTTTCAGTTATATAACGGTATTCGGGATTGGTACAATAATGTCAGTGGTAATATGCAAAAGTCATTACGGATAAGGAAATTGTGCTTGCAATGTAGAATTCCATTACTTGCAAAAAAAATACATGAACTAAATACTAATTACACACTAAATGTGCTTTCGTAAAGAACAATGAATACATTAAATCAGAAACAGATAACAATATATCACTTGTCAACGCGATAGTGAATCAAATATCTATAATGCTTCTGAGAACCAAAATACAAATAAAAAATTGTGAATTGCAAGTTCTTTTAAACAATCCCGTGTAAGGTTGGTGAAACAAAACAGATATTCCCATTGACTGTAATATGCTTATATACTACACAAATCCCTTGTGATTTTTAAACATTTACAAGTGCGTTCAATGTACACTTTATAGTAGTCGCAAAACCCATAAAATATTTCAAACAAAAAAATTGCGGGGAAATAAAATGAAACATTTTATAATGTGTCACAATATATGTGATAATGTTATCACTATGCAATATATGTGATAACTCAATAACTGTTGCAGGGTTCGTTCAAATGTGAATACTACCGACAAAAGCCTCTATTTGTTGAAGCACAGAAAATAATCAAATAATGAAATAGAGGACACCTCTAATAACACTACTAGTATCAGCTTAAGTGCTCTCTAGCAAAACTGTAGCAAATCCATGATTCCAAGAAAACAGATATAATAACAACATTGTGTCAATGTACAATCACTTACTAAACTTAAAACTGTTTAAAATATAACTTTTATTTTAAAGTGATAAAATGGCTATTTTGATTTTAAAGCGGAACTTTCAAAATACATAAAAACACATTTCTCATGTTACTGAATTGCAAAGTGCAATCATTATTTAGTACCTTTCGAAACTATATCTGTAATGAGAAGTCATAGTGTTGATGCAGAGCTGTAATGAGAATATTACCTCGCTATGGTGTTGATGCAGAGTTGTAATGACACGGTTACCACTACCACGCTTAAGTGTTGATGTAGAGCTGTAATGAGACGGTTATCTTGCTATAGTGTTGATGCTGAGCTGTAATGAGACGGTTATCTCGCTATAGTGTTGATGCTTAGCTGTAATGAGACAGTTACCTCGCTATAGTGTTGATGCAGAGCTGTAATGAGATGGTTACCTCGCTATAGTGTTGATGCAGAGCTGTAATGAGACGGTTACCTCGCTATAGTGTTGATGCATAGCTGTAATGAGACGGTTACCTCGCTATAGTGTTGATGCAGAGCTGTAATGAGACGGTTACCTCGCTATAGTGTTGATGCAGAGCTGTAATGAGACGGTTACCTCGCTATAGTGTTGATGCAGAGCTGTAATGAGACGGTTACCTCGCTATAGTGTTGATGCAGAGCTGTAATGAGATGATTACCTTGTGGTAATGATACGGTTATCTCACTATAGTGTTGATGCTGTGCTGTAATGAGACGGTTATCTCGCTATAGTGTTGATGCAGAGCTGTAATGAGACGGTTACCTCGCTATAGTGTTGATGCAGAGCTGTAATGAGACGGTTACCTCGCTATAGTGTTGATGCATAGCTGTAATGAGACGATTACCTTGTTATATTGTTGATGCAGAGCTGTAATGAGACGGTTACCTCGCTATAGTGTTGATGCAGAGCTGTAATAAGAAGGTAACAACGCTATAGTGTTAATGCAGAGCTGTAATGAAACGGTTATCTCGCTATAGTGTTGATGCAAAGCTGTAATGAGATGGTTACCTCGCTATTGTGCTGATGCAGAGCTGTAATTGGATGGTTACCTCGCTATAGTGTTGATGCAGAGCTGTAATGAGACGGTTATCTCGCTTTAATATTGATGCAGAGCTGTAATGAGACGGTTATCTCGCTATAGTGTTAATGCAGAGCTGTAATGAGACTGTTATCTAGCTTTAGTGTTGATGAAGAGCTGTAATGAGACGGTTATCTTGCTACAGTGTCAATGCAGAGCTGTAATGAGACAGTTACCTCGCTATAGTGTTGATGCAGAGCTAAAGTGAGACGGTCACCTCGCTATTGTGTTAATGCAGAGCTATAATGAGACGGTAACCTCGCTGTAGCGTTGATGCAGAGCTGCAATGAGATAGGTTATCTCGATATAAAGTTGATGCAGAGCTGTAATGAGACGGTTACCGCGCTATAGTGTTGATGCAGAGCTGTGTAAGATGTTCCACATAAGTCATACAATTACGACATGGGGAGGTTATCTAACCCATGAGTTTAAATTTTGAGTCTTCTGGTATTATCTTGCGTAGATTGAAATCAAAACTATCCAAATGTCATCGGAAAAGATTGCCACTGAACCACGTATGTGAAACTCTAATAATATTAAATGTGTTTCTTTGAAATATTACCATAACGTGACGAAGATGGCGTTTCTATAATGTTGATGCAGGCAGTGTAAGATATTTCAATTACACTGTAGCTATTTGCAATGTGTAAGTACAATTAAGAAACGAGGAAGCTATTTAACCCATTTCTTTTTAAAACATGATCTCAATGGTATTCTCTTTCCTCGATCGAACCCAAAACATTACGAATGTCATTGGAAGAACTGTCACTGAACATCATCTATGTGACTTTCATATTGAATTTCGTATTTTTGAACAGTGTGATGATAATGATAAAATAAGTTAAATGTACATGGCGAATAGGGCGCACAATAACTAAAGATTATATCTTCTTCATTTTCAAATAATTCCAATCTCATTATCATATATGTATTTAAAGCATTTTCATTGGACAACGTCAATTTTTTAAAGACTTTAATTTTTCGATAAAACCCTGGAGCCGGACTTCTTTTACATTTCTCGCATAAACAAAGAAGCATCGATATTTTGATGGTTGGTTTAACAATATACGAACTTAAATGACATTTACAACGGTTCCAAGCTTATACAACAAAACAAATGTTAGATCTAAGATTGACTGTTTTCTTCGGTTTATCGTTTTATAGATTTCTTTGGTTCAGCGATTTAACCGTCACAATCAGACCATTAGTTGTTTTGAGAATCAATAAGGTAGGTCATAAAATGTTCAGATTTGAGCTGTATAGTGTACCATTGAACACAACCCTGGTTTACCGAACGGGAATGCTAGTCGTTGACAAAAATTTCCACAGACACATTTATTCGACAGGAAAAATGAAAAAAAAGCATGTACATGTACATCTCCAATATCAATTCCAGTATCCAGATATTTTATTTTATATGCAGAATCATTAACAAAACAATTGAAAAGTAATAGAGATAGACAACACCCTTGTCTCAGACCAGTTTTTACGTCAAACCAATCAGTTTTTAAACCAGTTATTCGAACACACGATGACACAGAAGTATATAAAGATTATACAGCATTATACATTTAACCATTCACTCCAATATTTCATGACTTGTTCCATAATAAATTTCTATTAATAGTATCGTAAGCTTTCTTGAAATCTATAAATGCTGTAAATGTAGAGGCTTTCCTTTTCAATCTACATTCGATTATGTTAGTTAATGATGACAAATGGTCAATTGTACTTTTTTTCTAAATCCATTTTGTTCGTCCTCTATTTTATTATTAGATTCAACCCAACTTGACTATCTTTTATTTAAAACATAACAATACAATTTATACATTGATGGTGCTATTGTGATACCCCTGTAAGACATAGGGTCACGTGGATCATATAAGCAGATTTAGGGATAGGGTTAATGATACCCCAGACCCCATTCTGAGGAAATAATTCCGGTGTTAAAACAAACATTAAATAGTACATATAAAAACGAGATAGCTGTATCATTTTTAAAAATGTCTGTAGGTAGATCATCTATACTGCACGCCTCACCATCCCTCGAATTAAAAATAGCTTTACGTATTTAAAAAGTAGTAATAACCATTTCAAATTCAGGCACAAAATCATTATTTATTGAAGTAACAACAGGTAAAATGTTGCTATGTGATGACGCATTATATAAATTAGAAAAACTGTTTTTCCATTTATGAAGAACATATTCAGTATTGTTATTAATATTTTCCATGTCGTCAACAACTTCCATTGGTATATTTTTTTCTTTTGAAAACCAACACCTATCTTTCCAATACTTTTCCAAAAATTTACAGAAGTTTTATCTATATCGAATAATAAGTCATTATGTATTTTAAACCAATAAAGTTGTTTAGATTTTTTAACCTCTCTATTAAATCTTTTCTGCATCGTAAAATATTAATACGAAGAATTTTCTTTTGAAATATGTTATGACATTTCAAGTACAATTTTTCTGCAACACATACTTTATTCCATAAATCTGATAGATATTCGTTCCACCAAGGTTTTTCAATTGTCCTACCTTTATTTGATGAGGCATAACTTATTACAATAGTATGTTTATGAAGTTTTTGTGACAGTTCATATTTTATATGTTTGCTTAACACATTATATGTATTACCAATGTTAGCTGAGTACGTAGATTCGACTCGAGATTGAAAACAGTATTATGTAGATCCGTTACTATTTTATCATCATGTAAAAATGAGTCTGGAATATTCTTAACATCATGTTTTATATATGTTTGTTTACTTTTATTTACTGTGAGGTCATCGACACTACATTTAAGATTAGTACACCGAGTGTTAAAAGAATGATCTGGAATAGAAATAAGTTACGACCATTAAGGACACAATAGTTACTGTTTATAAGAAAATCAATCATTACAGAACCATAATCATTAGATGTATAATCAACAACATTTCTGTTTGGCACATTATCTATTCCTTCAATAAAATCAATATTGTCGCCTATCCGGCTATCAAAATCACCATATATAAAAACGGTTCTATTATTTTGGTACTCATAAATACTAGCTAAATTATTATCATAAAAAACATTAACATCTATTTGTCTAGTAGAGTTTTTTGGCGGCAAATAGCAGACACACGAAAATAGACAGAAATCGTCATATCTATGTTGAAGTTTTAACCATAATATACCTTCTTTACTATTATCACATATAGAAACATCAAAATTACTACACTGTCTATCTTTAGCAACGCCACCTGAACCAGACCATGCGTTATATGTGTGTTAGGATTATTACCAAATCAGGTATATCCTTACAATTCAATAATTTCATTGCTTTTAAGATGTGTTTCAGATATTCAAATAATGTCTAAATTTAAACGACGATTATAAGCTTCTCGAATAATATAATTATCTGAATGTTTATCTTTACTAAAACCATTCAAAATTCCAAAATCCTGCTAAAATCTAATGTCTGTTTTGTCTATAGTTGCCGTTTCTGGTGTAGTTGCCACGGTTTCTATCGTCCCGCCCGACTTCATTCCATTCCTTGCAAACTTCAGTAGAATGTTAATGGTTGTGGTGACGAGTTTGCCAATTATCTCGATTAGCATGGCTATCTTGATTCACTGCACCATATGCACCATGATCCGACGGTGTCTTATTGTCACTATTTTCTCGATTATTATTATTAACATAACTGTGGCTCGGTCGTTTATTTTGTTATCGCGGGTATAAATGTTATTTCGGACATAACGATAATCTAAGCAATTGTTGTTAAACTCTCTACCCCCTCTTATATCATCATCATTATCACGGGGGGTTATGATTCTTGTTCCCCTTACCGATATATTCGAATTACGCCTCTTCATAGCTTCTACTATGTTTCGCATGTTTGACGCCAGACTACGCTCTTCAGTTGTCTAATCATTGTTAACTTTACTATATGGTCGATGATTCTTTAAACTGTTATTAGACAACATGCTCTTTTTCTTGTCCGCACCTGTTCTAAGTGTGGCGATAACAACCCGTACTTTGTTTTTTACCCTAGACACCTTTCTTATAGCTGTTACAGCAGTAACATTCCTAATCTTTAAGCCATATTTGATGAGCGTGTCAAGCTTTTATCATAACATCTTCATTTGCTGATTCTGGAAGATCTCTGATAACTATGTTGAGGGATATGTCAGGTTTGTTCTTAGCTTGCTTTCCTACCATTATTTTTTGTCTTACTTCTAATCCACCTAGCGGTACTATCTTCTATACTTTTATTGATTTCTTCTAGATCATTAATTGAAGTAAATTTCTTAGATCACTCAATTTATCTTCGTTTTCCTATCTTATCTTTGAGGCTTCGGTACTGACTCTTTCATCAATTATCTTGGTAATTGTCGATAGATTGGTCGATTTTATTTTCAAGTCATGTTCACTCTTCTGTTCATCATTTCTTGCATACTATGCATATCATTGGACATCTTCTGAAGTATGTCCTTTATCTCTATATCCGCATCTCTATGAACTTCTGCTCTGGTCATAATCTGTTCACCTCATTCACAAACTACATCATCTAACTTTTTCTTTCCTCCTTTACCTTTATTTGTTTTTGCAGAGCGTTTTCAATCCTAATTTGTATAATCTTGACTCTAATTTGTTACTTTTTCAATGACTATATCGGTCTCATCCGCTAAATAGTATTTGTGTGTTTCATTTGCACTTGGCTCACGTATGATTTCGCTTCGCCTTTACTCTTAACCTTTCGTCACCGCATCTGTCATTTCTAACCTTTTTTATATCACTTTCTGTAGCATCAGGTGCAGATAAAAACCTTTTTCGTCCACTAGGTAATGGAGTTTTTAACATGACTGATTGACACTGTGTTGACATGACCGATTAAACATAAGCCTCCGTTTCATCTGACAGATTACTCTCTTCCTGCGCTACATGTGTCATTTTCAATATAACCGACTCGAGTTATTGAAACTCGAGCAACACAATCGATTTTGCAGTGTGAAAAGTCAAACGACGCTTCATTTCACCATATGCATCGTTTAGATGCGAATGTGCAGCTATCGGAGCGTGACGCCCAATGGTTGATAGGGGAGATATACTGTCGGTCGTTTACGATTTACATAAAATGAAACAGAGCATATACACTTCTTGTCTATTGAAACGGTTGAGAAACCATCGAAATATCACTATTTTACAGAAATTCAAACAACTATGGTAGAAAGATGTTATCAATGTACCTTTATAAAACAAATCCTTTTAAAATCCTTTTAAAATATAGCTACTAAAGCAGAATTAACACCAAATATAATCACAATATTTCCGATGGAAAATGTACACAGTTGAGTTCGTACACGTAACCACATTCATTCGTAAGCGATAGTTAAATAATGAGAATGTTTGAAATCATCTTTTTTTAAAGTTATACAATATCTCTGGAGACGGGTCTTTCACCTTTTTGGACGTGGAAAGTAGATAAGCACCCCTCCCCCTGTCTGTTGGACTATATATATGGATTGTCAATGTCACTTTATAAATGCGTTCCACAAATGACATAGTCAATGTCTGTTGTTTGTTTGATTTTTGCATGGAAAATAGGTAGGACGTATTGTTACCTTTAATCATGCAAGTGTGCATTGGTGTTGTTGTTCGACATTGCTTTTTAAAATGAGGGTATTCAACTGCATCATCTTTGGGTGGACTATAGAGTGGTGGATAGTTGCCTACCTTCTGCTGTGGGAATGTTTGTTTTAATTACATAAATGTATTATTGAAATTTCATGTTTTATGTTATGTAAGAATGTCAGTTAAATAGTCATGTATATAACATTCTACGAACACTATAATATATTGTAACCATTTATATATTATATTATAGTCAGTTTATGTAACAATAATATGACATGTTCGCATAACAAGGTATTTGTGTATCTTTTGATTCCCATTTGCAAAACAAGCTGCATATTTATGCGGTTCGATACTTAAGAGAGCTGCATAAAACAAGCACAAAATATTATTGTAAATAATTGAGTTTTTGTGGTTAATCAGCCGTCCTTGTCGGTATTTAGTTGTCATTGCGTTTAGTACACACAAAGAAGATATCATGTTACACATTAACTTCCATTTCCAACAAAAAACTTCAACATATTCTAGCAGTCGCAATTTTCATCAACCCGCCACCACCCCTTTCCGCCGCCTGGCTTGTAATGAAATACATTCAGATATGGAGTTTGGTAGATTGATAGCTATAAGTCTATATTTTTAATGCAGGGACGGCTGATTGCTTACTTAACATTTCTTATGCCATACGAGTTGTTTGTTTTTAATTATTATTTGTATTATGAATTTCAATATTTGTTTTATGTCCACGGTGTGGGTGGATAGTTGCCCACCTTTTGCTGTGGGAATGATGATTTAATTACAGATATGTATTATTGAAATTTTCTTAATAGTCATGTTATGTAAGAATGTTAGAAAAATAGTCATATATATAACATTCTAAGCACATTATAATATAATATAATCGATAATATATTACATTATAGTCATTTTATAGTCGCATAACATGGTATTTGTGTATCTTTTGATTCCATTTTGCAAAATAAGCTGCATATTGATGTGGTTGGATACTTAAGAGAGCTGCATTAAGCAAGCACAAATATTATTTTGCCAATAAGCATTGTAATTGCATGCTATTAACATCACCCTAGTTAGACGCGTGTTTTACTACGCATAATTATTTCATTGATAATTTCGAAATGCGTGTATTACCATTTTGTGTTTGTGCATATAAAAGTAGTGACATTATCTTGTTTATCTGTTAGTTTCAATAGTTTGTGTCATAGTTATATCACCACGGGCTAACAGATAATCAGTTAACCATACCACTCTATTCTGGGATATCCATGATGGTCAACCAAAACTTCGGCAGTAACTAGTAATTTGTTCCTCTTGAATCAGTAGTGAAAGACGAACGACAATTAGACAATTGGTAATACCAGTCATCATGCAGACTGTGACCGAGCTTGGATTCGAACAACAACGACCCCTGAATTAATAGTACGACGCACTTCCGACTGAGCTAAATGGTTACATTAACTTTAAATCTGCAGTGTATTAATGAATTCCCAATTGCAGTTTTCGAAATGCACATCAGCCCATCATATCTTCAGAAAATGATTAATGGAAATATATTACAGCAGTATATGAGAAATAAACCATTCACAGATGCAGTTATACAAAAACACGTATTTTGTTTTGCAGTTTTAACGCTCACTTTATCAATTTGGCAGATAGTTATTAGTAACATTGAATACTCCTGCTTGCGTTGTAGCCAAAACAAACAGTACACGTGGCTTTGGCTGTATTATCATTAGCAAGAAATAAGTCAATAATAATTCATGTCATATTGAATGCGTAACTGACGTTTAAATTGTAGTGAACTTAAAATGTCGAAACAAGTGTCAAAACATTCTTGAACACAACAGTTGTTTACGAATTCTATGAATTATATATAGAGAACGAGAATGCGAAATACGGATGGTTTTCCGCATTGTAGGGTACATATTGAGGTGTTTTCGTATACAAACACTATTCAGTAAAGGTAACGACGTATGCTTCAGACAGGATATTTTCTGGTAATGCTGTTTGATATCAAATTGATACTTTTACATTCAAACAACAGCATCTATAATTTAACCACGAAAGCGTATCCAAACACTTCAACATTAGATTAAGCGTGTGCCACAGATACAATACAATCATCTCTTAGAACGTCCTAATGGTTTCAGTTGTTTCAAAGTAATATGTCTAAAATGTGTCTATAATGAAAGGATAGGTATGTTTAGTTTCAAAATGTATCAGAGGATCAAAACATACAAAATCAGTCATGTTATATTCTATTTTCATACGTTGAAGTTTTAGCAATTTGAATATTAGGCAGAATAATGCTTAATCTTTACTAACGATTTTGCTTCTGTTGTAAATCTAAATGTACTTTCCTGTCACTTTAATAAATAAACAGTATATATGTACACACACACAAATATTTATATTAATTCACTATATGGTACTAAATTATATTGCGTTACCATATTCAGATGGTACGGGGCGGCTTTCTTTCATAAGTTTCAAAGAAAAAGTCAAACGAAATAAAGGAACAAGGACTTACACTTGATAAGGACGACGAACAGCATTATTTTTTGTTTTAAAACATTCGTTGAATATACAGCAATCACAAAAATTTAACATTTACCCTAAACAAAAACAAATGTACAATAATTTCACACAAAAACAATATTCAAGGCAGACCAAGATAAACAGACTTGACATTTATGCACTCAAAACCAATTCAACAATGAAATAATGTCAGCCAAAAACAATTATAAGGGCAGACCAAGACAAAAACGTTCTTGAAATATACTCAAAATGGTTATTAAATTGTAAAGATCAAATAAGTAATAATGTATTTTAATATATTTCTCAGACTGTTACTAATATATTGCCTTTTGACAGGTACACGTGAATTTCCTTTGTATGTTTGTTTTTATGTCATATGTTTAAAAAGTAAGATATGAGCAAAGGTGTGTGACTTAACTCGTTCATTTCAATGCATTTGTCTAAGCTAGAAGGAGATAATAATAATTGTTTTCTTTAAATTGGTAGGGTTAACATATGCTTTTCGTTCTCATTTTGAGGGGATTTTCCCAAGCTCATCAATCTAATTTGTAGTTGTAGTAGTCATGTTAATACTAAACATAGTTTTGTTAATCTATCATGTTGTAAAGATGTCAATTCCGGTTTAAAATTTGTATTTTGAAATCACAATTGTTAATACAATTTTGACACTATGTACATGTATGACTTATTTAATACATTAATACATATTGATTGATATCAGAGCATTACAACAGACAAATATCGTGGCAATTACGCCAGTCTCAAGTTTTCTGTAGCTTTAAGATGTTGTCATTAAATTTATCTTCAGAACATTAAATGCAAAAAAAACGGATCGAATCTAATACACATATTCTTTAAAGTTCATTAAATGATACTTAGTTTATATAAAAATTATCAATCTGTTTATAATAACATATCACGGAATGATGTTTTAGTTTACGAAATTCTTATTTTTTTTAAAGGCTATCGATAATGCTTTTGACAATATGTTTTGGAACGATATGGATAAGGACACTGTGCTAGAAATGCAGCATTCTCTATCATGGAAAAATATGCATTTTACTTAATGCTTAATGTCATACTTTATTTTGCTTTATCAATCATCGATGAACGAATATATTAAATCAGAAATAGACAATTATGCAGCACTCGTTAACGCGATAGTGAAGCAAATGTTTAAGATGCTTCTGTGAAGCAAAATACAAATAACAACCTATAAATTGTACCTTTTGAGTAATCCAGTGTTATGTTGATGAAATAAAACAGATAATCCCATTGACAGCAATATGGTTATATCACTAAACATTTACTTTGTGATTCTTGAACATCTAAAAGTAAGATCAACACACACTTTATGTTTAATAGCAAAACCCTAAATTAAATGAAACAAAAACGGCGTGGTCAAAAACTGAAATCATCTTATTTTTGTACATAATATATGTGATAATATAATATCTATTTAACGAAGTCAGTACCTCAACAACTGTTGCAGAGTCTCTATAAATTATACTAATACAATTTTCTAACTGAACCACATATCATAAACAAACGAGAGAAGACTCAGTTTTCATGAGAAACATGTAACACCTCTAACGCTTAAGTTTCATCTTTAACGATATTATATTCTCTAGCAATTGGAAAGAGCGCAATGAATCCAAGGAATCAGAATATTAAAAAAACTAAGTCAAATACAGTAAACTTACTGTTCTTTAAAACAAAATCAAGTACAATTATTATTTCGAAGTTTTATCATAATATTTTAACTTTGAAACACGTTGTTCTAGCTATAGAATGTCATTGTATTGCAACGTGTAATGCTATAAAATGACTGTGTGTCTTATGAAACTATTTAAGTAAATTGACGATGGTGACAACTCTATAGTGTTGGTGCAGAGCAGTGGAAGATGCGTCATACAACCCCTTTATAACGTTTTCCGATGTGTAATTGTACAATTAAGAAACGAGGAAGCAATTTACCCGGTTTTAGTTTTGAGCTCAGTGGTGTTATCTTAGTTAAACATTGACCGAAGCTAACATTATTCTGAATACCATTGGAAATTACTCTAACTTAATCATATCAGTGCGGCTTTGATATTCGTTTAAAATGTAACTACTCATTTAGCACACTAATATTTCTTATAACTTAAAATATAGTTTAATTCGTGGACTATAACATTTATATTTGATGTAAATTTCACCACACGTGTACACTGTTTATAACAGATGCATTTCTAATGTGGGCTGGAGGTCTTTATTGCAATAAAGATTTGTATTGTGTGTATTTTGTTACAATTATCAAAATTCACATTGTTATAAACTGTACCAAATAATAAGCCACTTTTTGCAGCTCTCACACCACAGTTGAATATTGCTTTATTTTATATACAAAGTAAAGTTCGACTATATCATTTTGATTTTTGTCACATATAATGTTAAATGATAAATAGTAGAGCACCCGGCTCAGTGTACCTATAAATCACTGCCAATAAAAAAAGTAATACGCAATTTCACATGATGATAAACAATGGAACATGAATATAACAATGTAGGTAAACTTTCAAAATCCCAAATGTAGGTATGGTGATCAAATAGTACTGTAAACAGAGTTTATTTTCTTAAGATATGCCTTTGTCAAAATCTTTGCCACTTTTCTTTGACAATTGTTCAATGGATAGTGCAGTTTATGTATAAAGTTTAACATTTTATAATCCCTGGTTACAATGACAACTTGTAGAATTGTGTTAACTGAGTCTACATAAAAAGTACAACGTAATAAGAAATGTGATTCATCTTCCACTGTCCCTGTGTCACAGAATTGGAAATGTATCTGATAAGGACTTTCGCCCGCATATCGACCTGTTTCAATTCTCATTGGAAGAATACCACACATAATTTGTGCCAATTCGATCGTTCACTTTAAATAAAACGGCATGTTCACTTATTGTTCACTTCATGAAATTGTCTTTAAATAAAACACATGTTCTTTATTCCAGCAAATCCCTAATCTTACGAGACTATGTATTTGAGAAATATTTTCTAAGAATAGTATGTAAAGAAGTTATGTTTACAGGTGTTTAATTGTTAAAATGATTAAGTAAATCAAATTCTTGCATAAAATACTTAAAGCTACTAGACCAGGTATTTTCACAAAACTGACAGTCATAGATAAAGACACATTTAAGTATTGTGTCCTACAATAAGAACAGTACTTAACTGCTATAGAAGCCAATAGCGGTCAATCCGTATAACCAGGATATATTATATATATGTATATATACATGTACATGTATATGGACATGTAATGCAAGCATTTACTTTACTAATCTGCATCAAACAATCGATCGCTAAACTATTTTAGAAATATTCCTAACCATGCTACATGGTCTTTTCTATCTCTAGAATTGTTCTATTTTCACAAAAATGGCTGTAAAAAATTTCAACAAATTTCAGTCTCTTTGACGGTATACGTCACGTCCATCTGACATATACATATGCACTTCTAAGCTAAGTATTAAAATTGAATTTAATTTATTGATGCGAGATCTCTATATCTAAAAACCACGTGGTAATAACTATATACAGTCGTATGAATTTTATTGTGTTTATAAGTTTTCTATGGTTGTGAATTTTTGGAAAGCACAACATTCCATGAAGTGATGTCACCAAACAACGTTTCATTATATTCACAAATAATTAATAAAGTACAGGTTTAATAGCAGCTTGCTTTTAGTAGGATATTTTACCAGATTGCCACTTTCTTACTTGCATTGTTACAGCGCTATTTACTATCTATTCAAGTGGCTCATCTGTACATACTAGATTGAAGTGTTGATGATGTTTATCATGTTGGCATAAATAACTGTATCTCATTTTATAACGCATACTTGTATTGTGCTACATTATCAAGCTATTCATATTAATATTGACAGTGGGTGAACCTGGAGCCAGCATCCCTCCCACAGAAGTATGTTCCTCAGAATGTTGTGAGACCCGAATTCATAAAAAAATATAAATCATGACATCTATATTGGTTATCGTTTGCAGCTAGGCGGGTGTCCGAACGTAAGTATATTGACAAGCACTTAATGCAATCTCTACAGGTTATTCCACACTTAATCTAGTACCCAGCAGGTGATAGCTAAGCATCTGTACTTTACTATTTATACTAAAGTAATCTACAACATTGTAATGACAAACCCATTTGATACCCGAATTTAGTCGTTTATATGAAGTACACTCACCACTAATGCCACGTGATTACAATTCGTAATTACCCAATAATGATCGGAATCAAATAACCTGTTACATTTGGCTCAATCAGTATTAAAATGGAATATTCGATACACCCGAAATCAGTACTAAAATGGAATATTTGATACACCGAGAAATCAGTACTAAGATGGAATATTTAATTCACCCCGAAATCAATATCAAAATGGAATATTTGACAACCCAGAAATCAGTATTAAAATGTAATATTTGATACATCCCGAAATCAGAATTAAAATGGAATATTTGATACACCCCGGAATCTGTATTAAAATTGAATATTTCACACACCACGAAACCAGAATGATAATGGAAAATCTAATACACTTCAAAATCTATATCAAAATGAAATATTTGATACACCCGGAAATCAGTAAAAAAAATGAACATCTAATACATCCTGAAATCAGTATTAAAATGGAATATTTGATACACCCCGAAATCTGTATTAAAATGGAATATCTCATACACCCCGAAATCAGAATTATAATGGACTATTTAATACACCTCAAAATCAATATCAAAATGAAATATTTTATACACCCCGAAATCAGTATTAAAATGGAATATCTAATACATCATGAAATCAGTATTAAAATGGAATATCTAATACATCATGAAACCAGTATTAAAATGGAATCATTTAAACACTACGAAATGCATACGCAGATATTGCTATTGAAGTCACGTTGCTCTCTGTGCAGACATTCTAATATATATATAAAGTTTCAATAATAAACTGAACAATTCCAGCACCATACGGAGAGACAAAAACATTTCGAGAAATTTACAAATTACAGGCCACTCGCGAGAATATGACTTTTAGTGATCATTTGAATGAAAAATTATTTGATCTTACACTATAACAAACAAATTTTCTTTTAATTCATACATTTATATCAAGGCCTCTGCCAAACCATTAAATTTGGTGTCGAGCATGACTTACATACTATTGAACTACATGCAACACATCTGGACGGGCGGACAATTTGCATACATGAACTGATAGCTTTATATGAGTAGGATCCAGTTAAGGATTCATGACGACTCACATGTTATATAAGGGACATATTTATAAACCCGTTGGATCATATAGATACAATGAATTCATATATATTTAATTTCATTAAGGGAGATAATTAAATTCATAACAACGAAATTTACGATTATATATATAGCTCAATTGATGTGCCATAACCCCTGATAAACAAAGCCGATACAACCCCAGTTCTTTCATCGTTTCGTTGCGTTCTGTGTTTCCGTGAGGTATTTCATCAGATACTATATGCTTTATGTATTCGATCTTATATTGTTAGAAAATATTTAATTTGCTACAATCATGTAAAACAAATCTCCCAGAAAACATAACATCATTAAATAGTTCACTGCAGTGATCGGTATTATACAAGAAACGTTAATGCCATTTTATCGCGAAGTCTGTCATATTGCTGCAAAACCATAGAACCAATATTGCATAAACGAATATGGTAAATTTATGATTTAATCTTGAATTATTTATATTGCATTACATTTGTCTGTGCGTTGAACCGATATCAGAAAATGCATTTCTCCACAAAAGTGTTATTTATAATGATAAAAAAGACATTGATTAAAAACAGAAATTGCATTGTATTTATAATAGAATATCTTATGTTTTATCTTTAGATATTTTGTTTGTCTGCAATTGTTTGAACGTTGTCAAATTTACTACTGACTGTACAATTGAAGTTTAATTTAAAGGGATTATATTGGCAAGTAACACAAGCACGCTGTTAATCCAGACTTTTCCTGTATGCAGTGTGCACGTAATAATGTTTATGTATTGACGTATAACCTTTATTCACTTGAAAGTTATCAAGTTAACAGTAATTGAATATTGGCCAAAACTTTAATACGTCCCTGCAATAAGGTATTGCGCAATGTTTACATTGAACTCTGTAAACTTCCCGAACAAAGCCTCGAAAACGAGATCGGGAACGAGGCTCACGATGTTATCCGATGATTGATCGGAAACCCGAAAGCGGTTCGTTGAAAATGGTGAATGTAAACAGAAACAAAAACGTGGCTTCAGAACCCGATGTTTGTAATAAAGAGGTTATGCAATTAGACAATTTAGAAGCGTTATCTCTAAGTTATAAGATTATCTTCATGCTGAGCGTGTGTATTTAGGACAGGAAATTGACGGTAATATGCCAATATAATCCCTTTAAATAAAGCACATGTTAAAACAAAGTAATATGTATATATACGATTTATGTATAATTGTCAATTGACATTTGAGTGTTAGTATTACAGTGATTGTTACAAATATGAGTGTGTATGTGTGTGTACTTGTGCGTGTGTATGTGCATCTACATATGCATATGTGTATGCATGTATATATGAATATCGAATACTCTGTTCAGTATAAATATCTCAGTTGAACTTGTGTGTGTATTGTTTATTTTTTTATTGTTTCGTAACCATTATAAATTACGTTTTGTGATGTCATATACCTACACCGCGTTTTTTGCATGGTGTGTACTTGTACTATTTGTTTTTTTGAAATATTGTTACGTTGTAAATCCTTGATTCAGAAAGGAAATAATAAGTATATACTATAACGGCATGGTGAACAACTTAATTGATGTACTATGACTATCTCATGTTTGTCTTTTTCAGAAGCATAATTTGGTTATGTTATTTGTGAATCTGACTATTCTGTCTTGATTTTATAAAAAGTGAAAAAAGTGAATACCTAATTTTGCACCTGTGCTTCAGTCATAAAATGAGAAGTTCAAGTATGGAAACCGTCTAACTTTCATCAATGGAATTTTTATAGAAATATCATGAATGTATTATTCCAATATTACAACACAGAGCTCTCATCAACAATATATTCGTTATTTTCTCGATTATGTAACCTTGGTTAGCGTATTCATAGCGCAAATGCACGAATACTATATGCTTCTATAACCCATGATATTTCCTTGCTGTTTTCCATTTCTAGACTGTATCAGTCATATAACGTTGGATATTTGTTTTGTTGTTGTTATAATTAAACAGAGATGTTTGAAATTATTTTTCATTTTAAGAATATTTGCATTACAAGATAGCAATAATACTTTCGAAATCTTTCGACAAATGATTTAAACCGCCATGTTATGAATTTTCACATTAAAATAATATAATAATAACAATACAGAAGAGAAATAATGCAAATGTTCGACAAATTTAAAGAGGAATTTTAAATTCTGGTCACCATCGCAGTCTTAACACAATATATTTTTTTCTGAAAGCTGTCGAGATAATAAAATTTGCATATGCAATCAGTTATTCTAAAAGATGTTCCTGTCATATTTTTTCTTCAAAATATGATTTTTTCCAAATTATAAAACTAAATTATCCACAATATGGATTAAGAAATATTGCCCTGAAACTCTCAATATATCAAATGAATGGCATTTTGTTTCGTTAAAAGATGTCTATATATCACATGCATGACGTCTTGTTTTGTTAAAAGATATCTATATATCACATGCATGACGTCTTGTTTTGTTAAAAGATGTCTATATATCACATGCATGGCGTCTTGTTTTGTTAGACATGTTAGATTTAATGATTTTTTTAAACAAATTAAAATGAAGCTACAACTACACTCAAGTATACATATACTACCTACGGTATAAGGTAACACTCAGGCATACATATATTATCTAGAGTATTAGGTAGTGCTCAGGCATACATATACTACTTACGGTATTTGGTAATTCTCAGGCATACATATATTACCTACGGTATTAGGTAGTGCTCAGGCATACATATACTACCTACGCTATTATAGTTGGCTAATGCATACATATACTACCTACAGTATTAGCGTGTGCTCAGTCATATACATGCTAATTACGTTATTATGTAGCGCTCAGGCATACATTTACCACCAACGTAATTAGTTAATGTTCAGGCATAAATATACTACCAACATAGTCAGGCAGAGCTCAGGCATAAATATACTACCTACGGTATTAGGTAGTGCTCAAGCATACATATAATACCTACGGTATTAGCGTGTGCCCAGGAATACATATAAAACCTACAGTATTTGCGGGGCGGTAGTCTAATGGATAGAGTGTTGGCCGCTCACGCCAGAGTTGCGGGTTCGATCCCCAGCCTGACCCGATGCCTCTCATAAAACAACACTCAGTCCTTGTTCTACCCAGGAAGCGGAGTCGAGAACAGTTCATATAAGCTCTGAGCTTTCATCGCAATCTAGCTATAATAAATTAATATAAACAAACCTATAGTATTTGGTAGCGAACATGCATACATATACTTCCTACGATATTAAGTTGTGCTCAGGCATATATATACTACCTACGCTTGTGCTCATACGTACATGTACTACCTACGTTATTAACGTGGGCCAAGGCATACATATACTACATACGGTATTAGCGTGTACTCATACATACATATACTACCTACGGTATTAGCGTGTGCTCATACATACATATACTACCTACGTTATTAACGTGCGCCAATGCATACATATACTACCTACAGTATTATTGTGTGCTGAAGCATACATGTACGACGTACGTTATTAACGTGGGCTCAGACATACGTATACTACCTACGGTATTAGCGTGGATTCAGGCATACGAGGGTTTATCTAGATATTCGTGGACAAATTTATTAAAATCCATATTCATGTAAGTACATCGCTATATTTTGCACAGCTTAAATATTGGTGCATTTGTCAATGATGTGCAGTATTTTAGTGCGTTTTTTATGTTAATAATAATGTTATGGTCTTCATAGCAACATACATACATGGTGCCGCAGCTCAAATATTTGAACAATTTGACAGATAAATATGTGAAAAATAAAAACGATTTCCCTGTAAAACTCGCGGTAAATCACATATTATTGATGACACGTCATCAATGTCTTCATTGGTAATTCTGGTAATTGTATGGCGCACAAGTGTTAAGAGTTTAACAAACTTACATAAAAAAGGCAAACTTGTTAATAAGCAAAACTTCCATCTGATACGAAGGTGAAACAACGAGTGGAAATATATGCTTTTGTCAAAATTAGCAAAACACTGATCAAGGCGATATATATGCTATGTAAAGCTTTGAGAAAGTTTTTTGTAATGTGTTTTGTAGTTTATAAAATGGCACAAATTGTACTGTTAGGAACAGGAAACAATAGTGGATGCTAACATGTGTGGTCGCCCTGTGTCAAAATCGCATCAACGTCATGTCAAAGTGGTAAAAGGTGCCTCAATAAGAATCGCCGTAATACAATTCATGAACTGTGCTGTGAACTAAGTACTGTTACGTTTACAATGCCCATGATAACTAAGAATGAATTACATGCAATTCCTTAGAGTGAACACAGGGTTCCTCGCTTGATAAAATGTATGAGCGGAGCGACCAGCAAGAGCAGTAAAATTACTTTTGAAATAGATTGACGTCGCGTCAACGTGCGTTAATCTGACCTGTGGCAGATAAGCGTACATGACATGTTTGAAATGCATGTAGCTATTTTATTTTAATATATATCTTCTTAACAGCTTGCGTACGGTTTGAAGTTATATTAGATATAATACATGTTAAACTCCAAATAAATCCGACAGGTCATCTTCATATTATGAGATTTGTCCACTAACTTCTGTATACCCTCGTACATATACTAGTACTACCTACGGTATTAGCGTGTGCTCAGCATACATATACTACCTACAGTATTAGTGTGATCTCAGGCATACATATACTACCTATGGTATAAGGTAGTACTCAGGCATATATATACTACCTATGGTATTAGGTAGTACTCAGGCAAATATATACTACTTACAATATTAGCGTAGTCTCAGACATACATATACTACCTATGGTATAAGGTAGTACTCAGGCATATATATACTACTACCTATTGTATTAGGTAGTACTCAGGCAAATATATACTACCTACAATATTAGCGTGGTCTCAAGCATACATATACTACCGATGGTATTAGATAGTACACAGGCATATATATACTACCTAGGGTATAAGTTGGTAGTACGCTGGTATATATATACTACCTGCGGTATTAGGTAGTACTCAGGCATATATATAATACCTATGGTATTAGGTAGTACTCAGGCAAGTATATACTACCTACGGTAAAAGCGTGATTTCAGGCATACATAAACGACCTATGGTATTAGGTAGTACTCAGGCATATATTTACTACCTATGGTATTAGGTAGTACTCAAGCATGTATATACTACCTACGGTATAAGCGTGATCTCAGGCATACATATACGACCTATGGTATTAGGTAGTACTCAGGCATATATTTACTACCTATAGTATTAGGTAGTACTCAGGCATATATATATACTACCTACGGTATTAGCGTGATCTCAGGCATACATATACGACCTATGGTATTAGCTAGTACTCAGGCAAATATATACTACCTATGGTATTAGGTAGTACTCAGGCATATATTTACTACCTATGGTATAAGGTAGTACTCATGCATATATATACTACCTATGATATTAGGTAGTACTCAGGCATATATTTACTACCTGCGGTATTAGCGTGGGCTCAGGCATACGTATACTACCTATGGTATCAGGTTGTACTCAGGCATATAATTAATACCTATTGTATTAGGTAGTACTCAGGCATATATATACTACCTGTGGTATTAAAATTAGCGTGGGCTCAGGCATACATATACTTCCTATGGTATCAGGTAGTACTCAGGGCATATAATTACTACCTTTTGTATTAGGTAGTACTCAGACATATATATACTATCTGCGGTATTAAAATTAGCGTGGGCTCAGGCATACATATACTACCTGCGGTATTAGCGTGGACTCAAGCATACATATACTGTCTACGCTATTAGCGTGTGCTCATACATATACATACTACCTGCGGTTTAAGCGGCAGCTCATACATACATAAACTACTTACGGGTTTTGCGTGGGTTCAGGCATACATATACTATATACGTATTAGCGTGTGCCCAGGCATACATATACTACCTACGTAGTTAACGTGTACTCAGGTATACATATACTATCTACGGTATAAGCGTGTGCTGAGCCATACATATACTACCTACGTTATTGGCGTGTACTCAGGTATACATATACTACCTACGGTATAAGCCTGTGCTGAGCCATACATATACTACCTACGTTATTGGCGTGTACTCAGGTATACATATACTTGCTATGTTATTAGCGTGGGCTCAGGCATGCAAATATTACCTACGTTACTAGCATGGGCTCAGGCATACAAATACTACCTACGTTATTAGCGTGAGCTCATACATATATGTACTACCTACGATATTAACGTGGGCCCAGGCATACATATTCTTCCAACGTTATTAGCGTGGGCTTAGGCATACAAATACTACATACGTTATCAGCGTGTGCTCATACATACATATACTAATACGTAATTAACTTGGGTAAAAGCATACATATACTACTTACGATATTAGCGTGTGCTCAGGCATACATGTACCACATACCTTATAAGCGTGGTCCTACAGTATTAGCTTGGACTCAGGCATACATATACTACCTACGGTATTAGCGTGTGCTTACGCATACATATACTACCCACGGTATTAGCGTATTCTTCTATAATAGTTGTCGTTTGAAAGGGGCAAATATCTTTTAATCAAATTCTGTTTCTGTGAAAATTAAAAAAATACATAACGCAAACATAGATTAAGAAAATATCTAATGACTGAGCGGAAAATGTGTGTCGTTTTTTGCTTTGTTAAAGGGCATTACTCTTGAAAATGGTTAAAAATAATTCTCATTTTCATGTTTACGTGTGACAAAAATGTCATACATATTTTTTTGTTATATTGTCAACGTGTTGTTTTGCATATATGATGGATAGTATTACAAACAAATATGAATGTGCATGTGTTTAAGAACATAACTTTATTTTCAAGACTAGCGTGACTTCACAAATTTTATTAAAAACTATATTTTTAGTTCGTAGGTGTAACATTTGATTTAATATATGAACGTTTATTAATTCCAATTTCAACATTAATCGCGAATACTTGGTGGATTTTTTTTCAATTTTGGGTTATACTAACTTTGTCATTGATGTTGATCATAAATTTAAATTGAATTAAAAATGGCTTCATATCAAATATGTAATATAACATTTATAAATAGTTATATTTTATTTGAGACAATGAAACAGATCGATTTTAAAATTTTGATTTTCTAGCTTATCTTCAATTGTAAATGATCAACCATACAACGACATTATACACTTGCATTCTCTAAAAAAGTAGATATTTTTAAGTTCATTTAATGTTTTTATATAAATCAATGTTAAAACCTTCCCAGATGTGCTAATGAAGTTTGAACACGATTGCCAGGGTTGCCACGATGTCTTGTTACCATATTAGTTTTACAAATGTTTTGTGTTTGATTCGTTTAATTAAATTGCGGTAATTATTACTGATGCGATGTCCTAACGTCTTTTATCTGAATTTCTAATGTTTTGCTAAAATATTCGATAAAAATAACTAACGTTTCAAAGATTACTTGGAAATGTCAGAAAGAACCGTTTCAGCTGCGAATACTGCTTTATACCAATTCGACTAACTTTAGCGTCTATAATATTAGCAGAAATCAATTGATTAAATATTGGATCATGTAAAATAACTTATTTATCAGTAATAATATTTAAATATAAGTGTGATTTGAATGCTTCGGTTACGTTAAGTCATATATTTTTCTATTTTCGAAACATGGATTGGAGTGGATTTCAAACAAGAACTCGAGTGATTCAACTGCTTAACAGAGATAACATATTGAAGACAAAGTGGATAGACTGCTGACCGATTACGCTATCTCGATCGCTGCCTCTCAATAACAACACTCAGTTCAAATCCTACACAGTAAGCGGACTCGGGAGCGGTTCATATAACCTTTCTTCGCAATCGAGTTAAGATGAATGAGTATATTACTTACCTCTATGCTGTCCTTGTATGGAGAAATAAAAGATTAAATCAAAAAAAAAAAAAAATAATAATAATTAAGAACCTTATATTCAGATACTCCTATAATCTCCAATAATTAGTGCATCTGACTTATAGAAGATGGTAAATGATCTATAGGCACGATATTATGTCTAGTGCATCTTAATAAATGGTAAGACATGTTTAAATTATTTGTTCATTATCGCAAAAATTGGGTTGAGCCACACGTTTGTCCAAAATTATGCCCGGCCATTGTGATTAATGTAAATTAGACTCGGTCATTGTGGAAAATGTAAATTAGACTCAGACATTGTTTTAAATGTAAATTAGACTCGGCCATTATGGTAAATGTTAATAAGACTCGGCCATTGTGGTTAATGTTAATTTTATACGGCCATCGTTTTAAATGTAAATAAAACCCGGCCAGTGTCGTAAATGTAAATTAGACTCGGCCAATGTGGTAATTGAGGTTAATGTTAATTAAACTCGGCCGTCGTTGTAAATGTAAATTAGTTTCCGCCCTTGTGGTCAATGTAAATTAGACTCGGCAATTTAGGTACATGTAAATTTGACTCCGCCATTGATGTAAATGTAAATTAGACTCGGCCATTGTGGTAAATGTAAATTAGACTCGGCCATCGTTGTAAATGTAAAATTAGAATTGGCCATCGTTGTAAATGTAAATTAAACTACGCCATTGTTGTAAATGTAGCTTAGACTCGGCCGTTGTGGTAAATGTAAATTACACACGGCCATCGTTGTAAATGTAAATTAGAATCGGACATCGTTGTAAATGTCAATTAAACTACGCCATTGTGGTAAATGTACCTTAGACTCGGCCATTGTGGTAAATGTAAATTAGACTCCTTTATTATGGTAAATGTAAATTAAACTCGGCCATTGTGGTTAATGTAAATAAGACTCGGGCATTGTGGTAAATGTATATTAGACTCGGCCATTGCTGTAAATGTAAATTAGACTCGGCCATTGTGATAAATGTAAATAACACTCGGCCATTGTGGTAAATGTAAATTAGACTCGGTCATCGTTGTAAATGTTAATTAGACTCGGTCATTGTGGGAAATATAAATAATTGGACTCGGCTAGTGTGTTAAATGTAAATTAGACCCGGCCAATTTGATAAATGTTAATCAAGCTCGGCCATTGTGGTAAATGTAAATTAGACTCGGCCAGTGTGGTAAATTTAAATCAGACTCGGCCAGTGTTGTGAATGTAAATTACACTCAGCTATTGTGATGAATGTAAATTAGACTCGGCTAGTGTGTTAAATGTAAATAAGACTCAGCTAATGTGGTAAATTAAAATTAGACTCGACCAGTGTGGTGAATGTAAGTTACACTCGGCCATTGTGGTAAATGTAAATTAGACTCGGCCAGTGTGTTAAATGTAAATTAGGCTCGGCCAGTGTGGTAAATGTAAAATAGACTCGGCCATTGTGGTGAATGTAAATTAGACTCGGTCATCGTTGTAAATGTTAATTAAACTCGGCCATTGTGTTAAATGTTAATTAGACTCGGCAAGTGTGCTAAATGTAAATTAGATTCGACCAATGTGGTAAATGTAAATTAGACTCGACCAGTGTGGTAAATGTAAACTAGACTCGACCAGTGTGGTGAATTTAAATTAGACTCGGCCAGTGTGTTGAATGTAAATAAGACTCGGCCAGTGTGGTAAATTTAAATTAGACTCGGCCAGTGTGGTGAATGTAAGCTACACTTGGCCATTGTGGTAAATGTAAATTAGACTCGGCCAGTATGTTAAATGTAAATTAGGCTCTGCCAATGTTGTAAATGTAAATTAGACTCGGCAAGTGTGGTATATTTTAATACGACTCGGCCTGTGTGGTGAATTAATATTACACTCGGTCATTGTGGTAAATGTAAATTAGACTCGGCAAGTGTGGTAAATATAAGTTAGACTCGGTCATCGTGGTAAATGTAAATTCGATTTGACCATTATTATAAATGTTAATTAGACTAGGCCAGTGTGGTAAATGTAAACTAGACTCGGCTAGCCAATACTTTTACTAAATTGTAACAATTGAAAAATATAACTAGATTGTTTGTTCCATTCGGTTTAAAACCAATTATTTTTTAAAATGGGTAAAAAAAATATCAAGTACGAATGTCTTAGGAATTTTAAATCTGCAAAATATATGACAAAAATGATATTTTATCGATGTAATGAAAATCTCTCAGCAAATAATGATGCTACAATACATCATTTCTGAAAAAAAAAACAACAACATTTTAATGCGTTCACATAATTGGTTGATAGATCTATTGAAAAACAATGAACACAGCATTAGGTATTCATTATCATATACTTCTGAAATAATTTTAATATTCTTTGTTTTTAATTCTCATTTATTGTTTCCTGTCTCGGCTTCGTTCAAAACATTAGCACACAATTCTTCACAACGTGATTTTTAAACAAGTTGAAAGAACTTGTTTCACAATCGAAATAAAATAAATAAGTTTAAACTAACAATGAGTTTTATCACCAGACCTCACAGCAAAAAAACAGTAAATACAATAGCCATGAAATCAGGAGTATTCTGCTTATTTTCTGCGTTAATTGGAAGAAGAGGTGACAATACAGAGTATTAAACTGAATCTCAGTGGCGAAATGTTCCTAAAATAGCCAATAATGAGTTGCCCGTGGTTATACTCCTGTTCCAATGCGTTTTGATAGTTTAAACATGGCATACCTGGCTTTAGAACTGCTTGGTTCGGTTGTTTACGTTGTATTCTTCAATTTGAGATCTGATTATTTGATATGCCAACTATGTTCTGACAAACAAGTTTTCCCTTATATCTCAAATGTTATAAACAAATTATGCAAACAGTTGTTGATTGTTGGTGTCAGTGTAGTACTCTACTGGATTGATGACAAAATTGCATGTTATGTATCAACCGGGAATATGTGACATTAATTATTATATACGCATTGGTTTGGCTTCATATTCACGCCAAACGAGTCAATGAGTTGTTCAATTTCGGTTTCCTGTTTTAGTTGTTGTAGTTCTTGTTGTTTTTAATGTGATTTAACGTTAATTTAAATACATTGCATGGCAGGTATAATGTGTATCGCATATTTCTTTTCTTCAAATATTATATAAAAAAAGAACGTCAACTAACGAATGTTAATGGAAAGGGTCCATGATTCGAACCAACGACCTCTCTTGTAACAGTTAAGTTGCTAGGGACAGCGCATTAGGCCATTTGGTTACGAAAGACACTTATTTCGGTTTTGTATTTACTTGTGTAACTTAAAATAGTGTCCTATATCTGTTCAAGGTGAGTATATATATATTAATATATATTAATTATATTACAAAGTTAATTTAAAATGAATTTTACACAATTACTCAATATCAAAATAGGTCATGATGACAGAGAAATCACGTATATATAAATGTATATTTTATAAAAGAAAATTTAATTTATTATTTGCAAGAAATCGATAAATAAATTGATTTCTCATGCAACCTATGATTAAATTGTTGTGTCATTGGTGTATTTTGGATTGAACAAACGCATCTTTAAATATAAGCAAGCTATTAGCAACCCACTGTAATACGTCTCTCACTTCCGATTCAAATTGGAAAGTTATCAGTTACTTACGGTGATATTATAGCTTGGGTACCGGTTAACCTGTAACGATCCAAGTACAGAATATTTATGTAAACTAATTGTATGTTAGCCTTCGATATCGTAAACGTGACGTTAAATATTTAAACAAACATACTTGCATATATAATAAACTATAACTTAAACTAAACATTTTTAATTGTTTTAACCTTTGCCCTAGAAAGTATCCGCATTCACTATAATGCAATGTTAAATTTAAAGAAGCTTTTCTTTTAAAGTGTGAATATTATTCCCAGAGATGTCGTGCTGTCTTGTTACCATATCCAGTTTTGTTTTCACAATAGTTTGCTTCAGATTCGTTTAATGAGCTTGCACGCAAGATTATTGATGTGATTTGACTTTTAACTGAAATCTTGAAATCTTGCAAAAATAATCAATTAAATAAACAACCTTTCAAATAAAAGGTTTTCTGTTAGCCGTCAAATTTAATAGTGTTAACAGTTTTTATATCATTTTGATCTAATTAAACTCCTATAATATCACTGACAATTATTTCTTGCATGCTGAAATATGTAAATGGTATAATATTAGTCTCCAATTATGAGGTATGGTCCCTTGAATATTACGTATCCTTATGGTTATACATGTCTCTATTCTTGCAAGATGTAAGAAAAGTTGACATGTAAACATGATGAAAAGAGATGGGAACATTGGAACAAGGCTGTATTATATCACTTACATGTTTAATATCTCATAATGGTTATATAATACATAGGTTGATAAGTTAAATACCTAAATATTCAGTTGTCCGATAGTACTACACGTAAGTGTTTTACACCAAATATATCTTTCAAACTTAAATTTCAAACAAATTCATTTCTTAGAGCCACAATCAAAAGCATGTTTGAAGGTTTTCTTATTTATATCATAATTCGAACCTGTTTACAGAATATGCGTGTAAAAAAGTATTCGATTAGCATTTAATCATTGTACTATTGTGCCAATGACATATGCCCCAGAGACAATGTCTACTAATTATGGTTTTATACTAGACTATCCCGTTGCGTTTATAATTTGAGACATCTATCAGCCATAGCATTGTTTTTGTTTTCATTTCAGATTTATACAAAACATAACATTATCGCGTCGCCATATCTATTTTTCATTACTTAAACCATGGGACTTGGAGCTTTTTTCTTTTTGATATAAGTTCCAATCATGTTCAAGTATATGTAAGGGAATTGTTGAAGCACTATTTATAGAATGCAATAGTTTCAGTTATATACATCCTTAAATTTTGTCGTTATAACCCTTCCACTCTTTGCTTATTTTTCTTGTATCATTCGGATATTCATTAAATGTAAGTACATGTATAGCATTGTTAATGACAATTAAAGAAACTTACTGTTTCGTTAATTCCTACCTTGCAATTATAGCAAACTATAGATAACACTGAAGAAGAAGAATATTTTATTAACTTAAACTACTACAGTTTCTCGTTACAAAAACATATATATATATATATATAACATATTCACATGCCAGTTATCAGAATATAAATAACATATATAATATTATTTCAGATTGTATATTTTTGTATGTTATTAGATGTATTAACATATTTTATTGATATAGATTCCATTTGTGCTTGGTGTTTATTTCATGTGCTTGGATTAATCATCTATACTTAAGAGTAAATATGTGAAAAAAACTTTGTTATGTGTTATATAAGATAATACAAGTACCTTTAAACTAGTTTATTTGATAACATATTGGTAGTAACGATAAGTTCAATATCTACGCAATAGATCATAGGGATAGCAACATGCCTGTCAAATAGTATAATGCAGTTTTTTCTATTCCTTTGATATTCTATTTTATCACGAACACGTACACCACATTTAAAGTAATACGTATATCGAAGGCTTGGGTATAAAATCAAATGTATGAAATTGAATTCTCCGAAAGCATTTGCTTATCCTTCATTGTGAATTGTAAATATTGCATTTAATCATTTTTATTCATTGTCTAGGCTATACTTCATGACATTGTCTAGGCTATGCTTCATGACATTAACGCATTTTGCTTCAAGACAATAGAACGCATCGTTAAACGTCACACCACAAACAATACAGACAATAACCACTCTATCAGGAGAATTATTCTCATAGAAATGTCATTTTCCACATTAATTGGACGCTAAAGTGACAATAAGAACGCTTTCAATTGAATCAGCGACAAAAATATTCCAGAAATTTTCAAATAATGTGGTGTTGGTGATTGAATTGTAAATAAATAATGTTGCAAAATGTACTGTTTCAGTAGACAGTGCGTACAAAGTTATATTCATTTACGAATTTATTTTCTGTACATTCAATCTTAATTTCATATGATCTTTCATAGCTGGTTTACACTAGTATTAAACTGTTTGCTCTTTACTCCATTTGGTTTGTCCTGTATTATTTGAGATGCCTACAATGTTTCGGCAGACGACTTATCTCTACGGAGTTAAAATAAATTGATATAAACACTTTCTGCAAACTGTTTGTTGAATCTAACTGTCAATGTTCCCTACTGGTGTGATAAACTTACCACATGCCTCATCAAAGTCAAGAGAAACGTATTTTATCCAATGGTGTTATTATTCCAGCTCTTTTAGGAATAAAGAGGTTATTCTATGTCGCTAACAATAAACAGTTTCTTAAACCGGTAATAGGGATCATAAATTGTTTTTTATTATTGTTTTAGCGTTTTTGCTTTCAAACCTTCCAAGTAATTATTTTATCCGACATTACTGAAGAACACCAATGAAAACGAAAGCTGTTTAATTTTACAGCATTATCTTAACGATATTCTCGAAAAACTGTTCATAACACAAGATTAAAATTAGAAACGGAAACCCTTAAAAGCGTATAACTACTGACCTTTTATGCAAATAGAAACACTACCCCGTTTAGAAGATCATTACAACATTGTCATAAAATATAATTATTGCATGGCTTGGAAAAACACATTGATTTTAATATCAGGTTATAAAATGTTAACGAAATATTAAATAAATTTTGTTTTACAAAGTCTTTACTATTGTTTTATCATCAATTTGTATGTTCGTAGTGAGTATGCTATTATTTCATATTATATTGGAGTCATATAAAATATTTCAATATCTAACTTTTCTTTAAGTTCAAGTATACAAATTGAATTTGAGTTTCTTTTTGCGAAAATGCATATACACTTGTTTCATTTGACGCGTTGTTTATATAGACTGACTATTTCTACGCCATCGTTACATGTCAAAGGCTAGCTTGAAACTTCTTGTATGTTGCAATATTACTCAAGAATAATAAACGCAAACACAACGTTATCACACAGTAGTTTTACAATTATGTTTCCTATTGCGTTTCGTAAGCTACGACTTCAAGTAGACGAGTAGCGCCTGTTAAAATAATTGCATCTGCATTTGTAGTCTTGTTCAATTTAATTTTCAAAAATTTGTTAACAGAATGTATTATACTGTATGGCATTACGGCGATGAGTTATGAAACAAAATAAATTAAATTTTCATTCCTTAGTACTGTATAATTTTTTAAAGTTTCAAATTACTATTTTCGATGCTGCTTCGTCTCTTTTCAGAAATGTAATTATTGCGAGATCACTGTACAAGATGACAGAAAGACAGACAGACAGACAGACAGACAGACAGACAGACAGACAGACAGACAGACAGACAGACAGACAGACAGAATATACAACATCTAAATCTCATGGCAAGTAAAAATGCTATTAAATTAGATATTCTTCTAAATTTCCGAATAGATTGTGTTCATTGCTTTAGTGTTTTAATGTCATACTTCATTTTTCGTTAAACAAAACAATGCATAAATATTTTCCTAAAATTAATGTTTTTCTTGTTGATCGCGACAATAATTATTTACTTAAGAAAGCAGACAGAATATATATGACCAATATTAGAATTGTCATTCTAAGGAAACATTCATAACAACAACGGAATCACTGAGAATCAAATAAAAATGGCTTCGACTGTCACTACAATTTAAGGGAATTCGCAACACTGTTATCTTATTCAATATATTCAAAGGTAAAACTCAACATTAGTTATATACAGCGTTGAATATTCATAGATAAAATAAACGAATGTACTTTATACTTAGTTATATGTAACCAGCCTTGCACTTATGGCATGTCCGTCTTCTCTTGTTATAATAACGGTTAATGGCTGCGATGCACCAATTGAGCTCATGGCACACTGACGTATCAAAACTATTTTCAATTTATTAACAAAGCACGCAAGAACAGCTTGATAGTAACTAAGTTTTCGATTAATGTGAGGGTATCTTGTCGAATGTAATAATTGTCATACAATATTTTTCTACGATTTCTATCTTCATGCATAAAATAACAAAAAAAAAACTCATTTCAAAACATTGTTAACGAGTTATCTTTCAATGATTTCCTGTTTAGCATATTTAGTACTGTATATATGATGCACTCTCATTAATTCTGATATTACAAGCTCAGTCTGACTGCAAACCGAGAGAATGTAATACCGAAAACATTCAACGTCTATGTAGTATTTGTTCATTTTTTTTCCTACATGCATGTGTCTCAAACATCCGCATTTTTTGGTAAACTAGTACGTGACTTATATAGAAAAAGTGTGGATAGTACTAGTGAACCTATTTGCGTATATCAAGCACGATGAATACGTGCGCTGAACGCTTTTTTATTACTGAGATACTGTTAAAAGTAAAAAACCCTATACGAACATATATATATATCATCTTTTTCATTGCCATGTTATAAAAACAAATGCTGAACTAAAATATCAACAAATTGACAGATGCAGTATATATGCTAACAACAGAGAGATGTTAATTGGTAAAAGTAGTTACAGCTTCAATTTGAAATAGTACATTCAATTATAACAAGATAGATAGTTACATTCATATACTTAATTTAAAGTTGTTCTCAATATTTTCAAATAACAACCAAAAGCTGATAATCAATTAAACAATAGCACGGTCCCGTAAAACAAACGTCCTGGGAGATTCATTTCAAGCTTCCATGTTTATTATATTTATTTGATATTTAACGTTTGTCAAAATTATAACAGAATGGTAAAGACATATATTATACTTTCCTTATCGATCAGCCTCATTCAAAGAAGACGAAATATTTCCCTGTCTTATCAACAACAAATGCAGATTAACTTTAATATATATGAAATATTGTATGAGTTGCAGAGAAAAGGCATCACGGCTAAGGTTGTTGATATATACTAGTTGGTTGTTTTAGTGTTTTAGTGTTATTTGTGTTTATATTAGTTTGTTGATTCATGATATACACACAAAGTTGAGAAAACATGAATAATTGCGTTGTTCAAAAGCAAATGCTGTCGTTGATCACTTTCTGAGTAGTATCTCTAGTCTCCTTAGCTCATTCAAAATATATTCATTATTATTACTATAATTATTTGTTTTATTAGTTACGTTATTTCCATTATTATTAAGATTATAGTATTATTGTTATCATTATCATTAAGATTATATTATTATTATTATTATAATTATTATTATTATCATTATTATTATGATTATAGTATTATTATTATTATTATTCATATTAGTAGCAGTATAAGTATTATTAGTATTAATGCTTTTATTATCTATTTCTTTTTATTAATATCATCATTATTAACATTTTCATATTGTATCATACAGCTTATAAGACATATGTTGTAGTATATATTAACCATTGTCCCGATTCAAATACCAGAGTTAAGTAGAATATGTAAATTCCAATGAATCTGTGTAAAACCAGATGCATAGTCAATTTATATTATGTAGTCTACTAGTTACAATGAAAAGTGAAATAATGCAGGCTGTATCATATTTTATTTCTTTATTGACGGATAAGTAAAACGAAGTATTATTCTTTATAGAATGCTTGAATAAACCATGCAGTGCGTTTGTTAACGAAAATGTCCCTTCATATTTCATACAAGCTATGTTGTGTACACAACAGTTAAATGTACACAGATGAGTCTCCGTATACCAATTTACTTTCCAATTGTGGAGAGCTTAGCTTGAACAAATTAATCTCCATTGTATAAATGCATTGCGGATCATTCGATGACGGCACTCATTCTACAAAGTAAGCATTTCTCAGACAAACAAAATGCTATTACATGCTTACGACACAGTGGTTTCACCCTACAGCAGTATAACTGGCGAGGTGTTATGTGTTTGTATACAACACACTTCAATATAAAAATCAATATCAAAGGGAAGAACTGGATAGTATTTTGAATCGAGAAACAGTTATATTTCAGTTCTTATTTCAATTTCTCATGACATGGCGTCTCTTAGAGACGTAAACTTCTGTGTAATCACAAATGCCTGAGTTGTCATCTTTTTAAATTGTTTTCAAAATAATTAGCATAACTATAATAATTGATATTGTAAATGATTACATTGTTTAATTTTCATTTGATAAAAATAATAACGTAGTAAACAATAATTAAATCATACAATTATGTAATATTTTGAGAAAACAGCATTTACAAAACATGTCGTGAATAGTGTCCATGAATGTGATGAATGTACTTGTTTAAAACTACTTATTTTTAACGACAATATATAGTTTCAAATTTCCAAAATTAAAATATTTTGGGGAAATAATTAGGTTAACGCATTTATTGTCTAATTTTGAATGTTGTTCAATTATACCAAGCATTTATAGTCATTTTTGCATTTGTGTTTCAGTTTCAAATAAGTTATTAACTGCCATAATGATATTAAACCAATTGTTAGCTCCACATCGTACTATATAGTAAGGCGTTGTATACAGTCACTATAAGAACAAAGAGTCCCAGGTTATGATGATGCAGTCTTAACTATATTAAAGAATATGCATGCATCCGGCATTGTGAACGTTTACTGCTATGATCGTCCTGTATTGTAGGTGAATTGATTTGTTCAAAGGACATAGCCACCATATCAGCATAAACACAATTAATACAATTATAAAAACTTATTATAATAATAGGAACAGTACAAACATACAGACAAATAACAACATAGTTAGCCGCTTTGGAAAGTATTAGAAGCTTAAACCTGATTTACTGGTGGAACTGACCTAGTTCTTCCTTTAGGCCAATGTATCCCAGAATATAGCATAGTTAATGGTACACGTAGATTTACACAATGCTCTACGTTAACAATGTGAACATCCATAGCTTATAATCGTAATTAATACACAATTATTAAACACATTTGGAACATAATATTCCATCTATATTAAATAAATAGTGACCAGAACGATATCATATGTTTTTGATATAACAAAAGTAAAACAACACTGTAGCACCATGTATTAATGTGGTGATTAAATAATAACAAGGCAAATTAAGTTTCTACATTTTAGTATCGTTTTTCAAATAATGCATGATCGTATAGTGGTTATTTAAGCTCAGCTCTTAAGTCTACATAGTTCCACAATCCTAACTTTCTCAGATCGCCACTCTCAAATATAAACTCTTAAACTAACTACCAACTACTAACTCTTTTAATTCTTTCCTAATTCTAATTCTTTCTTCCATTGTAGTGCGTAACAGGTACTTTTATATCTCGTCTCAGAGTTACAGGACGAATCATGGTAGCTCTACAGCGATCTAGCCTTTACTATCTAGTTTGGTTATTCGCCGGGCGGCTTAACTTATGATTGGCAGTTAGCTGTTAACAGGTTTTTGGTTAGGTCGCATGAGCGACCGAACCCTTTATAAGGGCGAGTTAAGAAATTGACTCTGGGCGCTGCCATATTAAAACGTCATGACCACGTGTTAAAAACACGGCATTCGCCACATGGAGGTCGCCATTGTTTTTCTAAACAGTGCATCATGGGAATGTTCAAACCGTTATTGATATATAAACCTAGTCATGTCCCAACTACTTTCCGACTAAGGGGGAAACTCAAATGCGGTGTGTGTAATAATTGATTGCGACATTTTAATGCACTAATTTAGATCACTATGAATTGTTCTTTGCATATTTAATCAGGAAAAAAGGATAATACCTTAAATAAAGGAATTTTCTATAATTCCTTTTTTAAATGAGGTCTTGAAATTTATTTTTTTTGACAATTTATCGCCGTTTCTGACTGATTCCTACCGAGTTAATGTAATAATTTTCAAAAAACGATGTACATGTATTTACTCAATTATCATAATATGCTGAACCCATAACAATGAAAATAAAAACAGAATTAAACAGCTACATGTGTTTGCTTTAAATATAGTTTACCGGTGTGACATATTTTCAGCACGTCGTCAGAATCAGATAAATCGACAAATGTACAAGTTTTGGAATAACAGTAATTTTTAACTGTTTTTTTTTTTCAATATAATATATCCACAAATTAATTCAAAATATGGATACGAATTATTTTAAAATATTTTATTATCACGGTAGTAAATGGTATAGAACATAGCAGTAAGTACGTTAGACATATTATTTTAGATATGCAAATGGCATTACATTATGATTGAGATCAGTACATTAAAACACCAAAGTTACTATCAGGCACACTTGCATCCGGGAATTCGCTGTGTCAGCCGGAACCTTGTCGGGATTTGGTATCACCCGTGTATTTAGTACCATGTACAAGGAACCAAACTTACACATTCATTCACTTTAATTGTCTAATCGTTTATAAGACCTAACCATTGGATGCTTTTAAAAGCAGCCAACTTGTTTGCTTTATCCATAGAGTTACACTGGATCAACTTTTCGGTGGTTATATGAAGCATAACACCTGGAGTGTTACACAATATTCAAAACGCTTTATTACAGACAGAACGGATTCAGCTGTAACGCTGAAAATATCGAAACGGCATTAACGTTTATAACAACGTTAAACAGAAACGACCCATAGTGTATGAAAATTTGAAAACAAAAAAACCAAATATGTTATTGACAGGGGCGTCCTGTAGACTGTAAATATAACGAAATCACCATCACGAGTTCAGCTGTGACGCTGCGAATCTTGAAGCAGCTTTAAGTTTTTTGTATCTAAAATGCATCACTGCATTTAACACAAACGAGCCATCTTAAAGCCCCAACATCCGATCAGACTATCGGATGTAAATGAGTTACTCTACATGGAGTGTTTTATCAACTGGGAGTGTATAATATGGTGTAAAAATAGAACAGTAATAATAGCAGACAGCAAAATGTTTGTAAAACAATGCAGAAGGTTTACATTGTAACTGATACTGGAATGTTGACTCTGGGGTCAATATCACATCCCACTTTAGCATTAGGGACTTCAGGGTCTTTAATTTATCATTATCATGTAATTACTGTTTTTATCAACACTATTAAGTGTTTAGATAATGTTGTTGATTGATATCAAAGTAATATTGTATATGAACATAAGTGTCTATCTATTTTAAAACACAATTCAAGCATTATTATCAGTCTAACAGACATGTCCAAAATCCCTATATTCAAGTTGGTTCAACCCATTATGAATCATTTAGTACATTTTGGAGGGAAACTAAAAAAATACATAGTTATAAATATTAAGAATATTACATGTTATGTGCTGAGATTTGAGTCACTTTTGGTGACGGAAAATCAGAACTTGCAATAATGCATACTGGGATTTTATATAAATACTGGGACGCTATTAAGAAAAAAAGTAATAATTAACACTGTGTTGAATATATCAGGAATTAGACTTGAACTAATGTTGATGCGATTAAAAATTGCAAAAGGTGTCTTTCTACATCACAATACCTCAAATCATAACTTGGATACAAAGTGGTATGATAGGGACTCTGCTAATAATAAATTAATGTTGGTGTTTAATCATACATGTGTATCAACTGTAAATTATAAATTGTGGTGGTTATGAACAATGTCAAGGCCGTGCATTTCAAAAACAAAATAAAAAGGGAAAAATTAATCAAAATTGGTTCCTGTCATAACAATGTAATACATGGATGGAGAGAAAACACTTCAACGTCATTAAAACAGAAATCGTGATGGATAAATCAGTTGTAATTGAGAATTTACGGAAAATTAAGAAAAAATTCAAAAATTGTTTGTTTTTTTTGATTTGGTAATTTTTAAGTTACTTTCAAAAGCTTTCATTTGACAAAAGCCTTATATTTATAAATATATTCGTTATATTCCTAATGAAAACACTATGTTTAGTTTGAATCTAAAACTATCATTTCTGTTTGATGAGATAAAATACACATGTCAAATGATTCATTCACGTGGCACCATGAATTGGACCTTTCTATTAATAAAGAAGAGAAAAATTATATAATTCCATTAAATATGAAGATATAAATACTGTTGGTGATTCAAAAAAGGATAATATAAGAAACCATTTAAAAGTTTGGTAAGTCTTGCATGATTTGTAGTTTGTATTTAACTAGTTTATCTTAAATATAACCATGTAAGCTACAGCATGCCAGTTTGTTTACAAACATTGGTCACATGACAAATATTGACTAGTTTTCTCCTCCCCCAAAATTCATCAGTTGAAAGCAATAAGTAATAAATTATTGCAGATTGTAATCTGAAAATTTCAGGAACTGTGCGTTCGTTATATTAAGACTATGTTATATGACAAATTTCAATTTTTTCAATCCAGGAATTTATTTTAGATTTGAAAATTAATCTCCCAGATCTGAATGCCGTTTGAAAAACAAGGGAAAACACTCCCACCGCCATTACCTCCCTTTTATACCCAGGTTGAGTCTTTAAGAATAGATATTTTTGTTCAGTGATTTTGAAAACCGTTTACATGTCATCATGAATTTTTTATTGATTATTTTTTTTTAAAATTAAATTAAGTCAATAAAACTGTTATATGTGTAATCTATACACTAAAAGACAATATTCTATTTTATGTTTTGAAGGTTATGAACCTTAAACAAAATGCAATTAATAATTTGATCAACTCCAAATTCATTATTGCCCAAGTAATTGAAAGACAGTCGCTCAACGCTCCAAGAAGCATATGTTTATCATGTTCTTTGACGTCGATGACGTAATCCGGAGTCACTCTGTTCGACAAGGACAGACAGTTTACTTTCGTGACTATCCTAAGGTAATGTTTTGTTTCTGCCTTTAATACTGTACAAACAGTATTACATAGAATTTCAATAAACATATACCTTCTATACATTTTTAGTAATTATTTCTCAGTTTCATATCCCCAGCCGTGGCTTCATTATAGCGATTAGCAAGAAGCGTGCAGATAAACTACCGGCAGTGATTTTGCACAATAATAATGCACTGTCTGCAACTCTATACATCATCACCTATCTGTTTAATGAAGTACTTGCACCCACTCTTAAAGCCCGGATGTGGCGTCGTGTGACTTTTTTCTGTTTGCGACACTGAAGAGTGAACTGCAAAGAAACAATTTGATGATCTTGTGTAGCTGTCGCGCGCAGTTCAGTGCTTTTTCTCATTAATTCTACATGACTTCCTTTTACAGGAAATATATTGATTCTTACATGCAAGTAGACATATGTAGAAAGTGTATTTAGTTGATTGCGAGTACTAATATGTAGGTGGACATATGTAGAAAGTGTATTTAGTTGATGGCGAGTACTAACATGTAGGTGGACATATGTAGAAAGTGTATTTAGTTTATGGCGAGTACTAACATGTAGGTGGACAGATGTAGAAAGTGTATTTAGTTTATGGCGAGTACAAACATGTAGGTGGACAGATATAGAAAGTGTATTAAGTTTATGGCGAGAACAAACAAGTAGGTCGACATATGTAGGAAGTGTTTTTAGTTCATGGCGAGTAGTTACATGTAGGTGGACATATGTAGAAAGTGTATTTAGTTTATTGCGAGTACTAACATGTTGGTGGACATATGTAGAAAGTGTATTTAATTATGGCGTTTACTAAAATGTTGTTGGACAGATGTAGAAAGCGATTTAGTTCATGGCGAGTACTAACATGTAGGTGGACATTTGTAGAAAGAGAATTTAGTTGATGGCGAGTACTTACATGTAGGTGGACAGATGTAGAAAGTGTATTTAGTTTATGGCGAGTACTTACATGTAGGTGGTCATATGTAGAAAGTTTATTTAGTTTATGGCGACTACTAACATGTTGCTGGACAGATGTAGAAAGTGTATTTAGTTTATGGCGAGTACTCACATGTAGGTGGAGATATGTAGTTAAGTTTTTAGTTTATGGCAAGTACTTACATGTTGTTGGACACATGTATAAAGTGTATTTAGTTAATGGCGAGAACTTACATTTAGATGGACATATGTAGAAAGTGTGTTTAGTTTATGGCGAGTACTAACATGTTGGTGGACATATGTAGAAAGTGTATTTAGTTTATGGCGTGTACTTACATATTGGTTGACAGATGTAGAAAGTATATTTAATTGATGGCGAGTACTAACATGTAGGTGGATATATGCAGAAAGTGTATTTAGGTCATGGCGAGTACTTACATTTAAGTGGACATATGTAGAAAGTGTATTTAGTTGATGGCAAGTACTAACATGTAGGTGGACAGATTTAGAAAGTGTATTTAGCTTATGGCAAGTACTAACATGTAGGTGGACATATGTAGAAAGTGTATTTAGTTGATGGCAAGTACTAACATGTAGGTGGACAGATGTAGAAAGTGTATTTAGTTTATGGCGAGTACTAACATGTAGGTCGACATATGTAGAAAGTATATTTAATTGATGGCAAGTACTAACATGTAGGTGGACAGATTTAAAAAGTGTATTTAGTTGAAGGGCGAGTACTAACATGTAGGTGGACAGATGTAGAAAGTGTATTTAGTTTATGGCGAGTACTAACATGTAGGTGGACATATGTAGAAAGTGTATTTAGTTTATGGCGAGTACTAACATGTAGGTGGACAAGGTGGACATATATAGAATGTGTATTTAGTTGATGGCGAGTACTAAATTGAAAGTGGACGTATGCAGAATGTGTACTTATGTTATTGCGAGTACTTACATTTACGTGAACATATGTTAAAAAGTGTTTTTAGTTGATTGCGAGTACTAACATGTATGTAAAGAGATGTAGAATGTGTATTTAGTTTATGGCGAGTACTAACATGTAGGTGGACAGATGCAGAAAGAGTTTTTAGTTTATGGCAAGTACTTACATGTTGTTGGACATATGTATAAAGTGTATTAAGTATTTGGCGAGAACTTACATTTAGTTGGAAATATGTAGAATGTGTTCTTAGTTTATGGCGAGTACTAACATATAGGTGGACATATATAGAAAGTGTTTTTAGTTTATGGCAAGTACTTACATGTTGTTGGACATATGTATAAAGTGTATTAAGTATATGGCGAGAACTTACATTTAGTGGGACATATGTAGAATGTGTACTTAGTTTATGGCGAGTACTAACATATAGGTGGACATATCTAGAAAGTGTGTTTAATTGATGGCAAGTAATTACATGTAGGTGGACATATGTAGAAAGTGTGTTTAGGTCATGGCGTGTACTAACATATTGGTGGACAGATGTAGAAAGTGTATTTAATTGATGGCGAGTAATTACATGTAGGTGGACATATGCAGAAAGTGTATTTAGTTGATGGCGAGTACTTACATTTAGGTGGACATATGTAGAAAGTGTATTTAGTTGATGGCGAGTACTAACATGTAGGTGGACAGATTTAGAAAGTGTATTTAGTTGATGGCGAGTACTAACATGTAGGTGGACAGATGTTTAATGTGTATTTAGTTTATGGCGAGTACTAACATGTAGGTGGACAGATGTTTAATGTGTATTTAGTTTATGGCGAGTACTAACATGTAGGTGGACAAGGTGGACATATATAGAATGTGTATTTAGTTTATGGCGAGTACTAAATTGTATGTGGACATATTTAAAAGTGTACTTAGTTAATGGCAAGTACATTAACTAAGGTGGACATATGTAGAAAGTGTATTTAGTTGATGGCGAGTACTAATATGTTGGTGGACAGATGTAGAAAGTGTATTTAGTTGATGGCGAGTACTAAATTGTAGGTTGACATATGTAGAAAGTGTACTTAGTTTATGACGAGTACTTATATTTAGGTGGACATATGCAGAAAGTGTATTTAATTTATAGAGAGTACTTTGAGAAAGACTAACATATCAATTACAGTTAATTATGTCACTTATGATTATAAACCGTTTAAGTCGTGTTAGCGCCATTATGACGTTGAGTTAAGCGATAGTGACGTTACGTTAAACTTTGTGATAATATCAAAGTTATGCTTAGACATAAGCAGGTGTCCGGGCATTTTAAAATACCTTCGTATAACTTCAAATATATTGTATAAGCTGATCATATCAATGTCGGAACTATGAACGAATCTATTTATTAAGCAAATTGTTCACAAAAGAAATTGACTATCCACGATAAATCGCTTGTTATACAGTGTGGGGTCCTTCCGTGGCCGAGTGATTTATGGCGCCGTCTCCTTTCACCGTTAAGTTAGTAGGTTTGAGTCCCGCTCACTCCAAAAACCTTATGTATGAAAGTTTGTCAGTAAATTTCGGAAGGATGTTGGTTCCATTTGTATGCATTCTGAGGTCTAAAACTGGATATGCCATATATAACATGAAATTACCGAAAATAATGAAAGCCCATTCAAACATAAAATTTGCAAGTGTCATTTGGACTTATTGAAACAAACCAAACTGTAGGTATAACAGTAGACAATGTGAAGAAGAATTCAGTCCAACGGATGATAATCTGGATGTTCTTTAAATTGTGTAACATTGTATTGGGAAAAAATCAGAATATATCACAAAATAACCATTCGGAATAATGTTTATTTTTAGTTAATACTAATTTATTTTTGCTCGAATAGCTCAGAGCTTATTTGTACCGCTCGCGAGTCCACTTCCTGGATAGAATCAGTACTGAGTGTTGTTATGTGAGAGACATTGTAAATGTGTATTCTTTTAGATATGTCCAAAATCGGTAGCTTATACCTGTTAGTATATGACAGATAAAGTGTTTAAATTATTTCAAATGCGACATTCCGACACTTTAGTTTATCAGTTTAGGTATAGACATCCCTATTTTATAATGGACGTTTCACATACTTCTAGTATTTGTCTGCGTTTTTTTGTGTTTTACAGAGTTAAGGACTGTGTGTCTGGTAACACATTGTTCCAGCATACATTGTTCAGTCAGTGGTGTGACAAAAAAGGTAAATGTGTAAAACAAGACGGTTTTAAACTTCTCAATTGACACTAGAACTGAGCAGCTAATGGTATATCCTTTCTTTAAATATATTGTGGAGCTGACAGACAGGCAGGTAGGCAGGCGACAGACAGACAGACAGACAGACAGACAGACAGACAGACAGACAGACAGACAGACAGACAGACAGACAGACAGACAGAAGCACTGGATAGTATTACAAAACTGAAATGATTTAAAACTTACAATTATACGTGTATTCGTATTTTGGTATAGGAATGTGTCATCTTTCCTAAGATAATATTGTGTTTAAACTCTTAAACTTATCCACTAATGATAGAACCGAAATAAAATGTGTTTTTTTTTTTGCATAAGTTTACATGTTCATGTAATGTACACAAAAAATATTTTTTGATTTATCATTCACTGTCATGATATTTGCTATAGTCACAATGGTTATTATATGCAATAATGATATCAATATGCCTAGTGTGTGACAGGCGGCTGAATTTTGATAGTGTAACAGTGCATGTAACAATAACCAGCATTTCCGCTTGTTATTCAGTTCTCTCATATACATTTTTACCTATTGTCTATCAACTGTATAACAACACGTGAAACTCAAACGGAATTGACGTCGATAACAATTTTCTTTGTTGTAGTTTTTTTCATTTATTTTATAATTGTGTTTACCGCTATTTTCAACACGTTTTATGCAATACCTTATCCAGTTTTGCTAATGGAAAAAATATATCTCATAATAAAGTAGGACAACCATCGCAATTGATTGGCAAACTTTCTCTACGAGCTAAACGACGAGAGGTTAGTGATTTGATGAGAGGTTAGTGATTTGATGAGAGGTTAGCGATTGATGAGGTTAGTGATTTAATGAGAGATTAGTGATTTGATGAGTTATTTCCTTGTTGAAGACTATTGCTTGCCTACCAGTTTAATTTTTCCTATCAGAAATTAGAGTCTATCGTTTGCTGCTGATTTTCACTGTAAGTGTAATTAAGGCAATATGAAGTATGTTACCTCAGGTATAAAACACTTTCCGTCTTATCTGCTGATTATATTCAAATTATGGTGCCAGATATGAATTTGTGCGCTCGCAGTACATGGATTTGATACTAATGAAAGTTAATCTTTCCTTCAAAAGCTATACAAACGTAATAAGAAAACAAAGTGTAATTCCTTTATTTTGTAATATTTGGTCACGGAAGCGTTTGATCACGTTTCATCAAAATCATAAAATGTGTATTAAATATATTGGTTTACAATTTTAACAACACAAATAAACGTCTGTTCTTCACAATTATAACTACTGTCCATCACGTTTCCTTTAGTATCATTGTCTGCACATTACGTCGTCGATCGTAATGGCTACTTCAGTATACTAAATATCGAGAAAACGTTTTCCCTTTGATTTTGAATGAACGAGTGGATTGACGCTATTTTCAACGTATTTCAGGTTACATATCGCATATCCAGTTTTATATTATGTAAGACTATCTAAGAATGAACTTAAATAGGACCACTTTCCTTTCCCAAGTAACTGGCAGACGTTTAAACATTGGAGCAAGCGGGACTCAAACCACGACCTTAGTGGTGATAAGTAAGTGATCTTGAGATCGCGTCTTAGACCCCTCGGCCACAGAGGACCTGTGCATTTTTTATGGATTTATAAACAAGTAAGCCAGCATTTTAAAACCAACACGTGTAACTACAAACAAGTAAGGAATTATTGTTTCGATGTGATTAAAACTAAGAAATAATTTGCTTAGTTTGGTGTGAATATCGGTGATCATGTTACTAATGTGTATTGAAACTGGTCCTGATCAAACTGTACCGTGTTGGTACGTCATCACTTTAGCCATGACCACAACCTGAAAGCTTGATTGATTTGTTTACAAGTTAGCAGCTCCATTAAAGTCATGAAGAAATGTTATTTTTCATTATTGTTCGTGATGTTGTGGCTTTGTAAACTGGACACTTTAGTCAGACTGGAGAGATTCGGACAGAGAGACGGAGAAGCAGTCTCTTATGGAGAGGGCACTCACTCTGGTCTGTAGCTTGGCACCTTGCTATCTGTTGACAAGAAGTGAAAGTACTACCACGTGTTTGTTCTAAGTATTGGCATAGTAGAACAATAGGATTGTCAGTTAATAAATATTTTTTGCTGACAGTATCAGAATTTGTTTAAAATCCCATTTTATTGATTTAAGATGATTGTATGCTTAGCCGTTCGTCGCAAAATACGCCGGTGTAGCCGCCATTAATACATTTGATATGCATAGCAAATATCAGGTCAGTGAACGGTACATCAATAACTCTATTTTATCTAAATCATAATATCGTATTTTTATTCAAGTGAGCTACAACATAAAAAGTCTAACACTCCAAATGTCAGTCTTGATTTACTATAAAACAAAAAATGTGATTTTCATTCGATGTTGATAATATCTCCTTCAAAAAAGTAACCTTAATACTTCTTTTATTCATACTTCGACGACGACGGAGGTAACAAGCCAGGTAACGTGACAATGAATTTATAACCGGGTTTTACTGTTGAACTTTCTAAGATAGTAAAACTTGTTATTTCCGTTTTATGTTTTGCATGGTTGAAATTGTACTTTTGTAATGACAATGTCCTGTTGGATATTTGTTTTTACATTCCATATATTTCCATATTCCAATTTACTTTCCAATATTCACGAGCTTAAGGCAGACAAATTATATTTCCATTATGTAAGTGTATTGCTAATCATTCCATGTCGGCACGCTTTGCATTAAATCTCTAGTTTGGCGTTAAACAACGAATGCTGTTCTATGCAAATGGCATCGTCAACGAAACCTTATATCAGACTTATTGGCATATGTATTAGATATTAATTTGACAAGCTGAAAATGATGGTGTTTTAATTAAAATTAGAGAAACGTTAAGCCATATTTAAATAAAAGAAAGTGCAATTAACTTTTAAAATCGATTCACTCTCACTTTTATATAATGCGTTTGCCCTATTTCCAGAATGTGCAAATCAATAAAGTGATCTTATGAAAATGAATTGGTGACCTCGTTCTAAGCGTAGTTCATATTTATGTCAAACGTGAATGTGTCTCCTCACTATGAAGAGCTGAGGCTATGTCATTTTATTTTTGTAAAGTTTATCTGTAGCTGCCTATCTTACAGCTACCGCTGTCTATCTTACAGCTACCCTGCCTATCTTACAGCTACCCTGCCTATCTTACAGCTACCCTGTCTTTCTAACAGCTACCCTGTCTATTTTACAGCTACCATGACTATCTTACAGCTACCCTGCCTATCTTACAGCTACCCTGTCTATCTAACAGCTACCCTGTCTATTTTACAGCTACCATGACTATCTTACAGCTACCCTGTCTATCTTACAGCTACACTGTCTATCTTACAGCTACCCTGCCTATCTTACAGCTACCCTGTCTATCTTACAGCTACCCTGCCTATCTTACAGCTACCGCTATCTATCTTACAGCTACCCTGTCTATCTTACAGCTACCCTGTCTATCTTACAAGTACACTGCCTATCTTACAACTACCCTGCCTATCTTACAGCTACCCTGCCTATTTTACAGCTACCCTGTCTATCTTACAGCTACCCTGTCTATCTAACAGCTACCCTGCCTATCTTACAAGTACCCTGTCTATCTTACAACTGCCCTGACTATCTTACAGCTACCCTGCCTATCTTACAGCTACCCTGTCTATCTAACATCTACCCTGCCTATCTTACAGCTACCCTGCCTATCTTACAGCTACCCTGTCTATCTTACCTGCCTATCTTACAGCTACCCTGCCTATCTTACAGCTACCCTGTCTATCTTACAGCTACCGCTGTCTATCTTACAAGTACCCTGTCTATCTTACAACTACCCTGTCTATCTTACAGCTACCCTGCCTATCTTACAGCTACCGCTGTCTACCTTACAGCTACCCTGCCTATCTTACAAGTACCCTGCCTATCTTACAGCTACCCTTCCTATCTAACAGCTACCCTGCCTATCTTACAGCAATCCTGCCTATCATACAGCTACCCTGCCTATCTTACAGCTACCCTGTATATCTTACAGCTACCCTGTCTATCTTACAAGTACCCTGTCTATCTTACAGCTACCCTGCCTATCTTAAAGCTACACTGCCTATCTTACAGCTACCCTGTCTATCTTACAGCTACCGCTGTCTATCTAACAGCTACCCTGCCTATCTTACAAGTACCCTGCCTATCTTACAGCTACCCTTCCTATCTAACAGCTACCCTGCCTATCTTACAGCAATCCTGCCTATCTTACAGCTACCCTGCCTATCTAACAGCTACCCTGCCTATCTTACAAGTACCCTGCCTATCTTACAGCTACCCTGCCTATCTAACAGCTACCCTGCCTATCTTACAGCTACCCTGCCTATCTTACAGCTACCCTGTCTATCTAACAGCTACCCTGCCTATCTTACAGCTACCCTGCCTATCTTACAGCTACCCTGCCTATCTTACAGCTACCCTGTCTATCTTACCTGCCTATCTTACAGCTACCCTGCCTATCTTACAGCTACCCTCTCTATCTTACAGCTACAGCTGTCTATCTTACAAATACCCTGTCTATCTTACAACTACCCTGTCTATCTTACAGCTACCCTGCCTATCTTACAGCTACCGCTGTCTATCTTACAGCTACCCTGCCTATCTTACAAGTACCCTGCCTATCTTACAGCTACCCTTCCTATCTAACAGCTACCCTGCCTATCTTACAGCAATCCTGCCTATCTTACAGCTACCCTGCCTATCTTACAGCTACCCTGTCTATCTTACAACTGCCCTGTCTATCTTACAGCTACCCTGCCTATCCTAAAGCTACACTGCCTATCTTACAGCTACCCTGTCTGTCTTACAGCTACCGCTGTCTATCTAACAGCTACCCTGCCTATCTTACAGCTACCCTGCCTATCTTACAGCTACCATGTCTATCTTTCAGCTACCCTGCCTATCTTACAGCTACCCTGCCTATCTAACAGCTACCCTGCCTATCTTACAGCTACCCTGCCTAGCTTACAGCTACCCTGTCTATCTTATAAGTACCCTGTCTATCTTACAACTACCCTGCCTATCTTACAGCTACCCTGCCTATCTTACAGCTACCGCTGTCTATCTAACAGCTACCCTGCCTATCTTACTGCTACCCTGCCTATCTTACAGCTACCCTGCCTATCTTACAGCTACCCTGTCTATCTTACAGCTACCGCTGTCTATCCTACAAGTACCCTGTCTATCCTACAGCAACCCTGCCTATCTTACAGCTACCCTGCCTATCTAACAGCTACCCTGTCTATCTTACAGCTACCTTGCCTATCTTACAAGTACCCTGTCTATCTTACAGCTACCCTGTCTATCTTACAAGTACCCTGTCTATCTTACAGCTACCGCTGTCTATTTTACAAGTACCCTGTCTATCTTACAGCTACCCTGCCTATCTTACAGCTACCCTGTCTATCTTACAGCTACCCTGCCTATCTTACAGCTACCCTGTCTATCTTACAGCTACCGCTATCTATCTTACAGCTACCCTGTCTATCTAACAGCTACCCTGCCTATCTTACAGCTACCGCTGTCTATCTAACAGCTACCCTGTCAATCTTACAGCTACCCTGTCTATCTTACAGCTACCCTGCCTATCTAACAGCTACCCTGCCTATCTTACAGCTACCCTGACTATCTTACAGCTACCCTGTCTTTCTTACAGCTACCCTGTCTATATTATAGCTACCCTGTCTATCTTACAGCTACCGCTGTCTATCTTACAGCTACCCTGCTAGCTACCCTGTCTATCTTATAGCTACCCTGTCTATCTTACAGCTACCCTGTCTATATTACAGCTACCGCTGTCTATCTTACAATTACCCTGTCTATCTTACAACTACCCTGTCTACCTTACAACTACCCTGTCTATCTTACAGGTTACTTTTCGAGATATAAGAAATGTTATGTTTATGTATTCGCTCTGCTGTATCATTCTATACATAACATTAGACGGTGTAATACACTCATGTCTTAAGTATATATTGGAGTTAATTCCGATTTTGTTATAAATGGATGCTAAAACTACCGGCAAAGGTCGGTACGCTGAAATAGTACGACTATAGACTATTGATGCTTTTAGAATTGAAAAAATATAATATGTATCTGTATATTTTGATTTAAATTGAAGATTTACTGAATATAAATAGTATATATTTTACTAAATATGCTTAATCAGATGATTATAATATTATTATTTTGACTTAACAACGTAGAATATAAAAGCCTTATAAGCGATAGCATGACTCCATTACACATAAGTCGATATGTACTATTATTTCCATTGTGCACAGCACTGGTAGCAGTGGAAAAGGAATTATAAAGTCAAACGCTGCATTTGTCCTTTAACCTTTAAACATGTGTGATAACAGGTAGAAATACCTTTAAATTTTGATATATGATGATTCTGTCTACCTACACGGTTTACATAAAGTTCTTTGAATATTGAATACCCATATATAGTTTCTGTTTAAAGGGCTTATATTGGCAAGTAACAAAAACATGTTGTTAATCCAGACATTTCCTGTATGCAATGTGCACAACATAATGTTTATGTATTGACGTATAACCTTTATTTACTTGAAAGTTATCAAATAAACAGTAAATGAATATTTTCCAAAACTTTAATACGTCCCTCAATAAAGTATTGCGCAATGTTTACATTGAACTCCGTAAACTTCCCAAACAAAGCCTCGAAAACGAGATCGGGAACGAGTCTATATGATGTTTTCCGATAATTGATCGGAAACCCGAAAGCGGTTCGTTGAAAATGGCAAAGGTAAACAAAAACAAGCGTGTGTATTTAGGACAGGATATTGACGGTAATATGCCAATATAATCCCTTTAAGAACTACGCTTAGCTTCATGCATAACTACAATCTTGTCAGATGTCATCATTGTAATCACCCAATCTACAATACGCCTTGTTTGCTCTTTGTTATGATTGTGACTGATAAATCGTACAAGAAGGCTTTTGGATAGATAGATGTTAATGAGCTTGCTGATGATAAAATTTGAGTCGTATTGTAATAATGCTATTATTGATTAAACGTAACTCTTTCTTGAACATCAGAATACATTTAATTGATTAAAACAGGACGTTTCAATAGCATTGTTAGAAATAACGAAGTATGTATATTTTGTAATCAAAACCGTGTAGAAATAGAATATCATTTTAACTTATTTGTCGAGCATCAATAAAATGTAAAACAATATAACTTGGGCAACTATTCAAAAAATAAAAAAAAGCATGTCGTCATAAAATGCTGGTAAATGTAGTTAAATGTTTAAAATAATCTCTCTCGCTCTCTTTCTTTCTCTATCTCTTTCTCTATCTCTCTCTCTGAGAATTTCGGCTCTTTTTATATTTCTTAAGATTTATTATGGTATTAAATTCATGTTTCTGTTTTCTCTGCATGTATAATGAATGCCGAGTCACTCACAAATCAAATAAAGTACTGATTTGTGCGTTATTCGACATTCTCTACAACATTCAAAACAGAAACATATATATGTATATATATATCAATTTGAAACTCCTCAAGTGAATGGAAAGCACAAAAAGTATATGCTGCAAAGTAAACGCATAAGAATAATCACTTTCGTCCTGGTTTAAATGAAATTCGCTAGACTTAATATCCAATAATATCGTAACGATTATTATTTCCATTATCAGCATAGCTCTGAAACAATAGTTGGTTTATTGTAAATTGACCAAATATTTTGGGATGAAAAAATTAAACACCCGCCTTTTATCTCCCGATTTGGACAAATGAAAAATCGATAATTCAAAGAAATAATGACACAGTATAAACGCTGACGTCATTGTTAAGGTTTTGCCTACATTTAATCGCAAAGTTTCAAAGATTAGTAAGTTGTAATACCAAAATTTGTACGGAAATGTATTTTTTATTTCTGATATTGCATACACATAATTAAATTAAACTTAAATACTGGGAAGGGTAGTAATATTCTATTCATAGGAAAAGTACTAAAATTATAGATACTCAAATATTTGTTTATTCTTCAGTATATGTATCACCTTTACGCATAACTTAAAATGTACACAGAAAAGCATAAATGAACACTTAATATTGTGTAGGTATGTGTTTCAACGTGCAAATGTATCATCTCTTTCAAGTGAATATTTCATTCGACATAAGATGAATTGTTATTTTGAAAGCAAGTAAATGATCGTCATTGGTATTTTATCTTTATTTCCAATCGATAAATGGAAAGTTTAATTATTCTTATTCGTATGTCATTCATCATGCAGTAAGAACACATTACATCATGTAACGTTAAATTAATTAAGGTACATTTGTTTCTGTTATTACTCAAGAAGAACTGATTGTCAGTGTAATATAATAATTTATTATATACTTGTATTCACAATCCTCATGTATCTATTACTCATGATTTTTTTTATACTATTATTGTCGAAATTTGCGATTATGACAGTTAGAATGTTATTGTTTTAAACGTATTTTGAAGTCATGAATCAAAAGGTAGTACACAATCGCTAAACTTAATGTGCTTAAAACAAGCCAAATTTAAACATTTTTATTTCTTTTTGTCATTGCATTGATAGATGTATGTTATAATTGATTTTTGTTTTGGTCTTGTTGTTTTGTTAAATAATGTAAGTTTCTTTATATTTGTGTTGAAGTCATTCCCATGTTGATAAAATAGTGACTGATAAGTCTTATCAAGCTGGGTATTTTTTGATATTTATTAAAAGTTTACTAATGTTGTAAATCTTGATATGATTGCGCCTGTCTGTTTAATAAATAAAATATATATAACTTCAGTGTTGACTCAATCGTTTATCATAATGTCGGAGTTAGATAAGACAAAATGATACATGGTGGTTTCCGCATTATAGGCGTGTTTTAAATTGAAAAGTTAAAAGAAATGTATGATCATTAAATAAAACCAAATATTTTGACCATTTGTCATCTAGATAAAAGAAAAGAAAGTATGCATACAATTGTGTTGATATAACATCAAACTATATCATTTGTAAATTGTGCATTTTTGATTTTTAATATACATATTGGGTTATTGTTAGGTCACTTCGGACAGATCGAACCATATGAATTATTAACCCAACAATTTATCACAATTTTTCACACGTACTTTACTGTTAAAAATAAGTTTATGCTAATTGATATAATACAACATTTAATAAAAGTTAATTTGTGTGAAAAACCGTTCAATAAACTAAAACATATAGATGTTTTAGAAATCATTTTAACATTCTTAAGTATAATAACATTCTTATTACATTCATAGCAATGAGATGTAATAGGTCAATAGAAGGAATCATCGCATTGATTTTCAAATACGTCAATGCATGTGTTAAGTCTTAAAGTCGTATTTGAGACAATTGCATGAATACCCCAAAGTGTATGCAATCTATAAGTGTGAAATTTCGATGTCCTGTCTACCGTGTGAAATATTGTAATAACATCAGTTTATAGATTTGTAATAACGGCAGTCAAATATGTAAAACGGCAAAGCAATTACTTTCACTCGAAGACAACAAATACGATAACGCCAGACAATGTCAACTTTTATTATGCAAAGTTGCCATTTTCTTCTATCCAGTTTATTATAATACATTTATAGCAAGACAATTTACGATTCAATCAATATTTAAGAGCTCCATATATAAACACCATTAAAGCCAAATATAGTATATTTAACTAAGACTAAGTATTGCTTTCACTGACAACTGCGTAATCGAGTTATCAAGATTTAGAACACATATAACCAACATGATACATATTCTCCATAATAATAGTAGTAGCAGAAGACGATTGATTGATTGATTGATTGGATATTTATCGTCATTGTCATGCCATCCAGAGCTTACAGGCGATCAGTTAACCTAACCACTGTTATTTGCGATACCATTTTTGCAAGTAACTGGTAACTTTCCTACTTGAATAGGCGGTGAGAGACGAATGATAATGAGACGCAATGTCGTATACCAATCATCACGGAGACTGTGACTGGGCGGGGATTCGAACTCACGACCTCTAGATTGATTGTCAAAAGCGCTACCGAAATAAATCTGTTTATTATTACTAATTTTTATTTTTAGTAATATAATAATATTAGTTATATAATTGGTTGTTGTTTTTGTTTTGTGTTCAGAGTCGCTTTCAACAGTTTTTCAGTTAAATTGCGACGGCATCTACTTAAGACTGTATTCTGAGCACTGCCACACTGGTGTATTATGCCGCCGATACATAATATGATACCCCATCTAGTCACATTATACTGACACCGGGCCGACCAGACCTAGAACTATAAGCACCAAGCGAGGACGCTTCTAATACCCTAGATCACCGCTGTTATATTAGTATTAGTATATCACAAGTCATTGTGTTTTAGTCAACAAATACACCAACCAGACAGTCATATTTATTATCATTTAAAACTGACTTACTTTTCATTCAAGTAGAAACTGTAAATCGCATCTAACGCTTAGGGTGGAAATAGAAACAACACCAGATATATATGCCAACTGATTATGTTACAAGAGATGGAACCAGATATGGCATAATTGAAAACAACTGATATTGCAACGTTTTGTTTTTTATATGATATCCGGTCAAGTGATGATATATGTCGGTTGACTGCTTTTAGCGGGAGGTAAAGAAATGAAATAAAAATTGGATTGTTATTTACGTAAAACATTTTTGGAAATTTATCGGACAAAGTGTTTAAAAAGTGTTGACGTGTATGATGGCATCACAACATAATGGATTAGATCGCCAAAATGTGACATTTGGAGTGCCCACAGAGAACAGGTACGCACCGTCAGAGCGGGATGGGTAGAGACAAAATCCTAAAAACTGTGAAACTTTTTTAAAACAACCAGTGATATCAGGTCAGTTGTCACCATCTTCTCAAAACACGTTAACAATGGATGACAAACTGTCAATTACATTGACCAAAATAGAACGCCTTGAAAAGAAACGACCAGCAAATTATGTCAATGGCCGCTAAGCTAAATAGTAATGACCAAAAACTTAACAAAATCGAAACCCAAGTCAAAAACAACACAATGTTTTTAAAACAATTATCATACTATAGCATAGATGTCGAAGCCAGATCGAAAAGAAATAATCTTATATTTTATGGACTGGCAGACAGTAGCAACGAGAACACATACAAACTATTACAAGATATTTTTTTAATTAAACCTTAATATTGACTTGTCTGCCATGTGCATTCAACGAATACATAGACTAGGTTCTATACATCGTGCCAGGTCAAAATTCCAAATACCGCGTCGACCTATTAAAGCCGCATACCGAGATTACAGGGACACTGAGTGCATTTTGGAGCAGGCACATTTTTTACAAATAACTAAGTTCGGCATAGATCTAGATTACCAAGAAAAGATTTTAGAGGCCAGAAAACGTATATGGGGCCAATATAAACTTGTAAAGGCTAGGCTAAGGTCTGGTGTAAAACTTGTTTACCCAGCAAAATGAGTGGTACACGGAAGAGTGATAGCAGTTGAATATCCCCAGTGGCACGAAATTATGAACCTTGATCGTTGTTCTATATTCAAACAAACAATTAGAATGGAAAACGTGACAGTTAATCACACCGCTTTCTCGGCCGATACAGAAATAGACGCAAGTGGCTCGCAGTCTATCCAGCATACGCATAGTCCAGTACCGACATGAACTTAGTCACCAATTACACCGCATATTGTGTTTCACTAAAACATGGCCAAATGAATAAAAATATGTGTGTTTACGGTTTTCATGTCTTTAAATTGGATAGATCTGAGAAAAAATCAACTACTAAACGCGATTCCGGTGGCATTGCCTGTTATGTTAAAAACTGTTTATGTAAACTATATTGATTTTTGCAAAAGAGATAGAGATGACATTTTATGGCTACGGTGCAAAAATGATTTATTTAATACGGACAGTGACGTATATCTATGCTTATGTTACATAGATAAAAAAAATATCTCCAGGGAAGCTTTCATTAAAACAGATGTCTATACCAGAATTTTGAACAAAATGGTATTGATTACCAATTTAACAAACGAACAATGTGCTTTTATGATTCGGGGAGATCTAAATAGCCGAGTTGGACAGTTAAAAGATTATGTAGAAGAAAATTATATTGATATACATGTTGATGTACTTCCTGACGACTACCAGCCAGACTTATCATTATCGCGGGTTTCTGAAGATAAATTCACAAATCAAAACGGAAAATTATTAATAGATTTTTGTAAAGAATCAGGTTTAAGAATCTTAAATGGACGGTAGGTCTAGATGGTAGTGTCGGAAAGTATACATTTGTCAGTTCGCTAGGAAATAGCACTGTAGACTATGTGCTAGCTATTCTGTCTATATTTAAATTATATGATAGATTCGCAGTTAAAGAACCCATTATCTTATCCGACCATTGTGCAATTGAGGTCTCAATGAGTACAACTATGTTAACATCCAGCTATACTAGTGACGCCAGTACTGGCAACACGCCGACAGAAAAAAAAATGATTTTAATTATAAATGGTCGTCTGACAAAAAAGATTCTTATATAGACAAAATAAACAGCGACGAAATTAAAATTCAAATAAATTACTTGATAAACTACATCGACGAATGCAGTGATAAAAATATAAATGAAAATATAAAACGTTCCACTTATATTATGGACGAGGTATGGTATCCTCTGTTCCAGAAAACAATATAGGGGGATTACTTTATCAAATGCCTTGGACAAACTGTTTACAAGAGTTCTAAATAACAGATTAATATTTTGGGCAGAGAATTATCAGGTCTATGTAGAGGCATAAGCAGGATTTTGTAAAGATATGAGCACGTCAGACAATATTTTTGTTTTACACAGGCTTATTTCACGAACTTTAAACCTAGAGGGAGTCGATACTGTGCATTTGTATATTTTGAAAAGGCTTTCAACTTTGTGGTTAGGGACATTACTTTGGTGTAAACTTAAGCAGTGAACTTTCGTGTTATCTCGGGGTTCGTCAAGGTGAATGTCTTTCGCAATTTCTGTTTAGCATGTTTTAAAATAACTTAAAAAAGAATTTATTCAAAAAGGGGTTGAGGGAATTGATGTCAGTAGGTTTAATCTATGTTTACTGTTATATGCTGATGATATAATTTTATTAGCAAAATCGGCAGAAGATTTACAAAACGCATTAAATGTTTTAGCGGAGTATTGTATTAGGTGGAATTAACAGTTAATACGGCAAAAACTAAAATTATGTTGTTCAGAAAAGGGGTAAGTTTACCAAAAAACTTGAGATTCAAATATAATGATACAGTTATTGAGATTGTAATGAAATTTAAATATTTAAGGATTAAATTCACATCAGGTTGATCTATTAATGAAACCGATAAAGTACTTTCGGGGCAAGCCCTTAAGGATATTTTTAGTCATTTGATAAGCTCATTACGCCTATTCTGAACTATTTATCGGAGGAATGGGGGTTTAACAAAGGTGCGCAGGTAGAAAGAATACATTTTAAGTTTTTGTAAGAGGTTTTTAGGCGTAAAGCTATCGACACAAAATAATTTCATTTATGGACAGACAGGAAAGATCAGTTATATAAAGAAAGAATCTTTTATTTGTAATTCAATAGGCCATAGGCCCGTGTGAACATATACAAAATAGGAATAAATTTACATATATGACGTAACACATACTGTATCTTATATTAGAAAAGAGTGTAAAAAAAAAGAGAAACTATCACGTATACATAACGCAAGGTGCAAACATATATACATACCTCAAACATATATACCAGATACATGGTAATCAATTGGTTTTATTTAATGAGGTTACATAAAAATGTGGAAAATCAAAATAGAATAGAAAAATACATAACATATTTACAAGCAGACTTTTTTTTTTAGTCAGATCATTGAAAAATATAAATTTATTTCATGTGATTTAAAATGAACATGATTAACATTTTTATTTTGCATATAATTTAGTAACACATGTCATAACAAAAGTGCTTACTTACACATACCATATGCATATACCTGTACACATTCATACGTAAACATATTTTACATATATACCAAATACAGTTTAAGCCAGAGACACGGTAAATACAATAGTGATATGTATTTTCAATGATGTTCCTTTTTTTCAAATGATTTAAAAATATATATTCTTAAATTTCTAACTACATCTTCATCTTTACTACCGAAAAGTTGTACTAGTTTATACATACTTGGTCTATACCAAAAGTATTTATTTATAAATGTTCTACGTAATTCTACATATACTGAACACTCCATAATGAAATAATATTCGTCTTCAATTGTTTTACAAGAGTTGCATTTTCTATCTTCAAAAGGGATACTTCTTCTATGCCATCTACAGATTCTATTTTAAGGTGGTGCGATGAAACGATTAATCTAGTAATTGCTACCTTAAATTGGGTATATTTATACACTTCAGAAAGATCTGATAGTTAAAAATAATAATTTCTCTAAAAGGTCTTGCCTTTGTGGAATTTTCCAAGCGTTCATGCCAAGACTGTAGACTAGTATCTTTAATTCTTTGACTAAATATTCTAAAGAAAATGTTTATATTACCAACATCTTGTGCTAGCCAGACATTATAAAATCCCAAAGATGACAAGATGAGGTCACGTACTAATGTTACACAGGAAACTTTATTTGGGTAAAGTTCAGCATCATGTTTCAACATGTTATATATAGTTTTACAATATTTATTTTCACAGCTATGCAAACTGTTCAACCAATATTTTACAATTCTGTAATATCTTGTATTAATAAGACTCATTGTTCCTAATATACCATAAACAAAATCATTTTGCGTTGTACGTTTTATCTTTAAAATACATTTACAATACATTGTTTTTACTCTTTCAATATTATTTGAACTATGAAATCTCCGGACTTCGCATGAATAATTCAGAATAGGTAATATAAGTTTATCGAAAAGTTCTAATCTATGACTAATGGAAATATCGGGAAAAAATATGAGATGTTTAAGCGATATTTAAACATTATAAAATACTGGTTAAGAATTTGTAGCTCAAACAATACTAAATATATTAAAATTGTATATGTATATAACATGCTAAAAACTGAAAACGAGAGGTTCCGAAATAGAATTAACTGGGTTTCACAAGTACAACATTTATTCTCTTAACTAGGTTTTTATGAGGTATGTTATAGTCAAGGAGTAGGAGCTAAACAACTTTTTATCAGTTTTTAAACAAAGACTTTATGATATTTTTATATATAATTGGACCGCAGAACTAGAGATTCATCGAGAGCATTATTCTTTAGAACGTTTACTTCTTTTGAATTTTCACATTATCTAAATGTTATAAATATAGAAAAATATCGGAAATTTTCCCATAGTAGAATGCGGTAGGTGGCGAAAACCCTGTTAGTGTTCCATTTCAAGATAGAAAATGCAGACAATGTAATATTTTAGAAGACGAATACCACTTCCTAATAGAATGTAAAAAATACAGTGAACTAAGGAAAACATATATAAAACCATATTACTGGACACAACCAAGCTATTTTAAATGCACACAGCTATTGAAGTGCGCAAACCAATCTGAATTAAGAAAGCTCTGCGTTTATATACAAAGCATTTAAATTAAGAATGATAACAAATTAACATACGATATAGAATCCTTATTATCGCAGATTTATTTTATAAATAATAACAATACTTTATACATGTTTTAAAATGACTTGTATCCCTTGCAGTCTAAATTCGCATAATACGTTTTCTTCAAATTATTCAATTTCATTGAATAACACTAGTTTATATTGTATACCTCCAGCTCAGGAGTGATACATGACTATCGACTATTGACTAGTAAAACATATTGTAATTGTAAGCAACTAACATTTGAGCAAAATAATTACGCTAATTTGCAAACGACTTATTGTGACCAAAAGAAAATAAATTATTTAGATCTGTGGATAAAGGGAACAATTTCGCTTTGAAAGATCACAAAAATGCGCGACAACCCACAGCGACAAGCTTCTTTCCCATTGGACCGAATTGTGTTAATGTTTGGATAATGTACCAAGCCATTAACAATGACGCTAAACATCGTAAACTCCGTGCAAATTATTAAGCTTATATCATATATTGAACATTGCCATACGAACTAAGTCAAAAATGCATGCATATTATCACTTGCCATGTATCAATAACATATATATGTTTGTAATTAAGATAAATATACATGGGCCATGTCTGGCTTAATAACCCCTATGATTTATATGGTCAAAGTAAGTTTAGACAATATTACTTGGGAGTTGTGTAATACTAGTCTATTATGTTAGCAGCTGCAGTATAATGGTTTCTTAGATTATCAATATGGCTGGCAGTTAGAGATGCATTCATCGTCATACAAGCTTTTGTTAGTTTCAAATAATTATTTGTTGACCATTGTAGAAGCTATGAGTATCCTTATGAAGTTTTATCTAACCTGATCAATTCATTATATCAGTCATATCGTATTTAATGTATCTCGGACAACGTGAATAAATTACTAACCTGTTATATTAACCCAATATAATTAAAACTTACACTAGTTAACCATTATTTTAAAATGCTTTATTTTGATTTAGGAATTGTGTTTCACCAAAACATCAAAAACAAATATATTACTTTGAACAAATTTTCCTTTATGTACGCTTTTATACCAGACGACAACTCACTGCTGCATGTTAATCAAATTTTGGTATGCAATTGCTTCGTATTTAAATGTCCAGACGGACTGAATTGCATCAAAATCGGCGCCCGCTTCTCTCTGATTTATACTGGTGAAAAACAATAAACAATTAATCAGTAGAGAAACTGATGTGATTTTACGCGTTGATTGAAAACAGAAATGACAATAAATGTTATATCTTATTCAATTCACCCCATATTATACAGGACATATGACATATCAAACTGTATTTAATCAATGTATAACACGACCCTTGATCAACATTCCTCTTACACATTGCCGCTCCTCTGAATCCAACACATTGTTGCTTGTTTTTCCCTAAATGTCTCCATGACACCAACGAATAAAAAACTTCACTGCATAAAATGTAGATAGCTTTCCAATTTGATATTTTTTGTTTATTTGTTTATAATAATTAGTCAACCATTTATGTTATTCATTTTTACTACTTCAGCCATATTGTTGAAAATGGTTGTTTTTAAATCTGCTTTGTACAGCTGCATTTATGTATTTGAATACCATAACTATATGTTATTTATACTTAGGCCATAAAAAACAATGTTGTATTCTCTTATTGTTCTGTTCAAGTTTTAAAAGTTTGTATTTCAGACCAAGTGTTTTCGTTAAAAAATGCTTCTGGGTATAAACACATACATTATGTTAAAACTAATTCTGATTAAAAGATCATCAGTATTAAAGCTTAGTTTCTACTGAATGTAATCTAAATTTGACAATGTACTCGCACGGTTGATTTTGACAAATATCTAACATCACAACCGTTGTAAATAAAACATACCCTTTGTGGTGTCTGCATTGTAGGCTTTCTAATCCATGTAGACTGAGAGTTTAACACTATATTTATAGCGCGCTAATATAGTTAATATAAGTGTTTAAAATAATTTAAATCAAAACTTACAAACAGGTCAGAAAAAAATTTGAATCACACTTTCAATAGTTGCTCCAGCGAAAAGCCAGAATCACTTTAAGCATGACTATATGATAAAACAGAGAGAAAAAAGGCAGAATCACTTAAAGCATGTCTATATGACAAAACTGAGAGAAAAAAGGCAGTATCACCTTAAGCATGACTATATGACAAAACAGTGAGAAAAAAGGCAGTATCACTAAAAGAATGACTATATGACAAAACATAGAGAAAAAGGGTAGTAGGAGTATGAAGCAAACAGATCAGAATAATTTTTTATAACAGTACTGAATCACACCCTTAAAGCTAAAAAAGTTCTTCAATGAAAAGAAAGTATTTCTAAAATTTTCACATGTATATGAACAGACATGACTACATAAAAGCAGAAAAAAAGACACACAATTACGTAAAGTATTTATTTCTTTGATAATAAAAGATGAAATAATCTGCTATTAAATGGTGAACTTTCTGACATAATAACCATTGAATACGAATGAATGTAAATACAGCAATTATTTTGTTTTTTAACCAAACCACTTGTTGATATTTATAAAAGTGTTGAAATTATTGTTCTGGAAATAGCTGGTAACAATCATGTTGATGCACTCAAAACCTCATGGAAATGTAAAGTCTGGTGACTTATTAATACACATTTCTTATGCACATATCCTATGGTGTCTGTCAACCATTGTGTATAATATAGAATAGTATTTAATGGCGCATTGGAAATGTGGTAGACAATACATATTTAATGAACTTAAAAGCCGAGATCACACTATCTGTTATTGTATGGTCGAGTGTCAGGCTTACAGTGGTTATCTATTTGTAGAGCAGAACAGAAACTGATTTAGTTGTCCATATCAAAGACAACATGATCGCTGATGCCTTTAATACATATGAAGAAAATACCATTCTGTCTTGGCGGTGCTGCGACCATAAATCACTATCAATGTATGACCATATGCGAGGGTGAGCCAAATATTATAAATCCATGCTAAAGAAGTTTTAAATCATGAAATCCTGGATTAGTCTGTGTTTTACTTTCCGTGGTAAAATCCATTGAACTAGAAATTGCTGATCCGAAGTTTGCTTGGGACCCGGTTTTCCCTTGTCCTGTTATTTGTACAGTAACAACAATAGCAAGAGAAAATGCAATATCTAGACTACCAGTCTGCAAATGCACACACATAATACATCTGCTTTTTTGCTCTAGAGACACAAATATTCATACCCCTCCAAGAGATTGTAGAAGGTAAAATATTATTTACTGACTTATGTTGGAATGGTTTCTGATGATAACAGTACTACCAATTAAGTATATGCTAGTGATTATAATGCAATAACACTTTTTCTTCAAAATGTTAATTTCAAGTATTAAACCTTGTTTGGACATTTATGTGTCACTTCTATATTCTTTATAGTTTGGTGTGTGATGTGGTAACCTGTAATCCCCATTAACATCAATCAAACTTATTTATTTTGCGGTTAACATTTTTGACATGGAAACTGCAGTTTATTTCGAGATAATGTATCGGGGAAATAGTCATTTAAATGGATACACTGTAATTTTAGTTGTTTTCACATAACACTTATGACATTGATAAAATGTCATGTATTTGATAATACTTAAATATGTATGAAGACACGTTATTATAGTTGCCGGACACAACTCTGGCAAATGGTTGGAAATCATTTAATTTCACATGTTTATTCATCTATAATTCTACTGCAAAATATATTTATATTTCTCTTATATGCATTTAACTGAACATACTTCAAAGAACTACCACTTTGTACTGTAGTTTTCAAATTTGTGTCTTATTATTTTTTTCCAAAGTAGTGTTACACCACTAGAATTTAAGAAATCGGTGTACACATTTATTTCATCACGAGAAACAATAATAACAAGCGTCAACATTTTTTGTGCCATCATAAGTTGCATATTTACTTTGTTAAACATGTTAAAATTGTAACCAATGTGATCATTTTTAATCATTTTAAGTATTATACATTTAAGCACGCTAAACCCTGTCACCATTTCCACTGGGAGAGACTTAGAAAGATTCATGAAAAAAACACAACATTTCTGTCATCTTTGACAGTTTTCATTATTATAATGCATGAGGGAAGATATATATCAATTTTAGATTAGCATCTATTCCATCTGACACGAACACACTTACCATAGCAGCACGCATACGTAATTTGACAGAAAAAACACAGACACAGCCATGGTACACAAATAAAGTACACCAACTACAATAAATCTGACCAAACAAAAATAGAACTAGCGAAATGTGTTCAGACTTCATACATAAAAACTGTTTTAATGATAATACGACCACTTCTAAAGTATAACAATTAAAGCTATAACTAAAAGAGAACAAAAAGAACTGACAACAAACTATTACAAAACCAAGAGAGTACTTTGAGCATGATATACAAGACATTTAAATATTCATTTGCAGCATAAAAGCTGCAAATAAGGTTAGTGCAATGAAATGAGACAGAAAAAATGTAAAAACGACAATCAAAACAAAGGAGAATGGGTGATACAAATAAACAACAACACCAAGTTCATATATGAAAGTATGTATGATGGAGTACTAGAAAATAATTAGAAAATATATTATATCAAACAATTTAAAAATATGTGTAATACAATTCTGACTGACATTGATGGATGTGCTCACAACAATGTCGACAATGACGATGACGAAAACGACACATGGGACTTCAAAATGTTTTAACTCTTCAACTTCACATGCAAATTATTATTCACAACACTGTAAATTTATACGAATGTATCTTTTATCTATACATGTAATGTAGTTGATCTGATAATCGCGAAACCTAATAATAAAAAAATGTAATCCAATCTTAAATATAAAAATGTACATTTCGTATCATCATCTACCTGTTTATATTGCATATGTTGAGATACATTCGGATGGGTGATTATTATCTGAACTGTAATGACATAGCTCATTGTTAAATGTAATATTGAGGTTTTGCTATGTTCTGTGTATCATAATGAATTACACTGGACACTTTTAAAACAGATATTAATCATAAGCAGACTGAACGGTGTCTAAAATTTACGAAATAGTTTCCAAAAGTTTAGAGTCCCCTTAGTTGACGGTTGTTAGCTAAACGGACTCGCAAATCAGTGCTTTAAATTTGATTAGTTTTAGTTGCCAGTTAAGGCAATAAGCAGCACATAGAATTGACTTTCGGTATGTGAATAAGGTAAACGTTCGCCGCATGATACGTGTTAATATGTAAGTCGTATCAATTCAACTGATAGATCATTTATCAACAGAAAGTTTTACGTATTAATATATTAATTAAGGCAATTTTCTTTTCTTATAAAATGTTCTTTTGACATGCTCCAGTGTAATCTTCCCCGTCACAAGATTCTGTCTGAGACGAAATTGGCAGCTAATCATTTAAATATTGGACACATCTAAGCAAGTCTTATCTTGGTCTCAGTCGAGTTGAACTTATTGATTTGTCGTTTGTGAATTACAGAGTGACAAGTTATAACAATGGCTAAACCGATGTTTCGGGATATCTCTGACTGTAATCTATAGCACGTGACAGTAACAGTGCGATTATACACAGTATTCGTATATTTTCTCGTTAAAGCCTCTGGTATATATTAGAAGTAAGGTCACTGGGACCTTGTTAATGTTCTATTATATAATGAATTTGCACATTTATTTTTGACGGTAAAGTACGTACTATTTTGGGAATAAAATCTACAGACTTAACAATACATATTTAGACGTATAGTAATACTATAAAGTCTTATTATTGAAGGACCCCAAACTCCGATTATTTTACAGTATGTTATAGTAAAACCTAATAAACATGTTAGATTATGTGTTATAAAATTAAAATAGGACGGTATTTACGGTTTTAGTATTCACACAAAAGGGAATTAAAGCTGTAGAAACGAGTCTTTACATTTAAAAAGGCAGTAGCAGTAAAATAGAATATTGTTTTTATAACATCTTAAGTGCAATATTATACTTTTTGTGTAACCATATAGGGCCCGAGTACCTCACTTGGAAACGCGTCCGAGTGTTGATCCAGGTGTAGTGGGAAATACTGATGGAAACAACTTCATTACATTTATTGTTTCAATATTTCACAGCTCTATATGAAAATGACTAGTTGCGTACAAAATTAACTATGTAGAAATACTCATACTTTATTTTATATTACAATACTAATTCCAATTTCAGTATATAATTACATTTCTCAGTATCGCGTCATGCGTAATAGTAATACAAATATAGTTTAATATATAATAAATTGCAGTTCTGACCATGTGTTATAACTCATTAAGCTATAAGTTAAATATGGAATATTAATCGGTTCAGCTCAAATATCTAAGACCTAGATAATAATATGATCTAGTGTGTCCAATCTTGAAATTAAAATTACTAATGTCGGTTGTTAGGCTTAAAATAGAGCGTTTATAAGCAGACAGCAAAAAAACATTATGTCACGAATTCCCGGAATTGTACCATTATCAAGCAGTAAAAACGAAATGCATAGTATTTTAAATAAATATCATCTCTATTATCTTTTGACAACTTAGAAATCAACAATTTTCTTTGGCACAAATTGCACGTGAATAGTTTGTTAATGGTAAATGACGTTCAAAGGTGTAACCCATGTTTTAACTGATTAATATTACGGTCATTTTGTTGAAGCATAAACATATATGACAAACATGACAAACATGACAAACATAATCCAGTAGCATTTAAAGGAAACATACACATAAATGTATAAATACAATCAATATACAGAATACTGGATCAGTGTAGCAGATTTTAAACGTCCCGTGTTGGGAATAAATGTCCATAAATGGTTTAAATGAAAAACAAAAATTATCATTTTTTATTGTCTTTTTAGAATAAACTTATTATTCTATTTCGAATGTGAAACAAGGTATTTAAACTCAAATCACACTCGAATTCTTCCTTGGAAGAACCAGTACAAAGTACATGTGGATAAAGTGTCTTTCTCAAGGACACCACACATGACCGCGGCGGAGGATCGAACCCACGATCCTGTGATTATGGGACCGGTGCTCTTCCACTGGACCACGCTTTCTAGTCTGGTTAAATTTCTCATATATGTGGGATAGAAATCGACGAATGAGCTACGGTGTGTTCATCGACGGCAACCGTGCTAAATAAAATTACCACTATGACTTACATTAGAAACAATCGCTTGCCAAAAAATATTTGCCCTTTTGACTGAGTTATAAGGTTCAAGGTCACCACAAGTTAACAATTTAACTGGACAAGTTATTACCAAAAGCATTCATATTTAATACATCTGTTAATTGTTTTGACCATCACCTATTGTTTTATTGTGAATTTTAATTGCATGCGTATATAATAATTAAATGTATTATTCATTGAGGTCATTGAGTCAAAGGTCAACAACTGAAATAATGAAGAATTTGCTCAAAATCCGACATAATGTTAAATTGTTTTAGCCTTATACAAGGCGAATCATAACGGTTTCAGGTAACATGTGTCTAAGGTCATTATACAAACTTAAGCACAACATTTGTTGTTATGATGCAAATATCAAGTATAAATCTAGTTTGACGGACGGAAAAGGCTAAAGGTCACCAAATAGTATTATGCGCAAAATACTAAGCTGGAACGAATATACATAAAATAACAATAGTTATATTTAAGATGTCATATATTTTACCAATATAACTGATTCATGTTAAATATATCTTTAAAATGATGAATATCATTCATTAATGTCATTGGGTCAAAGGTCAACTAGTAAAATAATGAGTAATGTCGCATTCTTTTATTAGTTTTTAGCTTTTTATATGAAATTAATTAAAATATGGTGAATTGTTTGCTTCATGTAATAATACACACAAATATTTATTGTATATTTTGTTATTTATCGCTATAATAATATATATGCATAGTTGAAATGAACCTGACCTTATATGTCTTTCATCGGTATTTTAAACAAAATGCAGCTACATGTATTTTAATAGATGTGCTGTATGTAGCAACATTTTAGAGGTTATGATTCTACACAGGGGTGGGGGGGGGTATTAAGACGATAAATATGACAAAAGACATTTCGAATGGTATTACAGCAGTGTATCACAATTACAGTAAAGATTCACAACAAATTGTCTGGTACATTGAATGTCATTGTCCACGAAATATATGTATAATTGTGTTTGTAGCAATGCGATATGTTGTATAAAACTCTACCTGATGTTTGGCAAATCTAATATGAACTCTCATATTTAACATTGAGTCTGATTTGTATTGATATTGTAAAATACGATTATTAATCAATATATCATAAGCTTACATTAAATGACAAAATCTGGTTCCCAAATAAGACTTACCCCCCCCCCCCTCACACACACACACACACACACACACACACACACACCACAACCACCCCCTCCCCCACCCACACACACACACACAACCCCTCCATCCACCACAAACTCGCCTACAACCACCATCATCACACAACTTTTTTATTCTTACAACCCTAATAAATAAAAAGTCAAATCAAATTGTAGATGTTTTCAATGATTGATTGAAACTGAAAAAATAAGGATACACACTTTGTTCTAATAGCAACATATAACACAGCACTGAAGAAGAGAAAATTATATTAAAGTCACACTAGCACATAGTACCTTAAAAAGTATTGGTATTGAAAATGCATTTACTGTAGTACCAGAAAGTATATATTTGTTAAAATAACTATTTTCATGGGAAATGATAAGGAGTATTATGACGATAAAGATGTCGATTTGTAAACTTCAGGGCGAGACGTTGTATTTGCCATTTCAAAGGTTAATAAAATAACACCAAAATATATTAAATTAGACATAAATATCCGTCAGGCTGCACGACAAAGAACTGGTTACATCTCTGAAGACTCATGTATTACATAATATGGTCCATGTCATGTTACATCTCTAGCTGATAAAGCACTTAGTTACATGATGCAAAATGCAATCATATGAAATACAGAGCTGGGTCACGTTTTACTATAGAATACTTAAATTGGAAATATGAACTTTCATCACGGAACACAAGTAAACATTAAAATCATGAAATCTTCAGCAACTTTAAATGAATAGATATTTCATAATCAAGACCAAAAACTTTCATTCGAAAACCAATTCCATGATTAGGCAGTGAAATTGTTATAATTATTATATCTGGAGCATCTCGAGACAAATGTATATTAGGCTTCCTGTCCTTTCTCAATGCAGCAGCACATATAAATGAAACTTTATGGACAGTAATGTATAAATGTTTAAATATATGTTTAAGGTGAAAACTGTAACAGTTGTACTGCATTACTAAGGAAATAATTACAACGGTTAAATTCCTATGCATGTTTTAAGTCTGAGCCAAAGTTCAGTTTGAACAGTTATGTTGTTTATATATGATACCGAAATCATATTAAATGTATAAGGATAGCTAAACTAACTATTGAAGCCCTATTCAAATGTCAATAGGAATTGCTAGAATTCCATATTAACTACTTGTACATGTTCAGGAAGATCGACTGTTATCATTTAAAAGAAGAATAAATCGAATATCCTCATTTATTGTCTGGTTTCAATAGAAATGGTACCTATAGCAACCTATCTGATATTTATGCTAGCAATGTACTATCGCACGTATTATACACGGTGGTAATCATTGTATTTAGCAAATGTGAGAATGTTATAGGAAAGACTATTTTATGTAAACGTAGAGTTTGAAATGTTACTTTATTATATATGAATTAAAATGAAACTCTATCAAGCAAGCAGTGTGTAATGTGTAATTGGTCAAGAACATCATGTACATGTATTAAAGAACAGCATAGTGAATCTCAAAGAAATATTGTTATACCATAATTCTCACAACATAAACTGTTATCTGTTCTTCTTGTTCCATTCTGAAGATCTGGTACTATTTACGACCTTTCTAAATCACAAAATCTCTGTCATATTCTAGAGTTAGGAGTAATTAACAGCAAAGCGATGGACAGGAACTTGTCCAAGGAAAAGTAGACCAAAATGGATCCAAAACAGTTAAATATTGTCGATTACTGTCATTATGGCACGGCACAAGAAAACGAAAAAATATATCCAGCTTTTCCGTAAAATATGGTTCTTTTGCCCTCAAATTGAAAACAATTCATTGATCTTACTAAAATATATAACACACATTTTGTCTTATATCCTGAGATTAAATTGAAACATGAATGCAGAAATTATCACAGCTTGAGAGTTCGATGTGATCTTTTTTACAGCTAGCCACGGAGAAACAGATACATTAATGCATCTTAATTCCGTGATTTACACGCATTCAAATGTGCATGTGATATGACAGTGAATCACTTATTTTAAGAAATCAACATAGCAATACATAAGAATCATGCTGATCACTAAGGTCAAATTATTTAGAACGACCAATACGTCAAGTTTATTTCCTGGCTGTTAATAACATATACAAAGAAAAGTTAGTAAATTGTAATACAAATGAAGTGTACATGATGAAAAGGAGACTATCCAAAAGGCATGTCTTAATATTCTTACAATGCCATGTTAATGTAATGTGATGTATTGCAAAACCCATAACTCAACTTATTATATAATGTGCTCTTGCAGTCTTGATGATGATAGCTGTCTAAGCAACATATACCTGCGCATTGTTAAGATATATTAAAACATACTTTTAGTCTTGAAATGTGGTTGAAATACAAATTTATACGATTTTATGGACACATTGGTACATGTTAATCAGATTTATCAGCGTTATAATGAATATCATGTATATAAAAGATCTGGTTATTCAGTTAAGATTCACTATTCTTCGTTACATAAAGCATCGTTATATTGCAATAACTTCTTAAATATTTTGTCAATCAAAACACAGATAGACCAATATCATATAAATGTAAATGTAAACAACTTTTAATGTTTTAAAATTATCAAATGGATAAAAGATATCTAATTTTTATATATAAATGGCGATTCCACCAAAACATGACAAAATCGATGTTTAAATCGGATTTGTTAAACTTGAAACAAAATCCCTATTCTAAAAATAAACAACACTTAAATAACGCTTGACGACCCTCACATTTTCATTCGGACTCTTTCTAATATGAAACACATTTTACACTGCATGACGGATGAAATTGAAATCAAATGAAATCTCGTGTTTCATTTAATATGTCACAAAATAAGATTTTTAGCAGTAAATCTATTTCAGTTTGACCTAGGTGCAGAGCCCAAGTTAGGAAATCCCTTTTCAATATATTATTTTGGCATGTTTATATATATATAATTTAAGCAATACAGAGTCAATGAGTATATAACGGAATTATATATAAACATGATATAGTGGTTGTGGTTGGGGATGAGGGTAGGGTGTATTAGAAAAAAACTGATTTTCTTTCTTTAAATGCGTGTATAAGGTATTTTATTTTACTTTAAATATATTTCAGTTTTTTTAAATGCGTGTATAAGGTATTTTATTTTACTTGAAATATATTTAAATATATTTCACGTTTAATATAATTTAAATTAAAACACAATTATATCGGAATTTAAACCAAAACCCACATACAATCTCTTTAAAAATGTAATTAATTAACATCAACATTCTTAAGCCTTTTATCGGTATTATTTCTAGTGAACAATTTAACGGAAAAAATTCTCAAGCAAACATCATTTTTGTATGTGTTATATTGCCAGGTAATAAACATAATATGTTTGCTAATGTTTGTATGATCCTTACATACACATACGATATAATTATTTTCGTTTAAACTCCTTTATAGCAACTATGTTGTTAAAAATCCATAATATCGAAATCCAGTTTTCGAAGTACTTTTGATACTTTGATTATTTTGGTTTTTATTCAAAAATTCCCATAAAATGATTACGTTGAAAGATAATAGTATTTATTACAACCAAATATATGTATTTCATTGAAATAAATACTCAAGTCTCTAGAAACATCGAGACATTCAAAATGTTAACTTTTTTACACCTAGTGACCTTTAATTCCAATTTATGTGTTTATAATACAATTTTTTCTTGGCAGCCGACGAAATGTGATCAAGTATAGTCTAAAGTCACTTTCTATTACAACAGGATTTCCTGAACATTCCGTACCTAATGCGTTGATTTTTGGATTTGATTTTACCAGACTATTCCTCATTGTATTAGCTGGTTTCACTACTACTAGTGTATTTACGCAGAGACGCTGGCTGCTGTGAGCAAATAGGTTCAAACTCTTCTGTTAAAACAATTAATGTATATGTATCAAATAAACTTTAGCTTTATACCAGTACTTTAAATACACTCAGCTCATGGCGACCTTCAGTGGTATCGGCAAAAATAGTATTCGTTTAAAGTTGGTTTCGAAAGAGCTTGTTAATAGCTTTATTGGACAATATGAAATAGATACGAATAAGCAAAATATTCAATATAAAAATAACTGTGATTAATATAAGATCGTCATATGGTCCATACCATATGATATATAGTCTATTATCATTGAAAAGAATCTGATGATATGTACAGATGAAATAAATTAAATATGGAACCAAAACAATAGCTTACAACACCATAAACGATGACATATAACAATACATTTGTAGTTTAAACTTACATCCTGTATTTCGATCGCGAAACAAGTTACTTATACTACATATCACGTTCGAAGTCTTCCTGGAAAGAACCAGAAATTATGCGGAAAAGGTGTCTTGCTCAAGAAAAGTAAACATAGTCGCGAGGCGGGATCGAAGCCAACACTATCAGAACCGGGGTTCGATGCCCTACCATCGGAACATGCACTCCACAATATATATAGAATATAAAATATCGTTTGGAATTTTGAAGTAATTAACATTGAGATCTGTCTCAATCATATTTACCAGCAAACATAAGTGCAGTTAATGTTTCTATAGCTCTCACTATACAGTTGAATGTTGTTCTCTGTTCTATATAAAATAAGGTCTAGGATTTCCACGGTAAAGAAATATTACACATTGATGATTTTTATTGCTAAAGATTTCTTTTCATAGCAGTTATGTATCTCTACATAAAAATGCACACTAACTGGTAGGTTAACCAGCTAGTTTTATTTAAAAAAAAAGGGTGCAGTAAACACCCTAAGATTTTCTTTAAAAAGTATTTAAATGATCATAAATACAAACTAAAGTCTTTGGTTTAACACCGGTGATATTGCAGTATATGATATGCCAGCTGTTTTTTCTATTCATCTGCAGCAAGAAATTACAACGACTGTGAAACAGTTTGAAAATAATTCAAACCAAATTACATTGGACTTTTGGTAAGCATAAGAATCATGTTACCGTCTGGAAAAAAGGGGCACAACTGTTTGATGAGACGTAAACCAATTCTGCGAGCAACGGTTCATGACGAACACTTTATTTGCTGTCAGCTGTTAAACACGATACATAAAGTGGCACTCGCTTAATGACATGCTATATAAAACTCAAAATCAACCAGGAAAACATTTTCTAATAAGGCAACCAATCCTACAATCTCATAAGGAACCTTATTATACTGGTTAGAGCCGAGTATGCAGATAACATTTATTACAATTACAAGAAAACAAAACGATGTTTTGTTTAAATCTCATTCTACTTAATAATAGACCGTTTCGAATTGAAAATATATTGCAGACAGAATAACGCAATGATATTTACCCGTAAACAATTATGTATTGATTTTTTTACAATGTATACAAAATTCTATTTATTTATAAAATATAATAATAATAACACATGCGAATCTCAATTAATTTTATGGTAATATGCTTGCCATCTAATAAAATAAGAGTTTGTTTTTATTATATATGGTAATTATCTTGATATCTAATAAGATAAGAGTTTGTTTTTGTTAGATATGGTAATTATGCCTGCCATCTAATAAAATAAGAGTTTGTTGTTGATTAGATATGGTAATTATGCTTGCCATCTAATAAAATAAGAGTTTGTTGTGGTTAGATATGGTAGCTATGCTTGCAATCTAATAAATTAGAATTTGTTTTTGTTAGATATGGTTATAATGCTTGCCATCTAATAAAATACGAATTTGTTTTTGTTATGTATGGTAATTATGCTTGCCATCTAATAAAATACGAATTTGTTTTTGTTAGGTATGGTAATTATGCTTGCTATCTTATAAAATTCGAATTTGTTTTGTTTGATATGGTAGTTATGCTTGCCATCTAATAAAATACGAGTTTGTTTTTGTTAGATATGGTAATTATGCTTGCTATCTAATAAAATACGAATTTGTTTTTGTTAGATATGGTAATTATGCTTGCTATCTAATAAAATACGAGTTTGTTTTTTTTGTTAGATATGGTAATTATATTTGCCATCTAACTAAAGACAAGATTGGTTTTGTTAATTCTTGTTAAGAATTAAGTATCTCAAGTAATGTTGTTAATAGTTTTAATTACGCTTGCCATCTAATCAAAGACGATATTGTTTTTGTTAGATATGGTAAGTATGCTTGCAATCTAATCAAAGACGATATTGTTTTTGTTAGATTTGGTAAGTATGCTTGCCATCTAATTAAAGAAGATATTTTTTTTGTTAGATATGGTAATTATGCTTGTCATCTAATTAAAGACGAGATTGTTTTTGTTAATTCGTAGTTAACTGAATGATTCTGCAAAATATAAATACTTACTTTAATTTTATATCAAACAGTTGTGGGTCCTCCGTGGGTCTAAGATGCTATCGCCGAAAGACAATTTACTTCTCATCACAGAGGTCGTTTGTTTGAGCCCAGCTCAATCCTTTAACATTTGGAAGAACAGTTTGCCAAAACTTGTGGATGGACACTTGTTCTTCTCATAATCTTTCGGAGGTGACCCTTTACCATTAACACTGGATATGCTAGTTAAAATATGCGTCAAATGCTATTAAAAATACAATTCTCTTGTGAATATCCAAATGTTAATGAGTGTGTTTTATTTTAAAATGATGTTATGCTGGTTATTGTTTATATACTATTTTGATATCAGTTCGTCGAAGAAGACATGATACAAATGCAACCTTTCTTCTCTGATTTATTTCAAACGAAATCTTTACTTTATATTGAAATTGTTTGATAAGTGCTGTTTTCGATAATTCAATTTATAATAAACCATGCTAAACGGATATTATATGAACTATGTTTACACACACCCTATTTGAATGATATTTCTTAATATTTGTTTAATTGGACTGGAAAATGGTTTAATCACTTTGAGCATGAATCATTTATGATTGTATCAGTCATTTATAACAAATGACGTAATTTATGTACGTTGAACATGAACTAGCAATTAATAGCCCAATAAAAGAAGATATGCAGATACCAACAACTTATTCGAATCTTTGTTTAATTCCAAGTGCCTTTTTAATTTACGGCTATATTTCTTTTTACAAAATGAACACATTGAACAATGGAACACAGTACATCAATAAATTTATACAAACATCACATAATCATTTAACAATTTGCCACGGTTTAATAAAGGTTTAGCTTTTAAATATTTAAGATTAAATGTAAAGAACAATGCCTTGTGTTAGGTATAATTATCCAGTCTAAAGGCGGTGGCACTCTTGTCATTTCATCTGCATGCAATGCTTATAATTTATAACTAATCTGTATTTTTATCTTATTAGGCTGTTGTCGTAGATGTGTCTCCTGTTAGGTAAATATGACCTATTTTAGTGTTATATTTTATCAAAACAAAATTTATGTTTTAACTACACAGTTTACCGCAGGGTGGTTTAGCGATAGAGAGTTCGTCTAGAATGTGGAAGGTCGTGGGTTCGATTCCCAGCCGGTTTATACCAAAGACTTGAACAATAGTATTAAAGGCTTCATTGCTCGGCTCTCAGTAATTGATATATTTGGTAAGCACCGTGTGAATCAGTAGACTGTGACAGGGTTGGGTATCATATTATGCGTGTGCGGCATGATACTTCAATGTGCCAGCACTCAGACACCGTCGCTGATAACAACAAATAACAACAATATTAACAACAAATTAAATGTTTCTTCTCAGTCCTGTCCAAATTTTCACTATAACACGCTGTAAAGAACAACCCATTCATCGATGATAAAACAATAAATCATTTTATCATGTTTAAAAATACCAGTATGGCGGTTTATAATTCATTAATCGATGAAAGTGATGTCATAGTCATGAATATAACTCAATTTAAAATTGTCAAACCATGTTTTCCATTGTGTGAAACATACATTATGACTCTGCATACATAATGTGAGCCGATGGACTGGTTAGACAATTCTTCTCTAGATTCTCTTCTCTATGTCCTCTAGATTACATGCAAACACGTACTGGAAATCTCTTCAAACCGGACCTTTTGTTCAGTCCAAACAGTATCCGATTTAAAGAGTTTTGCTGTATCTGTTTTAAATTATATAATAAGAATTAAATTGAAAATGATAATCAAGTCTTTGTGAGAATTAACTATGTTATTGAGCACATCGTAATTATTCATAAAAAATAAACCTTACTGATACGAAATTGCAAACCAAATATATGATGGGATTTTAACATTAAAATAAAATCCCAATGCGATTACATTACTCCACCAATACTATTACTGTGTGTTCACGTGGCATGTTGAAACTTCTTTGCATTTTATGTGAATTCATGATTTAATTAGTACTAATAGGAATAAAAGTATTGGAGAATTCTTCGAAAATAAAGCACGTTCATAGTTGAAATATAGTTGTAGCATCACGCCACATGCACCTTAATAGAAAATAAGCTCTAATCCCACGTGCAGGTGTTACCACAAGTAACATTGTCATCCATAATCCGATGCTTGTGGATTTGTTCGCAGTTTGCTTCAGTCAGGCAATATCTAACTAGTGAAAATTTGTGTTAGATATGTCAGGAGTGAACGATTTGTATTTTTTCTTGTAATAACTGCAGCTGTTACCACTAACATAATGATTTATAATCGGGACAACTAACAGTGATCATATTTAAGTCAATTAGACGCACACAATGTTACCGTTATGTGAAATGTTATGTACACGTGTCTATTTTATTTTATCAAAACGTTACAGTACTAGATATCGACGTACGAAGATATATATTACACTTGCAATAAGATATAATATTGTTTTGTTTTATTGGTTTACAATTTTGATGGTGCATCAAAATTATGATTTAACAGTTTCTAGAAACTTGCTAATGAAAATATCATACATATTAAATCAGCAATGCTAGCACACACTTGTGATCATGTTACAACGCTACGTATGTTGATAACCAAAATATAATATAGATGTGAAATAGATTGAAAGTTATATTGAGTAAGATATCTACGGCAAAGAATTTACACAACAAAACTAAATCAGCAATGCCAACGTTAAAACCAACAGTAACATTATAAAGCTTATTACATTCTAGCCGGATGCAGAGTGATTTCAGGTTTACTTTGTGAGGAGTATAAGATTCTTAAATATTAGATACGGCATTCATCGTTCCATTTGTAAAGCTAATCGCATGACAAAATGAATCATCGTCTAACATGTGTGTACATATACAACGTTCTTCATATCATATATAGCGTTTAATGCTCAGAACCCTCTATTATTACAGCTTCTATACTTTACCAAATGAAAATACTGACTGTTGTTACGAGCAAAGAGGGGTAAGATTCCCAAGGAAATGAACATACATCTATCAGAGTGGGAAAACAACCCGTAATTTACGATGAATGAGTCCTGTTTGGTAAAGGGCGTAGAAGTCTGATAGTAGTAACTTCTACGTCGCAACACAGCTCTTTTGTTTTGATTTCAGCGGATGTTCGGATTGGCCAGCTTTTATCAATGGTAAGCCACGATATATTTCTGTGAGTTTATGCCACCATTCATTCATTTACCATTTATCTCTGCAATTTCCTTCTTTTATCACCATTTACTTATCCATATTATCTTTTGTGTGCACTCACTTTCTCTCAAATCCTTGACAACTGTAAAATCTTGATGGCTAATCTTAAAGAGTATAAACTGTTACTGTACTTGGGTATTGGCACTAGGTCTGTAGGTGTCCCCTTGTCTGGTACGGGACGGATCAGAAACGCGAATAGTAAACACTTACTACCTAAAAATCAAACAACCCTGCTGCACGATGTGATATTTTTCATTTTGAACCACGTGTTTGAAAAGTGTTCTGGTATAACTCAAGGGGAAACTTCCCAACATAACGCTAGTAAAATACGTCTAGCCGTTGTCAATTATACCTCGCCTTAAATATTTCAATACAAAGTATGATAAAGTTTTTTCCAATAATGGGAGTGCAGATCACAAAGTTTTACTTCGACTTTTCAGTACTCTTATTAATTTAAACTAAAGTACATTACCGTTGTTACAGCTCCAAAATTTGGTTATGCGATGCTTGATCCTATTCACAATTAAATACTACGACTTCAATTTGGATACCTTTCGTACGTACCCAATCGAAAGTCACCACACAGAAGCCAATGCAACAACGAGAACAACCGGCATCTCATTATTTCAGAACATATGACTCTTCCTCAAACCCATTCAAATATATTTTAAACTTACTTTTGAACTTGTAACTCTTTTTAAAATTAACATATTTCGCTCGAAAGTGTAGTCTTCGCGTAAAACCAAATCTTCTCAAAGCTATTTTTACCTTAATTTAATTTAACGAAGTATCCCACTGAAATTAATTTTGATAAAAATGTAAAAACGAAAATTCTGAAAGGAGCTACTCAAGTTTCCAAATAAATTTAATCAAATCAAATCTTCTTTCTGTAATTGTTGTGAATTTTAAACTGGTGGGTCTAAATATGGAGACAACGCGGATGAGCTATTTTTGCACGAAAGAACTTCTAAAATATCAAACTGCCTGATGAAACATCATCCATTTCAGCTGAACTCAAACGAATGTTTTTAGCTGTTAAATATATTATATGCTACCGTTCATTCTTTAGACAAATATCATTTAAAACACAAGAAACGAAATACAAAAAAGTAATTTAATCACTGCAAACATAAACTAAAAGCTTATCATTCATGCCATAAGGACATTTATATTTAAATACTTGCACACATGTGAAGATATTCATGACATGCTTAAGGATATATGAAAACCAAGTATGACTGTAAATTATACTTTTATTAAGCTTTTGTAGTCAAGATGATTTATAAACGTTTCACACAACAATTAATGTTGCAATGGTCTACATATAGTGAAACATATGACACATTACCAATCGTTCCAAAGGTGCCTTGTTTCCACAGACAGTTCTCTTTTGGTCCAAATATGCAAAAAAAAAACATGGAGACTAGCTTGCATTTTCACAATTTCAATGGTTTGTGACACCACTTCTACACATTTGTTGAAGTGTATCACCACGCATCTTTTAACTGTCATAGCTTCATCAAACAATACCCATTGTCATACAAACTGCATAGATCATAGACTATCTTCTAAAGTTATATGACAATGATATTCAATTTAAACAGCTCTAATTTATTTGGCGCCAGCATCTTGCTTCCTGTCATGTAAGGGAGATAATTCTTAAAATGTTTATAAGGTGCCACGATATATAAGAATAAAAATATCTTTTTCAAAATACCGCGCGTTATGGCAGCCGTTTTAAGAAGACAGTTTACTCGTGCATTATCTTAAAATAAGGAAAGAAGTGTTTTAACTCTGAAATTGTATTAGAATTAAATTAAATTCACGTGTGAGTAGGAGTTGTCATGTGTTGTCACTGTAGATAGGTAACATTAGAGAGGTAATTTTAGTTAAACTGATTTTAGGATTATCGAAGCAAATATATTGACCTCTTTTGATTAGTAACCCTTGAACCATTTGCAAATACCATTTGAAGTTTTATCGATTGATCTCAATGTAATTGCAGAAATATTGCACAAAATAATGAATTAGACGCGACACGGCTTGAACAAACAATTACATTTAATTATTTCATGGCCAATTATCCAATAGCACCCAGAAGAACCATAACAATCTCATAAAAGCATTCCAATCGAAATAGCATGGAGACTGATATTGTAGGTTTATTTGAGAGGGATGTAATACAATTTAATACGATACAATGAATGTTTTGCATTTAGTCATCCTGTATCCCCTCGGCTATTATCTGCTACTTAGAACAATTATTGTAGCTTATTTTGATCAATTGATCTTTTGATGTACTTTTCAAAGAATTTTTTCCGAGATAGTTTCAATTGATTACTCTCTAAAAACTAAACAAAGGAGTTATTGGAAAGTAGGTCAACAGACAATTTTGTTTTACCTATTGTAATATTTTATCATATACAAATATGATAGAATATAAAGATAGGTCAGGCAATTTCTTCATCACGATATTGTGAAACTGCTCATGCTTCTCAGTGTTCACGTGAAGTCATATTCATGTAGAGGAAACCTTTGTTTGATTTTTATGACGTTAAAAGTGAATTGTTATTAGAAAAAATAAAATTGTCTTCCATTTATTTTAAACAAATTGGATTTTAATTGTTCCTAGCACACGCGTCATTTCTTCCATAAAGCCTGATTATGACTCTCATAATCTGAAGCACGTATTAAATGCATATTTAAACATGTGGTGGGTATATGAAATATAAAAATGAAGTACTCTCATGCTTGGTTTTTACGTACTCACCATGGAAATTTGAATTGTCTTGCAGCTCTGCGTCCACCTAGTGTTGTTTTCCTTGTTTACCTCAGTCTTACCTCTTGAAATAAGAATTATTATGAAAGCTGTAGAAGGACACGAAACCGTTGATGATTCTGAAGTGGAACATAAAGCAGTTGTCAGTATATAAAGGTGAAATATCAATTAACGGTAATGGAGGTATATCAAATAATGTTATTCGCTTGATGTAGCTGAAGCATGTTGTAAACCTGATAATATTACAAATGCTTAAGCAGAAATATTTACGAATTTACTGAACGGATATGTATGATAATTCCAGCAACTGTCCTGTTTTGTCATACCACAAAGCGAGATATATGTCAATACCATCCGTAAACATATGTGGCGATAACAATTAACTGACATGAATAGTTATACCATCGCTGTCATTTGAAACGATACCACATGTTTGCATGTGTAATTATACTAAACCAATTAAAACTGTTTTCCATATGCACAGTTGATATGTATGGCGATACCTGTTGACATGTGTAGCGCTATCATCCGTTGACATAAACACTCACTGACATGTTTTGAATGGAACCAACTAGCATGCATGGCGATACGATCGGCTGTCTAGTTTAGCGATATAATGTGCTTACATACGTGACAATGTGACAATGCCAACCGTTGCTATATGTAGCGATACTAACCGACATACCTATATGGCAATATAACCCGATGACATGTGTGGCAATATCAACCGACTGGCATACATGGCAATAACAAACTCTGACATATGTCCACCAAACTGTCATACGTATCGCTGTCATGTGTTTATCGCTGTCATGTGTGTTGATACCAATCAACTGTCATGTGTGGCGACACGTTTTTCTGCCATGTGCGTCGAAAGCAACCAACTGCCATGTGTGGTGACACGTCCCGCTGTCATGTGTGTCAAAACCAACCGACTATCATGTGAGGCGACAGGTCTTGTTGTCATGTGTGTCGATAGAAACCAACTGGCATGTGTGGCGACACGTCCCGCTGTCATGTGCGTCGAAAGCAACAAACTGTAATGTGAACTGACACGTCCCGCTGTCATGTGTGTCAAAACCAACCGACTACCATGTGTGGTGACACGTCTCATTGTCATGTGTGTCGATACCAATCAACTGTCATGTGTTGCTACATGTCTCATTGACATATGTGTCGATACCAACCGACTGTCATATGTTGCCGACAGGTCTCGTTGTCATGTGTTTTGATACCAATCAACTGATATGTGTTGCAACACGTTTCGCTGTCATGTTTGTCGAAACCAATCAACTGTCATGTGTGGCGACACGGCTCGTTGTCATGTGTGTCGATACCGACCAACTGTTATGTGTGGCGACACGTCTCGTTGTCATGTGTGTCGATACCAATCAACTGTCATGTGTGGCGACACGTCTCGCTATCATGTGTGTCGATACTAACCGACTGGCATATGTGGTGACACGTCTCGTTGTCATGTGTGTCGATAGCAACCGACTGTCATGTGTGGTGACACGTCTCGTTGTCATTTGTGTCGATACTAATCAACCGTCATGGGTGGCGTTTCTCGCTTTCATGTGTGTCGATACCAATTATTTGTTATGTGTGGCGACACGTCTCGCTATCAAGTGTGTCGATACCGACCAATTGTCATGTGTGGCGACACTTCTCGCTGTCATATTTGCCGATACAAAAATAATGTCATGTGCGGCGACACGTCTCGTTGCCATGTGTGTCAATACGAACCTACTGTCATGTGTAGATATCAACCAACTATCACCATAAAAATTACCATAAAAAGGCAATAAGCATCTTTGATTGCTATTATGCAGTGTATATGATGCATAACAAGTGAACTTTGTTTGTTTACGCTAACACTAACACATGTTTTTAATTTAAAAAAGTTCGCGTTATAAATTAAAAGTTGAAATTTAGTGATACGGTTTTCTTCGCATGCTGATACGGTTTTTTTTGTCCTAACTCATCTGTGCTTAATACGGTTTTCGGGAAAAAATGATCTAGTTTTTCTTTTTAAATGGCATTTAACGATAAGATTTTCCCCCGATGATTATTGTTAATGCATGATGTGATTACATATATCTAATGTTTTTAAGCTAAATTACAGGTAAATTTGATAAATGTGACAAAGAGGACTGTTAATAATGACGTTCGGTTATATATTTGTGCAGTGCAGTTTTTAATGCGAAACACATAATGACATATTTAAGTATGCATGTCAAAACATACAGAACATATTCTAATTCTCCTTCAATACAGAAAGCTAAATATGAGTGCTGAAACGGGAAATTTTGTTATACGAAACTGAAACTTTCATAACTACCATTTGATTTGGAAATACGCCTTCCTCAAAGAAACGAATAAGAACAGCTACTCCGGATAAAGGAGAATACGATATCGATATGACCCAGCGAATTTACGTTCCTATCTGTCTTTATCTATTCTTTCGTTATGCGGAATCTCGGATACTTCTAAAATGTATCATATTTCGGATTCATTCAGGAATGTAGTATCATATACTATTTGAAAATTTATTTCATGTTTTGAATGGATGAATTATGGAGAATTCACACTTATTTTCTTTCTTCATAATTTTACAGTTAAAAATGAAATGGTATTTTTTTAATCATAAATTTATGAAAAATAAAATATGTCCAATTGGCTACAACGTCGAGCCGGCAGTATAGATATGAGATCGAACGTTGATTAATATGAACATTTGAGGCATATTATTTTAAAATATGTCAATGCTTTACAAGATAAGAAGCGGACACAAAGTTGTGTATCTAGTTCTAACCTAAAACCCCGTAATTCATAAACATTCTATCTATGTTATTCAAACTTTTCTCACTTATATCGTGTATATTTATATTTATTTCATGAAAAAATTATACCTTTAAAGTTAGTTACCCTGATACGATGCGTCTGTCGAAGCTCAAATCACACACTAATATTTTGTAATATTTTGAAAAAAGTAAAAACAAATACTTGAGTAAATAACTGATATTCCATTGTCATAATATATCTATACTTAGGTTAGGATCTGGATTTGTTAGCCAACCTATATAACTAGGATGATTCATGACAAATTATACCTTTAATGTCGGTTACACTGATAAAATGCGTATGTCGAAGACCGTTTCTCTCGGTCAAATACCGTATAACTCGGTTGAAAACCTGAGAGCGAGTACCATCTCGGTCGAAAACATAAACCGCAATATTGGTATACACTCTGTGATGTATAGAATATGCATAGAATATACAGTGAAACTTGAAACAGAAAATCATTTAGAAACACATTATGGATTTTATGAATATTCGTTACTTTTATGTATTGTGTTTATTTAAACCGTTTCATATAAAAAAAATGGCTATAACTTATTCATATATTTCACTTACTTAACAACTGGACATATATACTGGATATTTTTCGAATATTTTGAAAATACAAAAAAAAACAATACTTGAGTAAATAACTGATATTCCATTGTTCAAAATATATCTATCCTATGATTAGGATTTGGATTTGTGAATCAACCAATATGACCGGGATGATTCATGACAATATAAAGTATTAATATAAAGAAGCCCTTTTGCGTATGCGATTATTGTACTAAATTGCATTGGTAATGCATAATGAAAAATCGATAAACATAAGTCTTCATACTTCTATGTAACTACTTGACATGTGTCATGTTCTATGGATTATCACATGCGCAAGATGACATATTGACGATTGTTCCCAGGTGATATTTAATTGGGTCGGTGCTTAAAGCGCTAATTATATCATATACATAATGAAAAGTTTTAATGCAATATATACAGGGTGTAATCCATATATACGTCAATTAATATTATTCAATATGAACGTACTTAAAGTAATTTATATAATTCTAAAATTATCAATTATTTTGAACGTATTAATTATCTTTGATTGTGAAACAAGTTCTTATAAACTTAGGCAAATCATGCACGACGTTTCCTAGGTAAAACCAGTACTTAACATATGCGGGTAAAGTGTATTGCCCCAGAACATGTATTAGAGGTGTTTAAACAGATAAAATCTAAGATGAAGAGATAAGCAGAGCCGAATAGAGAGCAGAGGAGAATTGTAGAAGAGCGGGAGAATAGGAGATAAAGAAGAGCAGAGTCTATATATACATAACGGAACGAAAAGCAGGAAACAAGATAGAAAGACAGATAGATGAGAAAAAACGATAAGACCAGAAAAGAAGGGAGAGCAGGGATAAATATAAAGGAACACGTTAGACAATTTGAGAGTAAAGCACAAAGAGAGAGGAGGGGAAAACCGAATGGAAGCCAGAGGAACAGTAGAAAAGAATGGAAAGTTTGAGAGAAACAGAGATAATCAGGATAGAAGGATAGCGAAATGGAGAGAAACAGATAGTAAGCATAAGCGAAAAATGTAGAATAAGAAGAAATGAGTGTAGTGTAGAGAAGATAAGAGAATAAACAGGAGCAGGATAGAATAGTCAATCAATATGGTGCAGTAATTTGAGAGAAATATTACTTAGCACAAGCTTAACACTAAGCACAAGCAAAATACAAGATCAACAACTTATTTGAAGACCTAAACCTATTGCAAAACTTTTTAAATGGCCGGAAAATTTAAGACGGTCGCCAAATTTTACAAAGTTTTCCTTATATTGGCAGTAGTTTGTGACATCTTATAACTCTATACGACTAACGTCAAATTATAATTATATTTAATAATTTTAAATGTTTTATTGCGAAAAAGTATTATAAAGAGAGAAAAATACAAAATATTGTTACAAAAATCTCTATTATTTACATATAATTTTATACCTTTACTCAATGTTTTCATCGAATTTTATAATAAAATATGCTTTGATTTGTACGATTCTAAATTGCTAAAATAATCCTTTAAACAAAGTAAAACTTTGTTTGTTTTTTATATGCAAAAGTAAGTGGGTTGGGTTAATCAATATGGCAATAGGTACACACATCAGTCAATGCTAGAACAAATTAAAGATTACATGTTAGATGTATCCAACAGCTATTTGTATTGTTCTGAAGAGAAATTGAGCTATTTTTAGGCTTTATTACATTTTATGTTATAGGCTTGTTGGGGGAATGAAAGTTTAACACTTGAGTTGTTGTTGGAGACAAAGAGATGTTTGTTAAAAGTTGAAGACTTAAATCGTTATAAATGTACATTGTATCTGTCATCTTTCGACCAAAAACTGGTCGCAGAGCGAGGTTGTATTCGTCTCAATACTTATCGCATCATTTATCGTTTCGTATTGTGGAAAGATGGCTGTATCTGAACATTATCAACGCCGCAAATCGGCGGAGGAAATGGATAACGTGGTCGACCTCGAAGCAGGCCAAATTTCTCTTCACAGAGAAGGCAACATACATTATTAGAGCTTAAACAAGCAAAGACAAAATGTCCGCATTTACTCATGTGAAAAAATAAACTTTGACTGCAATAGCCGTGGCAGACGGAGAAGAAAACGACAAATCGGCAGTGAGAGACCTGCAGAACAAACTCTACAATGCCCAACAGGACGTTGTTATGGCCTTAGAAAATATGTCTATAGAATACAACTATCAAAATGATGTTGAAACTGAAGAGAAAATATGGAATTAGATACCATTGACGCTGAGTACGGTCAGGCTCATAAAAAAGTACATGAAATGTTTGAAAGAAATGTTCTTAAAAATATATTCGAAGAAAGAGAACACAAAGTAGAAATAGGACATGATATGAGGAAAGAATTACGAAGAAATTGCAAGTTAGAAATCAGCCTTTTCAGAATGTGTCGCCAAAGCACCTGTTACATCTGAAGATAAACTCTTACAGCTGGGACAGTATTTATCGGGTGAAGCGCTTAAGGCTTTTGAAAATCTGGGAAATTCGCATGCGGCATATGAATCGGCGAAATGACGCTTAGATAGAAAATTTGGCGACCAAAGGTGCCGAGTCGCCACTTACTTGGAAGAATTGGATAATTTCCATCAATCAAAGACGATAATGTAAATTTGCTTGAAAAAAATGCAGATTTGCCGGATATCGCTGTCATCAATATTCGCGAATCAGAAAAAGATAACGATTTAGGAGATAGAACGCTCTACTACAGAGTACAAAAGAAAATGCCACAGGCGATGCTAACTTGGTACCATTGGTGGATTCATGAGAATCAGGAAGAAGAATCTGTTGAAACATTAAATGATTTGGTAATACAAGGACCAAATTCCATACGATGGCTTCCGAAATTTTATTTAGACTGCTCAACCAAGTGGCAAACAAACTTCAGGTAAAAACTTGCATGATAATTCTTATTTTATTGATGCTGGAATATATGCAGATAAGAAAGTTAAAAGTAACTGTAGAATCTGTTCTGGTACTCGTGGAATTTGGAAGCGCTACCAATTGAAGAAATTAAACATTAAAGACATATGGCCAAAAGAAAAAGAGTTAAACATTTGTTTCGGTGTTTGGGACGTAATCATTTCGGAGACATATGTAAAAAAATATACCATGTCATCAATGGCCGTGAAAAATGTCATCATCGACAATTGCACACCATCAATTCAGAGAGGCAGAATTCTACTGCACATGCATCTGGTGCTAGTCAAGAACAACTCTCTGAATGACTTAATACAAACGAGACTGTACATACTATTTGAGATCAAGATAAAAAGTTTGTAGCCATAAGAACTGTACCAGTCTGTATTCAAAATGGAAATAGGAAGTTGAACATAATGGCTTCGTTTGATGCCGGCAGTACAAAAAACGAATCTTAACTCAGATGTTGCTACTGAACTTGGTTTAGGGGGAATGGTTAGCGAGGTGACGATAAATATATTAAATGAAAAATCGGAAACATTTTAAAGTTCAGCTGTAAGTGTTGGATGACAGAGTATAAAAAAACATATTGAAATGACAATGAGTGTTCACACAACAGAAATTGTGACAGGAAATTTGTCTGCAGTTGACTTGATCAAATATTTAAAAACATATATAATTATTTACAAGATGTAGACTTTCTCACTGTAAATAAAAACAAAAAGTTGATATGCTCATTGGCATGGACTACCCAGATTTGCATTGTTCTCTCAGAGACATTCGTGGAGAACCAGATCAACCAATTGCTCGCTTGACACCATTAGGATGGACCTGTGTTGGACCTACAAATATTGATAAAAGTGAGAATGGGAATTAGTTCACATTTTTTACAGAACGTCAGCCTGCTTTGCAGCACTTGAATGAAACATTGAAAATGTTCTGGGAAATAAAAATTCTGGTACCAAGGATGAAGTTGTTATGTCAGTGGAAGATAAAGAATACTGAAAGAAACAGAACAGACTTTAAATTACAAGAACAATCGTTATGAAGTGAAAATCCCATGGAGACCTCAAAGGGAATTGTTAACTGACAATTATGACATAGCTCTTAGTCGTCTGCATAACACTGAAAAACGTTTGAACAAGAGCATGATTCTTACTGTAAAACTATTGACAGATATCTAGACAAGGGTTATGTAAATATTGTTGATGACAGTTAATCTGAACTGCATGCATGGTATTGACCTCACTTTCCTGTGGTTCGTTCGAAAAAAAGAACAGTATTTGATGCAGCTGCAAAGAAGAATAACATTTCATTAAATGATGCAATATACACATGGCCTCAGTTACAAACGATTTGATGGACATTCTGCTTTGCCTCAGGCGTTATCCCGTCCCTCGTATTTGTGATATCGAGGAGATGTATTTACAAATCGGTATATGCAAGTCAGATCAGTCATACCATCGGTTTCTATGGAGACATTATCCCGTATTACAGCCTTCTGTGTATGAATTTAATCGTGTTGTGTTCATCAACAATTCATCCCCATTTCTAGCTAAATATGTAGCCCAGACAAATGAGCGTTAGTTCTATGACTTGTATGCAATGACTGCAGAAACTGTGTTCAAATCAACTTACATGGATGACAGCATGGATTCGGTTATTGATGAAGAAACTTGTGTAGTTCTATATCAGCAATTGACAGATTTGTCGGGTTAAGTAGGCATGTTCGCGCGAAAATGGTTACCAAACTCATCCGCATTGCCGGAGAACATTGCACAAAAATCTAAGGAAGACTTGGGTCAATCTGAAATTCCTTCAGTTAAAAAATTGGGCGTACTTTGGAATGCTGAATAGGATGAGTTTCGATTCAAATTATTGCCTCTGTCTGAAATACCAATGACTCAACGGATATTATTGAGCAAAATCGCTTCGTTTTTTGATCCGCTTGGATTTATGGTGCCATTTACAATCAGGGCAAAAGAAATAATGCAGAAACTTTGGTTATCTGGTTCCGGCTAGGGTGAGATAATAGATGATGCATTACTTCACGAAGTGATAGCCTGGTTTGAAGACTTTTCATAATTGAAAGACATAGAAATTCCACGGTGTATCAGCTGGAACCCCCAAAAAGGGTTGTAACGAAGTGCATACATTTGTTGATGCATTAAGCATTGCCTACGGAGTTGTGGTATATGCACGGAATAGTGGTGATGATAAGGTAAATTTTGTTGCTGCCAAAAGTAGCGTGGCTCCACTTGAAACTGTCAGTATTCCAAGACTTGAGTTAATGGCAGCCGTGTTGGGACTGAATTTAAGCATATCGGTGTGTAAAACTCTCTCGATAGATGTATCCCAAATGACGCTATGGTTATCATCAATAGAGTTGTGTTCACAAACCTTTCGTTGCAAATCGAATTGGGACCATTCAAACCTATACAGAACTATCTCAATGGCGGTGCGTTCCAACAAATGAAAATATTGCAGATTGCATAACACGAGGTTTATCGGTTGACAAACTAAGTGAAAAGAAGGAATGGTTTAACGGACCGACATTTCTAGACTCTAGAAAAATGAAAACGCCGGCCAATGAAGACACGTCAGTAATGTTTTATCATAGTTTGAGCATAGTTGCGGAGTCCAGTTCACGATTAAATCCGTTATTCAAGCTGGCTAAAGTTATTGCAGGTAACAGCATGGGTGTATCGTATCATACAAAACAGTTAATATGCGATTCAGTCTCGCCTTAAAGGTCCAATTACATCTGAAGAACCTAAAAAAGCAGAAAAATATTGGATCAAACAAGCTCAGCATGATGTTTTTGCAGAAGATCATCGGTCCATGGTGAGGTCAGGAAAGTTATCAGGATATAGTAAACTATAAGGTTTGCAACCATAGATCGATATCAGTGGTATAATAAGCTCTGATGGACGAACGATTGAAATATGGATAGTTTTTACAACATGATACACGTTATCTCATAATCTTACCATAAAGACATCTGTTCACAAAACATCCTGTAAAATATCATCATGAAAAGAATCACAACATAGTGGGTACAAATCACATTTTTGCCGAGATGTCGTCAAGATATTTGATCATACGGGGGGAGAGACAATTGCAAGAAGTGCTCGAAAACTAGATCATAAGACAATAACGGACAATTTGGCCAATTAAGGTATAAAATGGCATTTCAATCCTCCTGCTGCACCTCATTTTGGCAGGATTCATGAAAGTATGATCAAATCTGCGAAGAAGGCAATTTACGCTATTCTCGGAAATGCTGACATAATTGACGAATAGCTACTAGCCGATATCGCTGACCTCCAATCATTTTTTACACGGACAACTGGGCGGAATGTTTACTTCTGATAGTGTTGATAATACTCAGTTTAGTCCTCTTAAACGCTGGCGTCACGTGCAAGAACTCGTAAGACATTTCTGGCACAGATGGTTACGAGAATGGTTACTAACCCTGAATTCTCGTAGGAAGTGAGTGGTATGTAACCAAAAGAAGAATAAAATAGTAATAAATCGACATTGTATCAGTCATCTTTCGACCATATATATTATTTGATGTACACAATGCCTTGTCCTTTGTATATTTACATCTTCTAAAATATCCTTTGTCAGCAAGTAGACAGACTACCAGGTTCTATCCTTTTTTTCCAATTCTGTTTTTGAGCTGTCGATACAATGGTTGGCCACCCTTTTGTTTTAACAATTCCTTGAAGTACTATTTTATATTTGAAAAAGTGCTTCTTTTTTGGGACAAATACAAATAGATCTATTGTTGGCATTACATCTTCATGTTTTTTATAAAAGAAGTAGTGACTATAGTTTCAAATACCTGATTGTTCCTGGTTTCTCCTGCCCTATAGTTTTCATTTCTCACTAAATGATGCAGTTTAGTCACACGCCGTGAATGAATGAAATGCTGGCAGGAAACATGCCCTCTTTTTATCGAGTTAATATGAAATGGTATGCATACCAGAAGTATTGTTCAGTCCAAACCCATTTCAATTTACACCCATACCAGTTTGTAAACTTAAATCGATGGCGAATATCAGGACATATGTATCAACTGTTTTTATCGTGAAATTTTGTATACATTTAGTTACAGATCATAACTGTGCTTGTTTGAAACATATATACTGTCTATTGTTGTACAGACTGACCGAAATATTCTAAACGAGTTATTTCTTGTTTTCATCAACCACCAAGAAACGTCCCAATTGGCAGGAAGTTTGGAGCTTTGCATATCTTCTAAGATTCCCGTTTTCTACCGTAGATCATGTTAAAGACTATCATGCACATAACTATCACTTACAATCATATAACATCGGCGAGTTCTCATTATACTTATGGTTTCAACACATTAACCATAATTATGGGATGCAGGTTATGGATTTCATTTGTGCCACCAAGAATACCATATTTATTGTGTTTTCGTACTCTTGGTTTAATTTAATGTTAGATTTGATCCAACGTGCATATTTCACATGAAGGAGAGAAACTGGTGTTTAATATTATTGATCGCTCATGCAAGAGTTCGATTCAAAACTCGACCATTTAGCCCTTTAAAAACAACTCTGGTTCTATCTAGATAAAGGACTCCAGAGTGCTTCATATACATTCTGATCTTACTTCACAGTCTAGCTAAATAATTGTTATTATCTAAATATATATTATTACCTTGGTCTTATACCAACATGTCTCCAGAGTGCTCTACAAATGGATTTCCCATTACTTCCATAGTCACGCAGAGCCTATTTACTTCTGGCCTCATTTAATATCAACACCTTGTTTGTGGTGCTGAACTTGTGATCCATTTATCTATGTTATGTATTTTGTACTTTATTTTCCAGTGACGTCTAATATACATAATCGTCATCACAGATCCTTACACCAGCCATGTGGGAAGTTAATCCAACATCCCTCCATCTCATTTTATAAGTTATATCTATTTATTTTTCACTACCACTTTGCCATTTGTAAACTGTATCGCTATCTCGTTCACCAAAATCATGTCATAAATTTCAACAAGGAACCAAAATTATAAAGTTCAACAAGAATAATGTGTTAAGCTGAAGTTGCCTTACGTAACTTCAAGGTAACAGACCAGTTAGATTAGCTGCGGTTATAAAAATGTGTACTGCTGCGATCATCTGTATTTTGATTTGTGTATTACAAAAGTATGTGAAATGCGCAAGCAGTCACATGATAGGCGAAATGTGTACGTTTTTGTGGGAAGCTCAGCCTTGAGGAATAACCTGATCCTCTGATATATTATCTGCATTTTCCAGAATACTAAGGCAGTAATCTCTAAGTCAGCTACCAAGGTTGTTCAAAGAAGCCATCTCAATGTGAAGCTCTCCAAACAATACTTACGGCTGGTACCTTCGAATGTACCTAACCAGTTCTATTGTTGGGGGCCGGTCACAAGCTAAATGTAGTTTACTCGGGATTGAAACAGTTTACAGATGCCCTGTGATGTTTACTGACTGACAAACCC